>BPTQ01000008.1:330431722-330606487 GCA_019973895.1 Chrysanthemum seticuspe | reverse complement strand
ACCTTCGAGCCCACTTTCTTGTACCAGCTTCGAAGAATACATGGGGTATTCAAGGCATCATGATCTCTGATTGAGGTCTCGGGTAGGTGAAGTTTTTATATGTTGTTTCATTATCGTTTTTGAGTACTAGAACGAATCAAGAAATGATTATAACATACTTGTTATACATCCTTTCTTATTATGTTTCGGATATTAATTAAGAAGCTTTGCTTCAAAGATTGATCGATGATGGTTACATGTTCAAAAAAAATCTTTAAAAGATTTGAGTAAATATTTGAACAAACTGAGATCGTATGTGAATTTGTTTAAGCGTGTGAAGATTGATTGGGTGAAGAGGTAGGATAGATTTGTAATAGGATGTTGTTGTTGGAAATTGATTCGGATCTGTTATTACTACATTGAGTCAAAACGTTTTCTTTATTCTAAAAACCAGGGACTGATGACGTGATGGTACTGAGGTCGTGGTGTTGTTTTGGTATATGGGGTATGTGGTCGTGAGGTCAAGTCCTCTCATTCTTCTTTTCTGTCAGTGTCAAGTCGCTAGTAGGCATATGGCAAGTCGCTAGCACTAAGTCGCTAGCACTAAGTCGCTAGCACCAATTCGCTAGCACTAAGTCGCTAGCACTAAGTCGCTAGCACTTAAAGCACACAAGTCGCTAACTTGTTCAATAACAAGTTGCTAGGTCACCATTACACAACTCGCTACATAAGTCGCTAAAAACGAGGTACAATGAACCTGGACAACATAAACAGCCAACTCGCTAACTAGAACTTGTACAAGTCGCTAGTAAGATGTTTTAGTTTTTCCGGCGAGTTTACCGACAAGATTCCGACCATATGCATACTTACCCAGAAAAATATGACATGAATTGCTTCAAATGACTGTTTTGACAACATGAAAATGATACAAAAAGACATATGAATGAATGTCATAAAAGTCAGTTTAGACATACAACTTGACATAAAAGCAGATTTTAGAATAACATGACCTTTTGAATAACGAGACTTTTGACACAACTTGACACAACAGAATCAGTTATAACATAAAAAGTGTATTCACAAGAAGTAAGCCAAAAAAAAACATTCTTCCGACCACTAACATGATGTAAAAGCAGTTTTAACAATAACCAAAAACCACCATAACCATGATACTAAACCACACAAATCAACACAACACAAAAACCTTGGATCCTAACAATTGGTATCAGAGCCAGGTTTTTGCAACCTCAATATTATTTATTAATACGAATACTCTTACAGTATTAGGGTTTTGCAACCTTGAAGTGTATCGACCTTAGATATAAAACATACGTATATCTAACCTATCCTAGGACCTCCTTTTATAAGCTAAGGAGTCCTATACAATATACAATACGTAACCTACAAGATAAATATCTTTTCCATATTTATCTAATACAATAAACTAACCGACTATTACAAGACTAGCAGTGCTTACTATATACTATCAGCGGTTACATAATACTACTAGCCGCGGTTGTCTTCATCCGTGGTTATACTCTTCTATCCGTGGTTACATCAAGCCTGTCCGTGGTTCCAGTACTTAGAGTAATTCTTTATCCAAGGAACCTAAATCCCAACAATCCTCCCCTAAACTTGATAAATTCCAACAGAATTCTTCAAGTTTTCTTTAAGCTCAAAACATCTGAATTGGAGGATGTAGCCAAACACTTACTAGCTTTAAGTATCTTCTCATACTTCTTCAACAAATCATAAGCTTGACCATCATAGGATACTAACATCTTGAAACAACCAGGCTTCAACATCTGAGCAATTATTCCTGGATGCTTATTCAATTGTGGATAATCACCTTCTACAAGCATATGAATAACCTTTCCAGAAACAGTTAAAACATGAACTCCACAAGTTTGATATAAAAACCATCTAGTAACTTGACCATTGTAGAGTCCTTGCCATTCAGGTTCATCATGAGTAGGCTCAAATAGAATCTTCAAATTATGATACATCAGCCTCTCATGATAATCATCCGGATGTACTTCACCAAATTTATTCTTGTAAAGTATCCAAAGATTCAACAAATCATCTCTATCAAAATACTGAAGCATTTGTGAAAATTTATATACTCAGAAACTTCATTGTTGAGTCTTAGAATTTTCCAAACCCCTTCACTTCCATCTAAAAGCTTAAACTCATAAGAAATGATTTGATTTACATCTTCAACAACTTTCAATCTTTTAGAATCAGATGTCACCTGAACCTCAGATTTTCTTTTTCTTTTACTTTGCATCCATTCATCATGTTCTTTAATCCACTCTTCTTCCTTTTTAGAATTCATTGGACAGAAATCATCATTGTTAATTTTCATACATCTCTCATAAATCTCAAAAATTCTTGCAAATGAACAACTACTGAGATTATCAGAAACATGTATGCCTGAATTCTTGATAATCTTCATCAATACATTCCTCAGCTGAGCAATAGTAGGAGGTTTCCTTCTTACAACTCGCTTCTTTTCTTTACTAACCTTCCTTGCCAGTATACCCAAAAGTCTAGCTTTTTCTTCATCATCAAACAAAGCCCATTCTTTTACAGTATACTCATCATTTATTAATTCAGAAGCTTCAAGATAATTTTGTGATTCATACCATGTAGCTAACAATTTCTTACTAGCTTCCTCTTCATCTTGCTTTCTCTGCATCAAAATTGCTTTATCCTCAGCTTCCATATTTTTAGCATACTCTGCATCATAAGCTTCTTGTTCTACTTTATTTTTAAACTTCAGCACTACCTCTTTACCTTTTCCAACATTAGATTTAACCACTTTCTTCTTCAAAGGTTCACCAATAACCAAACTTTTACCTTTTGGTTTAGTAGCAGTAGACTGAACAGATAAAATAGGTGCAATTATGGTTGTAGGTATAGATGATGTTTTGCTCAGATTAATCAAGGTACTTGCAGCTTCCTTCTCAACTTCTTTAGACTTAGGTGGTATTATAGAGAGAGTTGTGACAACAGTGGAAGTGGTTATGATAGCAGTGGGTTTGACAGTAATAGGAACAATAGCTAAGTCTGAAACTGCATCAGTGGTTACAAGAGTACTAACCAGGGTTTCAGGTATACTATCAGTTGTTATGTTCTGCACTACTTCAACATTCTTCAGTTTTTCCAGAACAACCTCATTCCCATCTTTATCAGAAACCAAAAAATCTTGATCTCCACTATCAACATCTTCTTCCACAGGTACACTAACAGATACATCCACAGCCTCCCCTGAATTCATGCCATCACTCCTCCCCTATTTGGATACATCAGTCACATTCAGAGTAGTAGAGGAGTCCACCTTCTTTTTCATACGCCGCAAAGCTTTCAAAACAGCAACTCCAGGTCTTTTCACTCTCTCCAAAACCAAGACCCTATGCTTCAACCTCCGAATAGTCTTACCCTGAAGCACAGTGAACTCCTGTAGACCTGAAATCTTATCCTCTATTTTAGCACACTGAACCGTCAATTCATTTAAACGTTCAAGAATATCCTCCCCACTTCGACCTGTGTGAACTGGTCCGAGAGGTGGTTCATTGGAAAAGTCATCATGTACAAAGTCATTAACCGTCAATTCATTATCAGGTTCCAATCTATCCTCATCACTTCGAGCTGTGTGAACTGCTCCGAGAGTTGAATCCTTGGATATAGAAAACATAGCACCAGACCGAGCCTGATCATCTATGCACCCTGTAGCAGCCAGTTGTCTAGGGATACCTCCACCTGTGTTAAGCTCCAAAGAACTTTCCACATTAGGAGTTGCCAAAGGTCGGGTCTTATTGATGTTTCCACTATCCTGACCAGCATCTAAGCATGAATCAGTAGTGGAAGCCCTTCCAATCATGTCACCTCCACTCCATGTGACAGCCTCATTAACCATACCACTAACACTAGCCTGAGGAAGCTTAGTGCCCTGTGTTCACCTAGTCCATGATGCAAGACCTTCATTAAACTCAGATTCAGTAGACAAAGTAAGCATGTGAGGAAATAAAGGAACATCTCTAATGACAACATTCTGTGGCTGATTCCTCATATGTGCAAACACTCTAGGAAGCATACGATGTACATCATACTCTCTAACATGTTCAATAGGTTCCTTTATTTGATGTTCCACAAGTAGTTGCACAAACCTAGGATACAAATAATATTTACCCTTCTTCCTAATATTATGCACTAACCCCTCATATATCATCCGAGACCAGTTAAATTTCCTCCCATCAGACAAACAAATAATAGCAGTAGCAATTTTTGAAGGAAAATCATTAAAGCCTGTGGTCTTGTTACTCATACACATCAACAAAGTGTGAATCAAAAACTTCCATTGTTGAGAAAACAAACTCTTAAAAAATTGTACCTTTTCACCTCTGTGTGTGTAACCTAATCTCTCTAAACCAGCAACAATCTCAACATCTGTAAGATTATCAACACCATCAGCATCATCAAGCCGCAAAACTTCTCTAATAATCTCCTCAGAAACAGAAATAGCATTCTCATCCACCCTAGTACTAAAAACCTCCAACCCATTAACCTCTTCAAGTTTAGCATTCTTCCAAAACTGACGTATGTAGGCTTTAAGAATGGTAGGTTCAACCGTTAAAGCAAAGTGAATGGGACTGTGAACAAGGAAATCAATCATTTGATGAAACCCTTCAGATCGAGCATCCTTAGTAAGTATAGCAACAAGATTATGTGAAGTGGAATACGTCTCAGCCATTGTGATTAATGATGTAAATGAAGTGGGTTTTGTGAATAAACCAAAGAAAATGATTAGGGTTTAAGGGTATTGTTAATTGGAAGTGTTTAGAAGATCAAAGAAATTGATCCATCCGTGATTTTGGTAAGTGATATATACTTTTGCCAAAGTGTCAAAACAACCCCTGTAGTATCCATAACAGAGAATCATACTATCCGCTGTTCCACAACAACTGTCCGCAGTTGTAACACACCATCAGTGGATACAGATGATCACTCCTCCCAACTGGTCCAAATTAGAGCAAGCAAATCCATGCCACTTGAAAAGTGATCTCACAAGATAGGAAGGATCACACAAAAAATATCTATCATTTTTTTTTTTTTTTTACACAAACACAAGCAGCAAACACACTAGCTCCTTATGCACACAAATCCTTCTTTCCTGCAAGACAAACACAAAACAAACACAGAGACAAAGATTATAGTTGTCAGTGGTTAGTAATAGCCAGAAGTGGTTACAAACGACCTATCCGGGGTTAGAACAGGAAAGTCAATATAGTCAACTTCTAGAACTTATCTCAGTCCAAAACCCAAGAACCTCATTAACTCTCCAACCACATTTAACCTGCCCCATAGTTACTTCAATAACCCTAAACATCCCTTATAAAAAGAACCCAAATATCATATAACGCCCAAACCAATCAAAAGTTAAAAACCCTAATTGCTCCAAAATCCCCAATCAATCAAAATGTGGAACCCTAGTTGGAACAAACCAGAAGTGGTTGATCTAATGTCACAATTCTCAAATTTCGGTCATTCCTCATACTCCATATTCAGCATTTCATAACGGTTCGTGCATGGTTTTGCATTTTTCATTTAACGTTTATTTTCTTATTAAATAAACGCTATCGCGTAATTAATTATTTTGAACATTTGACCCGATACTTCCAAAAATTATCCCGACATATTTTTATACTTACATTAAGTTCATAAAAACAATATTTTGAGTTTACCTAGTGTTTTAAATTTATTTTTATATAAATCGTTATATTTATATTATTACAACGCTTTTCTTAAAAACTACACGATAATTATATTATCACTCAAATTATGCAAGAAATATATTTTTACAATTTTTATGATCTTAATATAATTTACTTTGGTCCATAAAAATTTATTTTAACTAAAACTACTATAGTTTCACAAATGTATACAAGTTACCATTTATCTCAAATACACTTACATTTTGACTTACACATTTTATACATATACATTATAGAAAAAAAAAATATATTTGAGATATACAATCTCCCTAAAAACCGGCCCTAAGGGGTAGAGCATTTATTGAGTGGGTAAGATTTTTCTAACTAGTATAGATATACACTCCAAGCAACCTTCATTCAATTCATTCATTCACTTCCAATCATTCAACAAGTTAGTAAAGTTTTTCCTCTCTCTTTTCCCTCTCTCAAGACCGGCCAACAAGAAGGAACAAGAAGAAATCATCAAAAATTTCCAATTCAAGTGTTTAACACTCTAGATTACACTCTTATTCAAGGTTTTGAAATAAAAACCTAGGGTGTTTAGGTTAATCCTTGTTCTAATCACCTCATCATAGTAGCTTGTAAGCATATTACTATCATTTTACATCTTTCATTTTCATTTCATAAGTATTTCTTCATTTTTGAGCAAACATGCAAGACTTATTGTTGTTTATACCATTTTTTACATTGATTTTAAGTGTTTGATATATATAAAGTCATCCTATAATTATTCCCTTAGTATATATTGGTCTTGATGATGTTTAGGAACCCATGACACCCTAAGAAGGTGTATGGTAGGATTAGAATAGCTTTGGAGTTGAATTGAAGGGATTGGAATAGGTTTAGTACGAGAAAAACTATTTTCGACAAGTATTAAAAGTGATCTGATCGTATTTTGTTTTTCTGGAAAATCCGACAGTAGACATGAGTTTTTGGCCTAGATATTTAGAAAATATACTTTAAAACGAATCCGTGGCCGCTTGAACGGATTAAAACGGAGTTATAACGAAGAAGTTATGAATTTTTCAAGTTTGACGACGAAATATATATTTTCTGAAATTTCAGCGACCTATTTTAGTTTTGTACGAGTCAAAAACGAGTCCTAAGCTTTATAAATTATTTCGTCTTATCAAAAATATATTAGTATACTTTGATACGAAGCTAAGGACGTATAATACGTAGAAAACGGATTTGTAACGACAAAAATATACACGTTTTCATAAATTGCCGTAACTTTATTATTTTAGAAAAACTATATTATTTTTACGAGAGAAGTGTTACGGGAACTAAAACGATCATGTTGAAGGCTGTTTTTAACTATGACGTGGAACTTTTTGTAACGAGATGTCTTCTAATAAAATCAAGATCACCAAGCATATTTTTCAAAATGACTAACCGTTTGAATAGCGGAGTTGTAATAAATTATTTACGGATGCTTAAACTTTGCCGAAACTCATTTTTAAACCACATCTTGGACAAAATCACCATGTTTAACCTCTATTATCCTTATGTTCGAGACCCCTATGCCGAAAACTCATGAACTAAAACTTCTAGATTTTGATACAAGCTTTCCAAAACCGTCGAGTTCGTTTCCTAACGTTCGACGTACACCATTTTACGACTAGTTTTTCGAAGCCATTTTTGTCACTTTCATGAAATTTCCAACGACATTATTTTACGACGAAAAGTGATAATTTCACAATAAATCATTACGAAACTATTGTAGGATGACATTTTGACGTAAACACTTGTAAAGTAATTTAAGAATGGTCAAGACGTCAAAAGAGTATTTTTCGACGATAAGTATTATTTTCAAAACTCGCAAATGGTATAAATAACATACGAAATGCATGCATAACATAACATCATAACTCATTACATATCATAACATTCATTCTAGGTCGCGGATAGTTTCCGAGTCTCACTTTCGTGCACTTCATTTTGTTAGCATATCAATCACACCAGGTGAGTTCATACCCCGCTTTTACTCATTTAAATTCCTATAATCTATTTGGGGCGAGATATATGCTTATTTATCCAAACATTTAAACTCTTTTGCCAAACAACATTACCTATACTTTAGACTTGAATGCGTTTTATACTTGATTGGGTTATACTTGATTTCATATGCATACTTGAAACAAACATACAAGAATTAGTGGCTCCAAATTAAGTTGTTGAAAGGCTATTAATTTACAAACATACAAGAATTAGTGGCTCCAAATTAAGTTGTTGGAAGGCTATTAATTTACAAACATACAAGAATTAGTGGCTCCAAATTAAGTTGTTGGAAGGCTATTAATTTACAAACATACAAGAATTAGTGGCTCCAAATTAAGTTGTTGGAAGGCTATTAATTTACAAACATCCCAACGCGAGTTGTTGGAAGACTCTTGTGGTGACATTTATACTTTTAACTACTATGATACATGCATACATGATTGACATACTATATTTTGGCAATGGGTTGTGAACACACAGGTTGCAAGTTTTGTATGGGCGGAACTTGGAACTGAGTGGATTTACAATGCCTTTGCTGTGTGAACATTTCTCAAAGTATTTCAAATCATTTTGTTACAAACTTATGAACTCACCAACCTTTGTGTTGACACTTTTTAGCATGTTTATCTCAGGTCTTAAGGTGATAGCATTTCACGGAGCTTTTGGGTCACATGGCATACATTGGAGTCTTGTGCTTTTAACAATTACCATTCGACATGTTTTGTAAACTCTTTATGTATTACCAAACTTTGTGTTTTCTTGTTGTGTAAACTTTAACATATGAAATCGAATGGTAAACTTTTCAAAACGTCTCATTATAGAGGTCGTTTTCTGTATCCATACTTTGTGCTATGACGTCATACCCCAAAGACACTATCGTTCCGCTGCGATATTTTGGGGGTGTGACAGATTGGTATCAGAGCCTTGGTTATAGAGAACTAGGTTGCATTTTAGTTCCTAGACTATAACCGCTTTCACGTCGATCCTTTCGTTTCCTATTACCTTACTCACTTTTCGTGCGCATATGTTTTCTTAAGTATTTCTTCTAGAACCACCTCATTAGATAACATAGTTTCCTTGTACCAATAGGGGAGTCCCAAAATCTAGTTGGGTCATCAAAGATATGGAGCTCAGTAATGAGCACTTATCTAACTTGATCTCGTGACAGTTCTTGTTTGATGAGATGCGAGATCGAGCTAAATAAGTGTTACTATAAAGCTGGATAGATTTGATGATTTTGCCCGAGGATGGGAGTTCTCTTGAGGATACTTTGGGAACTGCTGGCGACCAAACCTCGTAGTGACTTTAGCACCTAACGGAATTTCCTATACACCAAGTGCGACTCTCCCTAGATACCTACCCCAAATCCCTCCTTCACCGTTTAGAATCGGATGATAGACTGGCTACCTACTTAAGTAACACCAATCGCCGAGACATGTATGCTGGGTGGTATGTACATGTGTGAAATGAGGCAATTATAATTATGGTGGCCAACATAATTATAAATGCGTCACAACTCACGTGGACATATGCGACCACGCATACGTAGATCGGTGTGGACACCTTAAGAACCAATTTATGGCGTGGTATTATGTTTGAGGACGTTAAGTATAGACATTGGGAATTCAACGGTTCTTTCCCTTGCAGAGATAATGGCACCAAAGAGAGTAACACGCAGTACTGGCCGAGGTGGTGCGGCACCAAGAGGTGGAATGACAGGTGGGCGTGGAGGTAGAGGAGGTGGTAGCGACATGGGTAACAATGACGACAACACTGGCGGAAACCCTGATTTTGCCGCCATCATCGCTCAACAACTTCAAATCTTGCTTCCCACTATTGTCACACAAGTTGGAAATCATATGAATAACTCGGGAAACCACGGGAACGGGAACGGTACTGGCGACACCAACAATGTAGTTGGCAGTAACAACAACAACACCAACAACAACAACAACAGAATTGGATGCACATATAAGGAATTTTCGGCATGCAAACCTGTGGAGTTTGATGGTATCGGAGGTGCTTTGGCGTATACTCGATGGGTAGAGAAGACAGAGTCAGTGATCGACATCAGCAATTGTGCCACATATCAGAGGGTGAAGTATGCTGCTTGCTTGCTATCAGGAAAAGCATTGACATGGTGGAACACACAGCTACAGGCTAGGGGCAGAGAGGCAGCTATAGGTATGACATGGGACGAATTTAAGGCGTTATTGAAAGAGGAGTACTGCCCGGACAATGAGATGCAGAAATTGGAAGATGAATTTTATCACCACTCTATGATAGGGGCTGGTCACGCAGCCTACACAGACCGATTTCATGAGTTAGCCAGACTAGTTCCTCATTTAGTTACCCCTGAGTCCAAGAGAATCTCGAGGTACATATATGGTCTTGTCCCCGAAATCCGTGGAACTGTGAAAACAACTGAGCCGTCTACAATACAAAGTGCGATACTGAGGGCAGGAACCCTGACAGACGAGATGGTTAGAAATGGTACCTTGAAGAGCAGTGATAAGAGGAAGGAAGCAAGTGGGGCGAATAAGCAGATAGACGTGGTAACAGACAACAAAAGGGCAAGAGTTTTTGTAGCAACTGGTACTGAACAAAGAGAGTATGCGGGTACACATCCCAAATGTGCTAAATGTGCTTATCATCACCCGAAGACCAAGCCCTGCCGCTTGTGTACAAATTGCAATCGATACGGCCATTTAAAGGAGCAGTGTAAAAGGAATAATCAAAGGACTTGCTTTGAATGTAACAGCCCGAATCACTTCCGGAATAATTGTCCTCAGTTGAATAAGCCACCGATGCAAGCTCCTCTAGCTGTGGCAATTGAAGGAAATAACCCAAACCCTGTACTCAATATCAGTCCACCCCGAGGTCGAGCATTCTATATAGGGACCGAGGAAGCCCGCAATGCGTAACTGGTACGTTTTTCCTAGACCATTAAGTGATCCACCGTATTATTAAGATTCAGTGAGTCTCATTAGATAAGAAACCTAGACGCGTAAGTTTTGGCATAAGCACTTTGACCATACACTTGATTTCGCGAAACCTAAGGGTAGAACTTTAAGTATCAGCGATTGAATCGCGAGGACGCGATTCTTCTATCAGGGGAAGAATGTCACAATTCTCAAATTCCGGTCATTCCTCATACTCCATATTCATCATTTCATAACGGTTCGTGCATGGTTTTGCATTTTTCATTTAACGTTTATTTTCTTATTAAATAAACGCTATCGCGTAATTAATTATTTTGAACATTTGACCCGATACTTCCAAAAATTATCCCGACATATTTTTATACTTACATTAAGTTCATAAAAACAATATTTTGAGTTTACCTAGTGTTTTAAATTTATTTTTATATAAATCGTTATATTTATATTATTACAACGCTTTTCTTAAAAACTACACGATAATTATATTATCACTCAAATTATGCAAGAAATATATTTTTACAATTTTTATGATCTTAATATAATTTACTTTGGTCCATAAAAATTTATTTTAACTAAAACTACTATAGTTTCACAAATGTATACAAGTTACCATTTATCTCAAATACACTTACATTTTGACTTACACATTTTATACATATACATTATAGAAAAAAAAATATATATTTGAGATATACAATCTCCCTAAAAACCGGCCCTAAGGGGTAGAGCATTTATTGAGTGGGTAAGATTTTTCTAACTAGTATAGATATACACTCCAAGCAACCTTCATTCAATTCATTCATTCACTTCCAATCATTCAACAAGTTAGTAAAGTTTTTCCTCTCTCTTTTCCCTCTCTCAAGACCGGCCAACAAGAAGGAACAAGAAGAAATCATCAAAAATTTCCAATTCAAGTGTTTAACACTCTAGATTACACTCTTATTCAAGGTTTTGAAATAAAAACCTAGGGTGTTTAGGTTAATCCTTGTTCTAATCACCTCATCATAGTAGCTTGTAAGCATATTACTATCATTTTACATCTTTCATTTTCATTTCATAAGTATTTCTTCATTTTTGAGCAAACATGCAAGACTTATTGTTGTTTATACCATTTTTTACATTGATTTTAAGTGTTTGATATATATAAAGTCATCCTATAATTATTCCCTTGGTATATATTGGTCTTGATGATGTTTAGGAACCCATGACACCCTAAGAAGGTGTATGGTAGGATTAGAATAGCTTTGGAGTTGAATTGAAGGGATTGGAATAGGTTTAGTACGAGAAAAACTATTTTCGACAAGTATTAAAAGTGATCTGATCGTATTTTGTTTTTCTGGAAAATCCGACAGTAGACATGAGTTTTTGGCCTAGATATTTAGAAAATATACTTTAAAACGAATCCGTGGCCGCTTGAACGGATTAAAACGGAGTTATAACGAAGAAGTTATGAATTTTTCAAGTTTGACGACGAAATATATATTTTCTGAAATTTCAGCAACCTATTTTAGTTTTGTACGAGTCAAAAACGAGTCATAAGCTTTATAAATTATTTCGTCTTATCAAAAATATATTAGTATACTTTGATACGAAGCTAAGGACGTATAATATGTAGAAAACGGATTTGTAACGACAAAAATATACACGTTTTCATAAATTGCCGTAACTTTATTATTTCAGAAAAACTATATTATTTTTACGAGACAAGTGTTACGGGAACTAAAACGATCATGTTGAAGGCTGTTTTTAACTATGACGTGGAACTTTTTGTAACGAGATGTCTTCTAATAAAATCAAGATCACCAAGCATATTTTTCAAAATGACTAACCGTTTGAATAGCGGAGTTGTAATAAATTATTTACGGATGCTTAAACTTTGCCGAAACTCATTTTTAAACCACATCTTGGACAAAATCACCATGTTTAACCTCTATTATCCTTATGTTCGAGACCCCTATGCCGAAAACTCATGAACTAAAACTTCTAGATTTTGATACAAGCTTTCCAAAACCGTCGAGTTCGTTTCCTAACGTTCGACGTACACCATTTTACGACTAGTTTTTCGAAGCCATTTTTGTCACTTTCATGAAATTTCCAACGACATTATTTTACGACGAAAAGTGATAATTTCACAATAAATCATTACGAAACTATTGTAGGATGACATTTTGACGTAAACACTTGTAAAGTAATTTAAGAATGGTCAAGACGTCAAAAGAGTATTTTTCGACGATAAGTATTATTTTCAAAACTCGCAAATGGTATAAATAACATACGAAATGCATGCATAACATAACATCATAACTCATTACATATCATAACATTCATTCTAGGTCGCGGATAGTTTCCGAGTCTCACTTTCGTGCACTTCATTTTGTTAGCATATCAATCACACCAGGTGAGTTCATACCCCGCTTTTACTCATTTAAATTCCTATAATCTATTTGGGGCGAGATATATGCTTATTTATCCAAACATTTAAACTCTTTTGCCAAACAACATTACCTATACTTTAGACTTGAATGCGTTTTATACTTGATTGGGTTATACTTGATTTCATATGCATACTTGAAACAAACATACAAGAATTAGTGGCTCCAAATTAAGTTGTTGGAAGGCTATTAATTTACAACATACAAGAATTAGTGGCTCCAAATTAAGTTGTTGGAAGGCTATTAATTTACAAACATACAAGAATTAGTGGATCCAAATTAAGTTGTTGGAAGGCTATTAATTTACAAACATACAAGAATTAGTGGCTCCAAATTAAGTTGTTGGAAGGCTATTAATTTACAAACATCCCAACGCGAGTTGTTGGAAGACTCTTGTGGTGACATTTATACTTTTAACTACTATGATACATGCATACATGATTGACATACTATATTTTGGCAATGGGTTGTGAACACACAGGTTGCAAGTTTTGTATGGGCGGAACTTGGAACTGAGTGGATTTACAATGCCTTTGCTGTGTGAACATTTCTCAAAGTATTTCAAATCATTTTGTTACAAACTTATGAACTCACCAACCTTTGTGTTGACACTTTTTAGCATGTTTATCTCAGGTCTTAAGGTGATAGCATTTCACGGAGCTTTTGGGTCGCATGGCATACATTGGAGTCTTGTGCTTTTAACAATTACCATTCGACATGTTTTGTAAACTCTTTATGTATTACCAAACTTTGTGTTTTCTTGTTGTGTAAACTTTAACATATGAAATCGAATGGTAAACTTTTCAAAACGTCTCATTATAGAGGTCGTTTTCTGTATCCATACTTTGTGCTATGACGTCATACCCCAATGACACTATCGTTCCGCTGCGATATTTTGGGGGTGTGACATCTAACCTCCTCCTCATCCTCTTCATCATCTTCATCATCAAGTGAAGATGGAAACCCATGGCTGACCTATTTGCCTCCACTAGAACCAAGACCAAGAAAATCTCCATTTCTCCCATCATCTGAAGATGATAGTGTGGTGAATCCAAGTGATGCCTCTGAAGACTCTGATGACTCTTCTAAGAAGAGGACTTCAAACCCCAAACCTTCATCATCAAACCCCCAACCAAGACCTCGAGCAAGAAACCCACCACTCCCTAATGACAGAGAGGTGGTTCTTGGTCTCAGTGCACCAAGTCATGGTGCTTCTTCACACATCGTAACCAGGAAGGGAAAAGGAAAGATGGAGTAAGTTGCTGAATGGTGGTAAGAGAAGATGGAGCACAAGAATATTATCATATCATCCATCTATCTGCCACAATCAGCTTCAGCTTCTTCGTTTGCATCAATCCATCCTTTCCATTTTGATCCTTAGCTGCTTCGTTTGCATATGATAAATGCATATCCAGCATTCAAACGATATAAGCAAGGATAGTAGTAGTAGAAATCATGTATAGATGTAGTCTTAATCTAGCACTTGAAGTTTCATTGTAAGCTGTAAGCTGTAAACTGTTTTGTTGAATGAACAATGTAACTTCAGTACTTCTTGAATTTCTATAATGACTTGTCTTTTATCTGCACATAGGTTAGTGGAAACACAGAACAACTAGCAGTGGATAGATCAACTCTATCAGTGGTTAGAAGCAACACTATCAGTGGATATAAAAAGAAATAGCAATACTAAGATTACATGATAACAGTCCAATACTTTTACAAACTTATACAAAACAATTTGAGAATTTTAGAGATTAATCATTCCAATACTACAACAAGATACTGAAACCTCCCCACATCAAAAGCTTTGGTGAGAAGATCAGCAACATTGAAATCAGTATGAATTTTTACCATTTGAATCAACCTTTTCTCATTACAATCTCTAATGAAGTGATGTCTTATCTCAATATGTTTAGTTCTAGAATGTAAGACAGGATTTTTTATAATGCAAATTGTACTGTTATTATCAATGTAAATCTTAGTATGCATAAAATTGTACCCAAAGTCCAGCAATTGATTCTGAATCCAAAGAACTTGACCACAGCAACTAGCAGCAGCCACATATTCAGCTTCAGTTGTAGAATTTGCCACAATAGTTTGCTTTTTACACTGCCAAGAAATTAATCTGCTTCCCAAGAACTGACATCCTCCAGTGGTAGACTTCTTATCCAGACTAGCTCCAGCATAGTCACTATCAGTATAGGCCACCAAATCAAAAGGAGAATCCTTAGAGTACCAAAGGCCCAATTTAGGATGACCTTTCAAATATCTAAAGATCCTCTTAACAGCATTCATGTGTGAGGTATTTGGTGTTACTTGAAATCTTGCACACACACATACTGAGAACATAATGTCTGGCCTAGATGCAGTCAGATACATCAAAGATCCAATCATGGATCTGTACAACTTCAAATCAACTTTGGGACTTCCATCATCTGGTAGCATAGGTTTCTGAGTCTCCATAGGTGTACTTGCACTTTTTACATCTTGAAACCCAAATTTCTTCAACACATCTGCTACATACTTGTCTTGACTAATGAAAATACCATCAGTCCTTTGTTGAACCTGTAGCCCCAAAAAGAAAGTGAGTTCTCCCATAGAACTCATCTGAAACTTATCATGCATAAGTTTTTCAAAATCTCTGCATAGCTCCTTGTTAGTAGAACCAAAGATGATGTCATCTACATAAACCTGAACCAGTAAAATATCATCTTTGAGCTTTCTAATGAACAAAGTTTTATCAATCAGTCCTCTTTTAAACTCATTGTCCATCAAATAAGTAGATAGGCATTCATACCATGCCCTAGGAGCCTGATGCAATCCATACATAGCCTTCCTCACCCTGTAAACCTTGTCAGGATGATAAGGATCTTCAAAACCAGGAGGTTGAACATATACCTCCTCATCAATAGTGCCATATAAAAATGCACTTTTAACATCCATCTGATACACAACAAAATTCTTGAATGAAGCATAAGCCAAAAACAATCTAATAGCCTCAATCCTTGCAACTGGTGCAAATACTTCATCATAATCCAAACCTTCAGTTTGTGTGTATCCTTGAGCAACCAACCTTGACTTGTTTCTCACAACAATTCCTCTTTCATCCCTCTTGTTCCTGAATACCCATTTAGTCCCAATAGCCCTCTTCCCATTAGGAAGATCAACCAATGTCCAAACCTCTTGAAGTTTGAACTGAAGAAGCTCCTCTTGCATTGATTCTACCCATCCTTCTTCTGTTAAAGCTTCTTCTACTCTATTGGGCTCCTTTTGAGACAGAAAACAAGCAAACAAGCAATTTTGCAGATCTTTATGACTGTTTCTTTTGTGAAGAGATCTTGCAAAGAACCCATGTTCAGGAAAGGGTTCTGAGTTCTTTACCCTGCTTCTTGTTTGAACTGGAGTATTCAAATTTCCAAGAATCTGTTCCTTGGGATGAATCTTGTGAATTCTGGTAGTAGTAATTGGACTTTCATTGATCACAGTTTCCAAATTAGTCAAATTAGCATTGAAGAATTCATCCATGTCTTCATCATCAGTAGGAGTATCAATCTCTATTAATTCAGGCATATCAGGATCATGTGGATACTCCTCATCACCAAATAGTGGCTTTGGATTAGGTCCAAAGAAAGTACTATCACCAGTACTTGTAGCCGGAATTTCACTTGAACTGTCAGTGGTAGAAGATGGCTTGTCAGCACTTTCAGTAGGCTTAGCAGTGCTTGCAGACTGCGTTTTCTTCTTTTCAATTTCTTCTACCAACACTGAGTTATCATGCAACAATTCATCCTTATTTTGATGATGATCAACATTGCCTCCAGTATTCAGTACATCATCACCAGAGGGACCTTGCTTGTGTATGATGGAAGGAACAGGACCAACTTTCCACTTTTCAACCAAATAGAACTCCTTTGGAGAATCAGCTTCCTTGGAAGATGGATCGACTTCAGAATCCTTTTGTATACCTGCATCAGCATTAGTGGAAGTTCCTGCAATGATAGGCTCATAATTCATAGATTTGGTTAGCATATCAATGTTAAACAGCCAGTCTGGTCCTTTGGTCTCAACACTAGGAGTCTTTTCACTGAATTGAACATGTAAGTTCTCTTCAACAAGTCTAGTCCTCCTATTGTATACTCTAAAGGCTTTGCTATTTGTGGAATAGCCTAAAAAGTATCCATCATCTGCTTTTTCTTGAAACTTGCCTAGGTAGTCTATGGTATTCTATATGGTAACAGGACACCCAAAAGGTTTTAGGAATGCAATCATTGGCTTCCTATCATGTAACAGCTCATAGGGGGTCTTGTTATGAGGCTTCACTACCTTACTTCTGTTTTGCACATAACAGGCAATTCCTACAGCTTCAGCCCAAAGGGTAGTTGGTAGCTTAGATTCTGACAACATTGTCCTAGCAGCCTCAATTAGTGTTCTATTTTTCCTTTCAGCTACACCATTCTGTTGTGGTGTTCTAGCAACACTAAACTGTCTTTCAATACCTTTAGCTACACAGAACTGATTCATCACATCATTCTTAAACTCAGTTCCATTATCACATCTGATTACTTTGACCTTATGATTTACTAGATTTTCTATCTTAGTAATGAAACTCTTAAGAATCTCACTAGTCTCACTCTTAGTAGCCAAAAAGTATACCCAAGAAAATCTACTATAATCATCAGTGATAACTAGGCAATACTGCTTATGGTTCAAGCTTCTAACAAAGGTTGGTCCAAATAAGTCCATATGAAGCATAAACAGTGGTTGTGTTATGGTGTTTACAGTTTTGGTCTTACAAGAAGCTCTATGTTGTTTTCCTTTTTGACAGGCCACACACAGTTCCTTACACTCAAAAACCTTTGAAGGTAACCCTCTCACTAAGTTTCCTTTTACCAGTTTATTGATTGTTTTGTAATTGAGATGACCTAGCCTTCTATGCCACAATTTTGACTCATCTACAGATGCTTTAGCAAACAAACATAAGGACCTATTAGGAAGAACATTTTTAAGATCAAAACAGTATATATTTTCCTTCCTAGGTACCCTAAGTTGTATAAACTTCTCATCAGGCATCTTAAACTCAGGAGATAACACCACACACTCAGTTTCCCCAAAAAGTACCCAGTTTTTCTTATCACACATTTGAGAAACACTGAATAAATTGTACTTAAGTCCCTGTACCAAATAGACCTTTTCAAAGTCTAGCTTCCCTGTTCTTATTGTGCCTCTGCCAAGTATCTTTCCTCCCTTTGGATCATTGCCAAATGCCACATATCCTCCATCATAAGCTTCAAAATCTTCCAAATTGCTTCCATCCCAAGTCATGTGCCCAGAGCAACCACTATAAAAAACTCCTTTATCTTTTAGCTCAGTTTGAAGATTGCCCTGCACATAAGATTACACAAGTTAGTTCCTCTTGTGGACCCAAGCCAGTACTGACTTGGGTCTGCCCTGTGCATCAAAATATTCAAATTTCTTTAGGTCCATTGATGCACAGTTGACATGTGGTAAATCCTTGGTCTTAGGCTTCCATTGCCAACTTGCTGAGACCTTAACAACATAAAAATGATTTCCAACCACTGTATCAGTTATCACCTTTGGAATTTTTAAAACTTCTTTTGAATCAGTGGTGATATTTGGCTTATCAGTGGTTTGACACTGCTTAGCCGTGTTTACATTTTGCTTAGTAGTGGTTGGATCCCATTTAGATGAAGCAGTGACAATAGATTTTGTATTCCCATTCCTCATCAGCACTGCTCTTGGAATCATGTTACTGTTAGGATGAGGGTTTGATTTTCTTGAAAAGTTTTGATGATTTACCCTCCTCCAATGATTCCAAACTTGTGGTCTGTTTTTATGACAATTTCTCTGTAAGTGTTCAAAACTACCACACACAAAACAAGCCTTTTTAACACATTGAAACTCATCACCTAATCTGTTAGAAATTAGACCATTTAAGCTTCTTTTATTACCCCTAGGTTTATATTGTTTCATCTGTTCCCTAGGAATTTCCCTGTACTCTACTACTTTCTTGGTAACTTTAGCTCCAAATCTAGGTACAAGGTTGACTTGCTTAGAATCAACTTTCTTAACTGTCTCTATCTTTTCAGACTTAGTTGATTCAGTTCTATCATCCTCAGAATCTGATTCCCAATCTTCAATTATGGGAGCACCAGATAACTTATCAGAACTTATCTTAGGTGGTTCAGTCTTATTTATCTCTTCAACAGGTTTGTTAAAACTGAATTCACTACTAAATGACAGTTCTTTAGCAGGTGGTGCATGTTTCATCAAAGGGGGTGGTGGCATATCATTGTAACCTAAACCAGTACCATCTTTGAACAGTTTTTGACCTATTGGTTTCCTTACTAGATCAGAAGCATATTGTGTTTTAGTAACCCTAACAATATGTTTTTCTTTTTCATCTAGGGCCTGAATTTTCACACTTTCTGCCTCTGCTAGTTTATCTTTAAGCATTTTAATCTCTCTGTTCTTAAGATCAATTTCACCACCTAGAATATTGATCTTTTCTACATACTCAAACTCACATTTAATACAGAATTTTAGCTTCTCTTCCACACCCTCTAAACCAACTCTATATCCTAAGTTATCTAGAGTCAATCTCTCAACTTCTTTTCTCATACTCTCAGTGATAGCCTTTTGAGACTCTAAGTTATCAGAACATGATTTAAAAGAACAAGTAGATGTTTTAGAATCATTAGATACCTCAGAATCTGAACCAGAAGATGAAGCATAGGCCATTAGAGCAAAGTTATGCTCTTTTGAAGCTTCACTAGCAAGAAACGCTGCATTTGGACCTTCTTCAATCTGATCACTCCAATCATAATCACCAAGTCCATCCTGAGCAACCAAAGCTGAAGAAGTAGCAGGCTCATCTGTTGTCTTCTTTATGCCTTCAATTCTTTTAGGAGCTCGACATTCCCTAGCAAAGTGACCTTTCTTCTTGCAGTTAAAGCACTCCATCTTGCTTTTGTCGAATCCAGCTCTCCTTTGACCATCATACTTAACCTGTCTTCCAGTCCTCCTTAGAAACTTCCTTGCTTGGAGAGTCAACATTGCCATTTGCCATTGAAGATTAATCTCTTCAAGATCATCAGGATCAATTTCATCCAGATCTTGATTCAGCACAGTAACACTGGTAGTTAAATCAGCCAGAAAAGCACAGATTGCACCATCACTGACATTATCACTAACAGTGGTATTGTTTGCAATAGCCGTGGTTATACCATAAGCAGCAGTGGATACATCTTGTGAGCTTTTGTGATTAGTGGATACAAAAGCAATGTTTTGATTAGAAGAAGACGAGTTAGAAAAGTTATTCTCAGACTCATAAACCTTCAAGTTATTGAAGAGATTGTCTAGAGTCATTGTAGCAAAGTCTGTCTTATTTCTCCACACAATTGTATGAATAGCCCAATCAGATGATAAGCTCCTAATGAACTTCAAATTAATATCTTCTTGAAGGAACTTGTAACCCACTGCCTTCAGTTGACTGATAAGTTTTTGAAGCCTATTGTATGTACCATCAATCTTTTCTCCACTAAGAGCAGTGAAGGTTTCAAACTGATGCTTGAGCATATTCATCCTAGACTTCTTAGTAGCTTCATTACCAGCAAACCTTAATTCAAGAGCATCCAATAATTCTTTAGCAGACTCATATTGATCAAAGTCCAATGCAAACTCATTAGGTATTCCCATGGAGAGAATACTGTGAGCTTTGATCTCCATTTTCCTCTTAGCTTTATCAGGTTCACTTACAATGGTAATCTCCTTACCATCCTCACCCTTCAAAGAAAGAGTGTCTCCCTTTTCAACAACATCCCATAGAGCATAATCAATCATACGAATGTATTGCCTCATTCGCATCCTCCAGATTTGATACTCACCATGTTTGAGCATGGGCACTTTTGAAGCAGTCACCATGTGAGTTTCTTCAGACATCTTACCTTACTTGAGTAAAGTTTAACAGACTTCTTCTTGGTTACAGTTTCTAGATCACAAGCTCTGATACCACTTGTTGATCCCAGTTGAGCAAACGATCTAATATAGAAACTGACTTAAACAAAGAACTTATTAAGTATCACGCGGAATTTAATACTTAATCTTAAGAAGAAGAACAATTAACATTCAACACCTCAATATTATTTATTAATACGAATACTCTTACAGTATTAGGGTTTTGCAACCTTGAAGTGTATCGACCTTAGATATAAAACATACGTATATATAACCTATCCTAGGACCTCCTTTTATAGGCTAAGGAGTCCTATACAATATACAATACGTAACCTACAAGATAAATATCTTTTCCATATTTATCTAATACAATAAACTAACCGACTATTACAAGACTAGCAGTGCTTACTATATACTATCAGCGGTTACATAATACTACTAGCCGCGGTTGTCTTCATTCGTGGTTATACTCTTCTATCCGTGGTTACATCAAGCCTGTCCGTGGTTCCAGTACTTAGAGTAATTCTTTATCCAAGGAACCTAAATCCCAACACAAAATACCACAAAAGTGTGAATCTTGATGAACCAAAACGGCTAAACGAGTTACGCGTAGAGCGTCACCCACGAACAAAATCAAGCCCAAAAACTTAGATCCACGCGTAAAGTTTGAAACTTTTTGCCAAAAACAAGTATTTTAACACCTTAAAACGTTGAAAGTACAAGAATCTTGGATTAAAAAGTGTAAAAAACAAGTTTTTAAGCGAACCAAAGAACACGTTATCTTTACGCGTAAGACCAAAACCAAAAACTTCAAAACAAAAGTGTGCACCCAACTATTTGGCGATTGATACCACTGTTAGGTCACTAGATTTACAACACAAGCTTACAAGAAAGAGATAAAGGCGATTGAACAAGTATCAAACACACACACACGATAATATATGACCGGTTATGCGTAGGAGTATATGAAAGAGAATAACTTGAACAACCAACCTTCAAATGAAGGTTAATACAAAGTATTTATAGGCAAGGAGCTAGGGCAACACTCCCACTCCTTCCCTTTTCCTTATTGGACATGGGCCTAAGCTTATGGGCCTTCTACATAAGCTTGGCCTTAAACAAACATAAAGGCCATAATAAGCTACCTATTACATATGAGTAACTAACACTTGAGTTATGGTTTAGGAGTGATTCCAACAATTACATAGAATTAATTTTACATCATTTATAAAGATGAATGTTGTGGTTTTGATTTTATTTTCCATCTGCCATCTGGAGTTATTTGCCATCTAGTTATTAATTTTACATCATTTATAAAGATGAGTTATATAATCGCAACCCATAGTTATGTAAATCTTCTCAAAAGAAGTTATGGAAAAAATATTTAATTGCCTTGCAGTTTGTTCGTTTGCGAATGTTTGTTTTTTTGAGATATTTATCTAAATTGAATTGAATATAAGTTTTCCCTTCACATTTATCAACACGATAATATCAAATTTTGAGTATGTTGATTGCGATTGCATTTGATTTTTATGGTAGTTTTGCAGTTTATGTGTGCGGTGCATATCAGATGGTTCAAGAGTATAATGTAAAGTAAAGCAACAAACAGTTGAGTTTAGTAGGAATCTACTTTCATCTTTGAAGAAAGATTAAATAAAAAACAATGAAAGTAATATTGGTCAAAGAAGAAAAAGATGTGCAGGAAATTTCATGTTAATGTATATGTGTACGCAAAGTAATGTTAAAGCATAGATAGGTGAAAGATGTAGTGGTCAAAAGTCTTGGTTAGGTTTTAGCAGAGAGATGGTAATAAATTGTTTTTTTGACTTTTGTACCTGTATATAGAAATAGAACTACTACTTGGTATTTTACATAAATATATCAATGGATCATAGCTTTATGGTTGGATATCTTTCATTCATAAACACCATGTAAAATTAGGTGACTTACATATGTATTTTACTAAATACAGAAAAATGTAAAACATTGTACTTAATATAGGAAAATGTAAAGCAAGATGAGACGAGGCATGGAAAGGGTGGCGTAGGTCATATATGACTGGTTTGATTACAAATGTCTTTAACAAGATACATATACGTGACCATTATATTTCTATGAAATAACCATGTTAACCATCTAACAAGTGTTACCAAAACTCTTAGCACTATTATATTATAAAAGCATTTGGTTACTAAGTTATTCATTTATTACGAGAGGATTTGGTTACTAAGTTATTCATTCAAAGTTAGAAAAACAACACGCGTGCAAAAGTTACTTTTTACCCAAAAAATTTATAAAAATGTCTGCGAGTCAATGCGAGTCAATGTATCTATGTGAAAATTTTGGGTTTCTTTTTGCTTGAGAGTATTACTTTTAAAAACTTGGTATGGCCTATATCAGTTGTGTGATACTCTTGTTATATAAAAGTGCTCCTATTATTTTTAAGTGTCTTACAAACCAACATGCATCTATTCTCGAAGACCTTAAATATGAATTTCATGGGCCGTGATTATCACGGCATAAAACACATCCTAGTGTATATATATATATATATATATATATATATAAGAATTGGATGGTGGATCTACAATGTGTCATTTGATAAGTGATTTATATGATTATTTATTAGTATATGGGTAACTGTTTGTTCGAGTGTGTTTATTTGTGATTTGAAAAAAAAAATAGGTATTTAATTGTTTGTTTTTGTTTTATGTCGAATTCAGGGTATTAATTCCTGAGACGATTTTTGTTGATGTCGAATCTGGGGTTCTTATTCCCTAGACGACTTTTGTTAGTGTCAAATCTATGGTTCATATTCCCGAGACGACTTTTGTTGGTGTCGAATCTAGGGTTCTTATTCCCGAGACGACTGTTTGGGATACTTTGATTTATCCTTCGGATACTTTGGTTATCCGTAAACAAAAAAATTAAAATAGGGGATATTTTGGGTTATCCCGTTTTATTTTGGTTTATTTTTTTATTTTGCTTTATTGTTTTATTTTGCTTTCTTACTTTACTACTCCAGTTCGAGCTTTCGCGATTTCGCCGCTCGAACTGCAGGAGAGTATTAGTGGATAATTAGGCTCAAGCCCGGTTTGTGAGTTTTGGGAATTAGAGTTTTACTATTATAAATAACTAGTTATAATACCCGTGCACGCACGAGATTTCGACATAAAATTTTCTTCATGTATTTAATACTAAATATAATTTCTTCAAAATGCATTGAACTTTCCATTTATTCATTTAGTATGACGCACAAAATTTTCACATGAATCAAATTTACTTTACTTTATAATCTTATTATCTTTGTTTTTCTATGAAAATAGAGTAAATTGCAAAAATCGTCTTTGTGGTTTAGCTAAATTGCACGATTCGTCCTTGTGGTTCCAAAAGTAAAGTAGTACATTAATACATCCAAGCAAAGAAATTAAGTAACCCATTAATGCATTGTAAAACTTGATCATAGAATGTTAATGCCTAATGTATTCATACAGGTGATCAGAATTAAAACTACATGTATCTAGAATTAAGTAGACATGAAGAATGTACACAACTTTATTGTATCTATAACTGTAAATGTACTAATTATAATCATATAATTATATGTATTAAAAAAATATACAGTATATAACTGTGGCCAGCGGCAAGCTACATGCCACGTAAACATTTTTGCACACAAACACATAGCCGTATTCGAGGGTGTGCGAGGTGTGTTGTCGCATAGGGCCTTAAAATTTTAGAGATCTCAAAATATATATCCTTTTATATTTTTATAGCCTAAAAATTTACTTCCCACTTCAAAATGTTAACGATATATGAAATTATGTGCTAAATAGTTTTAAAACTAATCTTAAAGTGGTCGAGAGTGACGAAGAAATCAAAAAAATTTAAAGCTAGAATGTTACAGTAAATCTTTATCGTCATGTTTAGGCATCATGAGAAATTTTGCACAGGGCCTCCGCTGACTAAGCAACAACATTGCACAAACATCATGCTAATGACTAATAGCTTCAGCGATGACTCATCTGTCCTATGGCTACTATTGGACTTCGAATTGCATTCTTACGTTTTGTGCTTACCCAACTAAAAAATCCATGTGCAACAACATTGTATTTCAGTGTTGGACATTCGATAATTAACTTGTATTTTTTATTGTCATTCTTGTTGGTAAAAATTAATGTTTGAGGCTCCACACTGACATTAAAACCTTTCAAACCAGTAAAAGTTGCTCTATTACTGACATTTCATTTTCGACCTAAGTTATTGTCTGTTGAAACACCTTTAAAGGGGATTGAAGTAATCACCCACATATGTCGTATATAAGTCCAGGATTTAAAGCCTTGTTTGGATAATTATGTCCTGCTCCCATGGCCAAAGGAGTGGCTTCTTTAATAACATCCCAAGTGATTTCTTTAATGGCATTATTATTGTTGTCCATGATAGATGGCGTAGTCATCATTGTTGATCTGATGGCAGCTAGACTCCTTTTTGGATGAACCGCATTCAATACTGCAGCCAATCCTGAAGCATGAGTGTCATGGATTTACCTGATTTGATGTTAAATTTGTTGGATAATCTTGATGGGTTAAATCAAGTTGTGGGTCACGAATCAGTATGTGGGTCACGGATAAGTATTCATGGGTCAGTTTATTCACTGCTGGACTAAGTATTCAGGAAAAGGAAGTGGGTTTACCAGGTCTTGTGGTTGAACGAGTTTCCAGCAAGTGGAGTTATTGTTTCCTGTTTTCTAGCTTAGTGGGTTAGTAGTTTAGTACCCATGTTATCTGTTATGTACCTTAGCTTAGTCTATAAATAGGTAGTAGCTTTCATATTGTATGTATTCAGTTTCCTTCCTTATTAATATACAAAGCATTGAAAGCCAATCTTGCCGTTTTGATTGGTGTTCGCGGGTGTGAGTTCGGGATGGGGAAGGGACTGATTCTCAACATGGTATCAAGAGCTTAGGGGCTCATGCCTGGTGTGTAGCAAGAAAGTTTGGACTGATTGCACTCTATGTAATCAGGCAGCGGAATAGAAAGCAAGCAACAAGTGTTAATCACAACGGGTAACGAGAATTACGCAGCATCAAGATAGCAAGAACTGTTTTTTTGGAAAGCAAGAAAGAAGCAAGAAGGAAGAAAAAGAAAGAAATATATCACAGCAAGAAGAACGAGAAAGAGAGAAAGCAACAGCAAGTAGTCTGTAGCACGTAGCAGACAAGAAAGAAAGCAAGCAGCAAGGTTGATCACATGATGATCAAAAGAAAGAGAAGGAGCAGCAGTTTGTCGAATGGTCGCAAGCAAGAAACAAAGCAAGAAGCAAGGTTGATCACGTGGTGATCAAAAGAAAGAAAGCAAGAAAGAAAGAAGGTTGTCGCATAGTCTGTAGCAAGTAGCAGGCAAGACAACCATATATAGCAAGTAGAAAGTTTCGGGTTTGTAGCAAGTGGCAAGTATGAAACAATCGTAAGAAAGCAAGAATCGATAAGCAAGAAGCAAGAACGAGATCAAGACCGGTATTTTAGCAAGGAATTAATACCGTTTTGGAACTCAAAAGTTTAGGAAGAAATTTTAGCAAGAACTTTAGGAAAGTGGATCCCATAATAGGTTGTATCCATGGAGCAGGCCATGGGTCATGGTTCAGTAGGTATGGATCTCAGAAGTGGGTTGATCGATTTACGGGGCGGACGAGCAATGAAAGATGTAGTGACAGATCAAGCATGCAATGGTGATTAAAGAAAGAGATAATCGTGACCGGCTCGTTATTTAGACTGAAGCTTCAATAGACCATGATCGAGAAAGAGACCGAGTTTGTGATTATGATCGTAGGAGCCGACACCGTGAAAGGCATCAAGATTACGGGGGTAAATGTTGGATAATCTTGATGGGTTAAATCAGATTGTGGGTCACGAATCAGTATGTGGGTCACGGATAAGTATTCATGGGTCAGTTTATTCACTGCTGGACTAAGTATTCAGGAAAAGGAAGTGGGTTTACCAGGTCTTGTGGTTGAACGAGTTTCCAGCAAGTGGAGTTATTGTTTCCTGTTTTCTAGCTTAGTGGGTTAGTAGTTTAGTACCCATGTTATCTGTTATGTACCTTAGCTTAGTCTACAAATATGTAGTAGCTTTCATATTGTATGTATCCAGTTTCCTTCCTTATTAATATACAAAGCATTGAAAGCCAATCTTGCCGTTTTGATTGGTGTTCGCGGGTGTGAGTTCGGGGTGGGGAAGGGACTGATTCTCAACAAAATTCACCTAATACCCATCTTCTCTAACCAGATATGGCCATGATGTTAATATTTGTTGACTGGGTGCCATCATGCCAGGCTTTAAAGTTACTGAAAGGCCATGGAGCGGACCTCTTGAACTGAATTTTCTGACCAATGGTGCAGGGACAGTCCCAAGATGGGTCAAGTGAAAGCTTATTATCCCTGTCGCTTGACCACCTTCTTCTCTAATGTAGTCTCTTGCAATTCTTCCATCTTGCAGACTCACGAATACCACTGGAAAATCGTACTCCATATACTCAAGCATAAAGTCTTAATTTGTTATAAATACACCTGCAACGAATTTGGAGTTTTGAGCCATTAAAAATTGAGACCCAAATAGTTCATTCTTACTTGAACAAACACCTATCTTGTTCCGAGCTCCATGAGAAATGTTGTTGCACCGACCCATAAAAAACATGGGGAACTTGCTAGAGGTAAAGCTATCATGATAAAGAGAACTACCAGGAACAAAAACACCATTACCAAGAGTTAATAGACAAGAAGATTGGCGATCCATTCTTCCAGCCCCAAGAGTTAGAACCCATGGCATGTCATTTATAATCGTTAGGCAATCGGACCCACTGTTTCCACCTGTCATTGAGACAAATATTCCCTCTTAGTCGCAGTGAAAGATGCAATGGCAATTGGATCAATGTACCAGGTAGTGGTATGATTTTTTATAGAGGATTCAGTATCCCTATGGACTGAAATCGACAATATATCAACCCCACATATGATGGCTTGATCAATTGGATCCAGAACATATGAAGAAACACTATCGCTACATTTCCAAAAGGGTTTGTAAATTGTTACGCATGCATTTAGAGCTACCTCCTTTAGTGTACCCACCCCATACCCAAAGTATGATGCCCCTTTCACAAAGTTCCGTGCTGCTATTGATGAGGTATGTGTCCCTAGTAGAATTCAATGTTATGTTGGCTTTTGGATGACTTTTGACGTAACCTTTGTTAAAATATAGAGTTGTGCATACCAAAATATATATCGTTAAATCTAATTACTATGCGATCCTTAATTACATTCAAGTTTAACAAATATTCACTAAAATAACAAACGTAAACCCTAACAATGATAATCTACATCTCAACGGCTTCTTGAAAACAGTCAAATTTAACATCCAAGCCATATTTATATTCAAATTCAGGTAATAAATATAATCCCTAATTAAACTATAGTTCAAAATTATATTTGTTAATAAGTGAATCCAAGCTAATAAAAACTACAACATGATAAGCTACTAATCAGTCACCAAAAGAGCTAGTTATGTTGCTTGGCACGTGAGGAGCACACAAGTGGTTTACTAGGCGTGTGAGGTGCACGTGATATCTTCCAGTAACCTCTAACTAACTTTGGCGGGAAATACTCTTTAAATACTTGTATATGTTATTCATCATTTCATTCGTTGTTTTGTAATCTCAATTCTCTCAACTGTAATCACTCTCAATAATAAACAACAACTTTCCTGCCTTGATAACTAATTGTCATTTCATCAATCTATTCTAATTCTTGGATTGGTCAAACCAGTTAGAATCCTTTAACGGATCTTCATTGATCCATATTGGTGTCTATCAAGTGGTATCAGAGCTCTTTCTTGGCTCTTGATTTCAGATCTGATCATCTTCTCCGGTCAATTTCCGGCAAGATTCAGTTACTTTTCAGGCGAGATCAGCCACCACTGATCTCCACTGTTCTTTTTACATAAGATTAGCGTCAAATATTTTCACGATCACAAGACTAGCCCATAAGTGGTTAAATCCTCTAGTCTTGAACAAGCTGATCTGTCGCATTTGATTTGAGTGATCAAGAACATCATTGGTAGTCATTATTCCATAAGTTGATGTGTAATAGTTGATACCAATTACAATGGTGGGCAAAAGAAGTAATGCAATGACTGCTGCTCCAACTTTAGATTCTTTACAAGAGGCAGTCAATGAATTAAAGAATGCAATGCTTGAAATTAAAGATGGAATGCAAGGCTTCTTGATTAGTCAGAATACTATCAATCAAGAAATCAATAGGTTAAAGAATGGAGAAGGAACTAGTATTGCTAATAGTCAACATACTAATGGTAGTCAAAATGGGAGGAATGGTGGTAGAGGATATGGCAGAATGTCAAAGATTGAATTTCCCAAATTCAATGGTGATGATGTTAAAGGTTGGGTGTACATGTGTAGGTAGTTCTTTAAAATTGATGGTGTGGATGATGGGGACAAGATGGAATTGGTGTCAATGCATGTCTATGACAAGGCTCTAGTATGGCATCAACAGTTTTGTAAAAGATTTGGTGATGATTGTTCATGGGAGGATTATGAAAAGGAGGTGTTAAAAAGATTCAGTGCAGTTTTTGATGATCCATTGATGGAATTGAAGAAATTAAAACAAGTAGGGACTGTGAAAGAATACCAAGAGAAGTTTGAAACATTGTTGAATATGGTGGATTTGGATGAAAAACACTCCATTAGTTTGTTCTTAGGAGGTTTGAAGGATGAGATTAGTATGAAGATAAGGATGTTTACTTTGAATACTCTCACTGATGTGTTTTACATGGCTAAGATGCAAGAACAAACCTTGATTTCTTTAAAATCAAGGTACGCTCCTCTGTTACCCACTCATGTGTCTAGGTTCAGTGATAAACCAGCAAATGGCTTCAGAACTGGAAATGGATTTACAAAACCAACCACTACTTTAGCCTTACCTAGCACTAATCCAAAACAAAACATTCCACAAGGTAGAAGGAAAATTTCTCAAAAGGAATACCATGAAAAGATGGCTCAAAACCAATGTTTTTACTGTGATCAAAAATATGTTCCTGGCCACAAGTGTGCAGGGCAATGGTTGTAACACCCTCAAAAATAAAGATGATGCAGCGGAAGTGAGTGTTACCGGGGTATTACTCGATTGGTACCACAACACAATGTATAGAACAACAGTTTAACTTGAGAAATCGTATTTCGTAAAGATTTATGTTTACATCTTTCAAAATATATATTATAGGATGTAGGCCCATAAAATAATTAAAGTGGTCCCCAAATTTATATCAAAGTCTTCTATGACCATGCCATGCCAATGCCCAAGCGCCTCCAAAGTTTAGCTAACGCATGCAATCCTGAAAATACATGCTAAAAGTGTCAACACAAAGGTTGGTGAGTTCACAGGTTTTAGTACACCAAGTAGTTTCCAAAACAGTAAGATCAATTGGTTGTCAAAGTTTCGAAAGGGTCCATTATGTATGCAGCGCGTTCATGGCATAAAGGTTCCACTACTTAACCCGATTCAGCCGAAAATTGCCCCTACGTGCAATATGCTCTAACCTAGCATGAGAAGGTGATTCTATGCACTCCGGTTAGTGGAGTGAGGGGATGGCTCTAACCCTAAATAGCGCTATCAACGGCTCGTCCCGTACAGTGGGAGTGAGTTAATAAGTAGTGTAGTAACAGGGGACTTTTACAGTCGTACATAGGCGCCAAACATAAGCATACATACCAGTTTGCACAGTATAGCAGATCATAGCTCAGTAGATTGAATCAGTTCAGTAAATCCATAATTTCATGAATGCACAACCAATTTAGTTTTAAGTAATCATAACATGCTTTTCACCCCAAAAGAGTACAACAATAAAATGGGGCTGTGAAACTCACCTTAGTCCGAAGAAATACAAGAATCACAGCTAACACGACTGGCATCGAGAAATGTGTCACAAGGTAGTAACGCACAACGATACAAGAATACCGACACAACAGTACGTTATTGGCACAGCCGGATAGTATATGGTTTATCTCAAAATATGAAACGCGAATAGTAATCGATGCGTATGAGGTTTAAAAGATAATACGTTTTAGTTTTCGTGGAAGTTTCGTATAAATGTTTGTAAAAAGTTTAGTATGATAGTTCGTGTGGTGGTATAAAGATTTAGACTAAAAATAAACGCACGCCAAAGTATAATATACATATCTTATATATATATATATATATATATATATATATATATATATATATATATATATATATATATATATATATATATATATATATATATATATATATATATATATATATATATATATATATATGTGTATATATATATATGTATATATATATATGTATATATATATGTATATATATATATGTATATATATATATATATATATATATATATATATATATATATATATATATATATATATATATATATATATGTATATTATAAAGTAAAAGAATAGACAAGATGTCTCAAGAAACGAGTCACATATACGGGTGAATTCTAAGCAAGAAGATAACGACAAGAAAATATGTCAAAAAGTAAGTCAATTGGGCTTTAGCCCGATAATAGTCCGACTCAAATCTAATTGAATTCCAATGTTCTTAATACGATATCTTAGGTCCATCACAAGTCTAATTATGTCCAATAAGTTTAGTCTAATAATAAATTTAATTTAGTCCGTTAAGTAGTATATACATAGCCCATTTATCAATTCTTATTATTTGGTCAAATATGATAAGTCCATGTCCTTTATGTCTAATATAGTTCGAGTCCGATAGTCATATACGTCAATTTGTCCAGAGTTTGACTAGTATAATTCAATCGTCCAAATGTCCTAGTCTAACATTTATTATCAAGTCCCACGTATTCTTAGTCCAATAATATGTTGCACGTTAGTCCGTTAAACCTTTTTATACTTAGCCCACAATATTCACTAAATGCAAGTCTTTAATTTGTTAGTGCGCTTGTAAGTCCAATTAAAATATCAAACACCATCTTGTTTATTTTGTTGGGTCTCGGCCTACTACTTAAATAACCAAACACATCCTTCTAATTAAAAGTAACAAGCGTACCCTCTTGGGGCGGTGATACACAAGGACAAACACCCCTTCGGGGTGGGCTACAATAGTAGGAGAACAAACACCTCTTGGGCGTTTCGATGGTGGGTCAAGGTAAGCAAACACAAACGCCCCTGGTCGGGCTGCCCTCACCGATAACAAACCAAACAACCATTTGGTTGTTTTTGGTTTGCGAGTACATCAAACAAATACACCCTCTTGGGTGTTGTATCGAGACAATTAAAAACAAGCGCACCTTTAGTTGGCTAGTGTGGGCTGCCAACAACACTACCAAGCGGACTCGAGCTTGTGCCGAGTTGGTGAGCTAACGAAGACCAGCCAAACACCCGGTTGGGTGTGGCTGGGGTCGTGAGTAACAAAAACATACACCACCTGTGTGGTTTCTTTCCAGCCGAGTGACAACAAACACACCTTTCGAGGTGGCTGTGACAGCGAGCAAACAACACCCTCATTTGGGTGGTCTAAGCCGAGGCAAAGCAAAACAAACACCCCCTGCTGGGTGGTCATGTGACATCAGGTAATAAACACCCATCACGGGTTTGTTAGCTAGCTGAGATAGTAAACCATATGCACTCGAGTGGGGCTGTTGTTACAGCAGCAACCAAACGCCCTCTATGGGTCGTGGATGTGACTCGTAAACAACACCAGACGCACACCTATGGGTGGTTGCTGTGAGGTAAATAAAAAAACCAAGCGCACCCTTGTTGGGGCTGTCATACGCATAAACAAACACCCCTCTGAGGTGGTTTTTATCTTGAACTCGAGATCAAATCAAAACTACAAATAAATACCACACACTTTGCGGTGTTGTCCCTTTGATCGAGAACAAAGCCAAGAGCAACACCCTCTTGGGTGGGCTGTCCAGAAGCAAACCAACCATGCGTACCCTCTTGGGTCGTGGTTTCCAATCGATACCCATGAACCAAATTAAACCATAAGCTCAAATAAGTAACTAATAAGTAATTCAAGACTACTCTCATGGTCAACTCATGACGCAAATGGGTCGACTGACCCGAGACCCTACACGGATTTAGACTCAATCTGAATTAATTCGCTTCAAACAAACACCCTTTTACTCTGGTTTTACCACACGACAACAAATCAAAAACGCGTTTATAATCCTTATTTTAATCCACGAAAACTTTATTAATCGGTTTTAAACAAAAATCTACAAAAGTATATATGTTTTTCATCATACCCGAACAGGAACAAGAGAGATTGAAAGATGGAGTTGATGGTGCTACTGGGATGGTTATTTCGAACCAAACAAATCCATTCACGAATTTAACGCGACCCTTATCAAAACCCTCGCACCCTCTTGTCTTGGTGGTGATGATGATGGTTGTTGTACTCGATGTTGGTGGTGGTGCCGTATGCTAGAGAGAGATCTTTTCTTTACCTTTCTTTATACCCTTCACCAAATATCCCAATTGGCCAGACTTCACGACCTCTTCTATCTGTTTTTTAAGCTTTCGGCAACTGTTGGTGTCGTGACCGTAATCTTCGTGGAAGTAGCAGTATTTGGATGTATTCCTGCTTCTACCTTTACTTGTCAAACGAGGGGGAGGTTCGAAGGCCTTCGCGGCCTTCGCAGCCTTCTCCGTAGCAAGTATTTCCCTTGGAGATTTAGACAGATTTGCCAAGAGTCCATGGTTGGTGTTTTTTATGTAGGGTGTGAACATGTCCCTGCCTTTGTGTCTGTTTTTGGACCCTTCCCATGAAGAGTGCTTTGGGAACTTGCTGTGACTTTCTTTGCTTTCGATCGGAGCCCCATTAGTAGCTACCTCTTTGGCTTCGATCCAGGTGTATGTCTTCTCCATTAAACTCTTGTAGGTTGTGGGAAGGTCAGTGGATAAGAATTCCACCAGACTTCTGTTTCGCAGGCCATGCACAAAGCCAGAGATGCGCTGGTCTTCGTGCAGACCTAGAATCTGCAAGGTGTCATCAGTGTATCTTGTAACGAAAGCCCTAGTGCTCTCGTTTTCCCTTTGTTTGATGTTTTGCACTGTCAAATGAGTCTTGTGAACTTCTTCTGCTGGTTGAAGTGTGATCTAAACTTGGCCTTTAGGTCATCCAAATTCACTATGCTACCTGTTTTTTGCCCATTCCACCATATACGAGTGGAGTCTCGCAAGGTATACGTGAACATGTGGCAAGCAACTGGCATAACCCATTTCTGCATTCTAATAGCCCCTTCGAATAGATGTAAGAAATTGTCCGGGTCCCCCTTCCTATCATACGTACTAATGTGTGCGGGCATTTTCAACCCGTCGGGTAGAGGGTAGTCTTCTATCCATTAGAGCCTTCCATCGTTCCTTCCCTTATCGTCGGAGCCCTCTCCGGAACATCTTCGAAACCCACCGATCTTCTACTCGGCCTTCGACTTCCAGGAGATCCTATCCTCAGCACTGAGCGTGTAGCCCCAGGAGTCAAAGGCCTAGTCTCCATCTCTATCTCTTCGTCATACTCATCACTAGAGTATTCCAACTCCCTTCGCATCTCTACGTTCCGACTCTGCCTCCTTCGAGCCCTTAATAAGGACTCCAGTGCTTCGAAGTTAGCTTCGACGAACGCAGGACTGATAACTGGTTCGGGGTTGGCTGACGTCGAAGCATGGTTGTTGGGAGTTATTTCTTCGTGTGGTGAAAGTGGATGTAGTTATATTGGGAAGGTTGTTAGGATCGTTGACTGGGATTGGTGTCAAGGTCGAGAACCCGGAGGGGGAGTATCTTCTCTTCCTTGATTCATGCCGTAAAAGTAGTGAGTGTGATTGACTGGTTATAAGTTTGGAATAACGAGACCAATTGTAGTGGGTCCCACCGATGGCGCCACTGATTGTACAATATTTCGTACGACCAGGCCGTCGATGGTGATCAAAGGGTGTGAGGGGTGTTATGCTTGCGCCAAACTTGTAGCCAATCTGCAATAAGAAATAATAGACACTTCGTTAAGTGATTGCGCAGGGGTTGGACCCTGCGAACCACCTCTGGCGTGAGAGTAAGTATGTGATATGTGTTGTAAGTAATGTAGAGTATGTGAAATACTGTGTTGAGTGAACATACCATTGAAATGACTCGTCCAACCTATTTATAGATACAGAAATAAGCTTGGAGAGTGTTTGCACACGTTTTGGAGATCATGGGGGCGTCCCATGATTTGTGGTAACCGCTAGGGCTTCATTCCACTCTCTCTGTCTTGGCGGGGAAGCTAAAGAGATAGTGAGAACGTGGGGGAAGACCAAGTCAATGTTCTCCTTTGTCTTAGTGTCTTCAAGGTAAGACCCCGAAGGGCTTAGGCCTTCGATTGGCGAATTCCCAACTGGTAACCATATCAATGATGAATGGTTTTATGTCATCGATGACTTAGGAAGATAGACTTGGTCCTCCGTTAAGCAAATTCGACTGAGACCGAAAGGGAGTCCTTCGACCTGATTGAAGGGTACGTCATCAGTATCTTTTTGAAATTTGAATTAGTACCAAATACTTCTTAGTGACATAATTTGTTATGTATAGTTTGGACTATAGGAATTTCATCTAAATGATGAATAGTGATACATTCTAAAAGGAAGGCACAACTTGTTATTGCTATTGTAGGGTACTCGCGCGTTGTAGTGGTGGGTATCCTGTGATTAAAATTTAAGCTTTAACAATATAACCATGACGAACTGATTAACCGGAGCAAAAAATGATCACAGTCCGACTCAATTCACTTGTATTTACCGGTTCCGACTGGTCCTCTCCGTTTCATTTTTGAACGACTTTTATTGGCTAGCTGAACCGATGACGACTTTGGATTTCGGTTGAACACGTTGGTCCGGTCTGTTTTTCAAAATCATATGTACCATCAATTTGTTAGTATATAAATAGTAATAAAACTTAGGGAAAATGATAAAAAAAATGCATCGAACTTGACACTTGTTGTCATTGTGTGTTGTCAACTATTTTTTTTCATTGTAACACAAACCTTTTGAATTTTTGTCATTGTATGTAGCCAGTTAGGTGAATTTGTGTTATTGTATGTACCCAGTCAGGCTTAGCGTTACATCGTTAGTCCTTTTATATTAACGGTCGTTAGTAAATAACTTAAAGTTTCGTTCTCTTACGTTTTTATTCGTTTTCATCCGTTATTATACGTTTTCGTCCGTTTTTATGCTTTTTCGTCCGTTTTATACATTTTGGTCCAATGCTTTCATCCATTTTTTACATTTTCGTTTGTTTACTTACGTTTTCCTACGTTTTCTTACGTTTTCGTCCGTTTTTATACTTTTTCGTCCGTTTTATACATTTTGGTCCAATGCTTTCATCCGTTTTTTACATTTTCATTTGTTTACTTACGTTTTCGTACGTTTTCTTATGTTTTAGTCAGTTTTTATACGTTTTTGTCCGTTTTTACACGTTTTTGCTCGTTTTCATCCATATTTATACGTTTTCGTCTGTTTTCTTACGTTTTCATCCGTTTTTATGCGTTTTGTCCCTTTTTTTACGTTTTCATTCGTATTTATACGTTTTTCATCCGTTTTCTTATGTTTTCAACTGTTTTTATACATTTTCATCTGTTTTTTTTAAAGTTTTCGTCTGTTTTCTAACATTTTCATCTTTTTTTATACGCTTTCGTTGGTTTTCTTACTTTTTCATTCATTTTCTTACTTTTTCGGACGAAAATGTATAAAACTTAAGAATACGGACAAAAACGTATAAAAATGGATGAAGGTGTAAGAAAACAGATGAAAACTTAAAAAAAAGACGAAAACGTATAAAACAGATAAAAACAGACGAAAACATATAAAAACAGAAAATCGACGAAGAGATTTAAAAACTGACGAAAATGTATAAAAACGGACGAAAAAATATAAAACGGATGAAAAACGATTGAAAACGTATAAAAACAGATGAAAACGGACGAAAACATATAAAAACGGATGAAAACTTATAAAAACGGACTAAAACGTATAAAAACGAATGAAAACGTATAAAAGCGGACGAAAACGTAAGAAAATGGACGAGAATGTAAGAAAACAGACGAAAACGTAAAAAACGGGAAAAAGCAACGGACGAAAAAGTATAAAAACGGACAAAAACGTATAATAACGGATGAAAACGAATAAAAACGTAAGAGAACGAAACTTTAAGTTATTTACTAATGACCGTTCATATTTGTAGTTATTAAATCATTAAATATAAGTTCTGATAGAATTTTCAGAATTTATTTTGAAGGTTTTATATTTATTTTAATTTATATAAATTTTTTTAGTTGTTAAAATCTTATCTTTTTGCTTTTACTAATCTATTTACACCCCTCGACCCTCGTTATCGTTCTTGATTTAATCACTCCACGGAACATTAATGAAGTTGTGCTTACGGTGAAAAAAGTTGTCAAAACTCAAGAGTGGAGAGCTAGAAAAAGATGGCGAGTATCAACAAATGCTCATCCAAGCAATTTATTAGTGTGCTATTAAGTTCCCTGAAGCCTGAAGTTGCAAGCATGGTTGTGCATTTGTTAATGGATTTCTAGGGTGATGGTAATGTTGCTTCTGCAATGGACGTAGCTGTTTTTGTACGGGAAATAATCGAAACAAATCCAAAGTTGAGGGTTTCGATATAACAAGGTTGCTCGACACTTTTACCAAATCCGATCTGCACGTGTTTGTTCTTGTGCTCTATGGATCATTAGTGAGTACTGTCTTATTTTTGAAAGATGATGTATTTATTAAAATTGCAATGAACAGACACATTTCAGAAGACCTACAACAACAATACTCCAACAAACAACCTAAACAAACCTCGAGGAACGACACTCAAGCCATCTGCCAAACAACCAAAGGAACCGATCGAGCTACACCTTCTTTGGCCAACTTATCAACATCATTATTACGCTCTCGCTTAATATGCGTAACCAATCTACTAGAACTCATAGATAGGAAAGCATCAATCTCGTGAAAGAGATGAAGCAACCTCCATGGTCTCTCATCTCGACGATTAACCCAAGACACCGCATTTAGAGAATCACTTGACACCGCATTTAGAGAATCACTTTGAAAGAGATTCTCTAAATGCGGTGTCTTGGGTTAATCGTCCAGATGAGAGACCATGGAGGTTGCTTCATCTCTTTCACTATTGGAAGTTGAAAGTGGAATTTCAACGATAAAACAGTGTCTTGGAGACTTGCTGTTTTACAAGGCCTCATAAGAAGGTGACGGTAATGATTCTTCGAAAAAATCTCAGTAAGCGAACTCGATTACTGTTTCATCTAAGAGGCCAGCTATTCTTGCGGATAATACTTATGCGACTCAAAGTGCAGCTTCTGAAAATGTGTTTTCACCTCATACTGTGGTCAACACAAATTTGACTTCCAGGAATTTGAGACCTCTACTTCTAACTGGCGATTTTTTCCTTGGGGCGGTCGTAGCTTGCACATTGACAAAACTTGTGTTGCGTTTGGCAGAGGTTCAGCCATCAAAAAGTGAAGTTAATAAAGCATCGACTCAAAGTTTTGCTGATCATTGTTTTGATGCTACAACTTGGCAATCTTCATTTCTTCCACACCCGATTGATAATGACTGTAATGAACGAATCATCCTTTGCATAAGATTACTGTGTAATCCAAGTGAAGAAGTCAAGAAAATATGGTTGCAGTCTTGCCGTGAAAGTTTTGTTCAAATGCTTGCTGATAAACAGTTGAGGGAAAGCTCAGGTTTAATATAAGGAGATAAAGCAATATAAACAAATAACATAAAAGCAAAAAACACGTACGAAGGTAAAATAAAACAAGCAAAACACACACACACACACCCTACAAAGTTTCCAAATGGCATGTCCAATTTTCAAGTTCAAACTTGCTGATAGAAAATGAAACACGGAAAGATAAATAAATAGAAAACATACAAAGTCATCATAATGTTGATGAATAATATTAGGGTCGGTGAAAAGTAGCTGCTGCATCACATCGCTAAGTTTCTTCCTGTCATACTGAACCACGATGTTCCTTTAAGGATTGTCTAAAAAACAGGATACTTGCATCAAATTTTTTAAGCCGCTGAAGCAATGCTTTAGCCCGCCGGCTGTATGCATCAGCCCGGCGGCCGAATGCATCTGCCTTATGCAGATATTTATCAGCCAGCCGGCCTAATACATCGGCCTGGCGTCGCAATGCATCAGCCCGTCCCATTGATTCGGCCCGCTGTTCCAGTGACTTAGCCCATTTTTCTGCATGAGCCTTTTCGTTCAAGAGTTTGGTCCTTTGTTTCATTGCAACATTCTGCTGTCCCAAGACATCAGTCCGTCGTTTGAAAACATCAGTCCTTTTGTTCGATGCATGCAACAGCCGTCCCAATTCATAATCCTTATATGCATTAACTCCAGGTGAGCTGTATGGAAAGCGTCTAGTGCATGCCTGCATTTTTTTTAAAACCATATATTAACTACTTTTCTGACATTGTTACATTGAATTTCTGTAGTTTTGCGATTTCGGGGTTTAGATCCGGATATAAAAGGTATATAAACAGTAATGGTCCAACACTCAAAGGAGTCTCACTGAACCTTATGCATAAAAAGGTTAGCTTTACAAAGAGATTGGTTACCTTTTGATCCACAGCAATTTGATCAGCAGCAGCAGGAATGCAAAGGCGAGTTGCATAAAGAAGTCTAACATCCTTCAATGTGCATAAGGTCTTGCATTGAGGGCACTGCAAAAAAAAAAGGATATAGGCAAGAGCGAAACCATAGGATTATTACTATGTATGATAGAAATAAATTTAATTATAGTTGATACAGAGGGCGACAAAACCCACCTTTGCAGAGGGACCGGTTTGAAGCCATGTCTCTATGCATGACAATCCGTACATATGGCCACAAGGAAGACAGCTGTGGCAGTTATGACACAAAAGGAGAGAGTAAGCAGTGTACATTAAATGAGTATGGCCCAAATTAATCAAATTCAAGGATATGAACAAGATATATGATCTTTGGAAGTAATTTATACGTGGAAGTTTGATTTCCTAATGAGACAGTTGAGAAAGTGGGTGATAATTAAGTAGGCAATCCTAAATACATATTTTTGTGCAAATTTCATCCTACTAACTGCAAGATGATGACACGGTTACATGGTTGAAGAGGATTATTAGGCACAAGAGTTGGGAAAAAATAACATTTTTTGAGATTATAAGCTGCAGGGGGCTACACTTGACCCATACTGTCCAAAAAGAGAAAGAAATGTATACATACCAGAGTCGATGGGTTCCGTCAGTAGTCCAAAGGTGAAAACAAATGGGGCAAACATCAAATTCATCTCCTGGTCTTGTATGATTTTTATCATTATTAGGTCCAACACGAGATTCATATTTCAGGGTAAACACCTCCAACCCTTTGACAATATTACCAGTTTCTGGATCAATCCAACTTGTAGGTCTTGGTAATTGCAACTCTTCACAGTCTTCTTCTTCTTCTTCTTCTTCATTTTCAACATATGTTATATCTTCTTCAAATTCCAATTCCAATTCCATATTTTCTTCCACCTCTAATTCCGTCGATCCCTGATCTTCCAAATCCATTATTGTTTAATTTCAAATTGATACAGATAATAATACAATACAATACAAACATACAGATTAAGATTATTTTTCACAAAAATTAAAACAATAATTTATTTGTAGAGGTGGCAAAATGTGCGCAAAAGCAAAAAGATGGGCTAAATGGACAAGTTTTTAAAAGATTTTGGCACATTTAGCCCCTCCTTTTTTTAAATTGGCACATATAACCCATTCAAAACTTAAATTGACACTAACGGGCACATTGTTTTTTCTCAATTGTAGATCGTTTTAAAAAATATTTTTTTTATATATTATATTTAAGTTTTTTAATATAAATAAGATATTACGTTTAAGGAATTTATTTCGTCGTTTTAGGTCTTTTATTAAGCGATTTGTATAACATGTGCCCGTTTGGCCCGTGCCCGTTTAGCCCGTGTCCGTTCAAGCCCGTGCCTGTTTAGCCCGTGCCCGCCCGGCCCGCCCGTTTTGCCACCTCTATTTATTTGTACGTTATACTTTCAATTCATCTTTACACCAAAATAATAATAATAATTATAGATGGTTTTAAACAAAAATCTAGAAAAGTAGATATGTGTTTCGTCATACCCGAACAGGAACAAGAGAGATTGAAAGATGGTGCGACTGGGATGGTTATTTCGAACCAAACAAACCCATTCACGAATTTAACGCGACCCTTATCAAAACCCTCGCACCCTCTTGTCTTGATGATGATGATGGTTGTTGTACTCCCGATGTTGGTGGTGCTGCCGTATGCTAGAGAGAGACAGGGGAGTGGCGGTGAAAGAGAGAGTGAGGGAGAAGGATGATTTTTTTTTTTTTTTTTTTATCTCTACGACCTTATAATGCATTTGGGACTATTCTATTATTAGCAAGGCTTAAAATTCAGACTCTTAAACTTGCTTGTTATGGAAATGTTGTTTTTTTAATAGTCGTCAATATCATTATAACATTGTAACATCCCATTTAATCTTTATTGTAACAGCCTTCAATATCATTATAACATTTTAACATCCCATTTAATCTTCATTGTAACAGCCTTCAATAATTATTAAAAACGTGTAACCGCTAAAAATCATTCCTAACAATAATGATTATTAAAAATATATAACCTCATCCACCATATAAATTCACACAAACCATTTCATATCTCTCACACATAAAAATAGTCTCTCAATATACCCTCACTTTCACTCCTCAACTCTTACGAGTACTTTTTTTGTGCAGAAATTCTTTATATGTTTGTTAGAAAAACATTTAACCCAATAACATTTGCTCGCCGAAAAATATAATCACAGAGTACCCGCCGCAGCATTGCGCGGGTACTCTGCTAGTATATAAAGATGTAGGCGGTGGGTGTATAAAAATAGTGTGTATTTGGTGCACCTAGTGTCTCGTTGAGCCAAGGTGTAATCGCGGTATCATGTTTTAATGTTTTTAATTGATTATGTATGAAATACATTTTCGTGACCGTTTTTATAAAAATAATATAAAAACGAAATTATTGACCCGAATAATAATTATCGAATTTAAATTATAACTATTGCGGTGTCGGTATGTGTTATACGTAATTTTCACGTCTTATGAGACAACTTCTCTTTAAACAGACATAAGTGAATGAAACTGTTCAGAAAGTAATTCGAATTAGACAAAAACTGTCATTTTTATCTTATGAAAATTTATGTCACATTAGTTGGTTTTTTTAATCAGACAAACTGATAACGTTTTATCTAAAAAAAATTGACGTAAAAGAAAATAGATAAATATTCTTTTATAGGGATTTTATATTAGTTTATTACAAGGTGAAATTTACCGGTGGTTACAATTGTTTTCATTGGAAGTCTTACCTGCAGAAGAAGATTCTGATTCAGATGAGTGGGAGGACACAGTGGAGACTAGTGAGGAAGAGGTACAACCACAAATTTCAATACATGCTTTAACTGGAACTACCAATTATCATACTATGAGGGTAGTGGGTACTGTGGGAAAACATATGGTTCACATTCTAGTGGATTGTGGCTCTACACACAATTTTCTAGACAAACAAGTAGCTCAGAAATTGGGGTGTTCAATTAGACCCACTGGTCCTTTAGCAGTCACAGTGGCTAATGGTAATAAATTGTTGACTACATCTGAGTGCAAAATTTTTTCATGGATGTTTGGTAACACTGTTTTTCACACTGATGTGATCTTGCTGCCATTGGGAGGTTGTGAGATAGTCTTAGGAATACAATGGTTGTCAACACTGGGAGTTATTAAGTGTAATTTTAAGGATTTACATATGGACTTTAAGTATAAGGGTAAAAGAGTGTTGATAAGAGGCACTACTAAGTCAAATGTAGAGTGGTTACATGGTAAAAGAGCTAAGAAAACTGTCCAAACCATCACACAAGGTGAATTGCATTCAATGTCACTATGTGTGGTTCCTGCTCAGGAAGCTACTTGTATGAAGCTCAGTGGAGTACCTAGTGAGCTCAGTGGAGAGATTAAACAAGTTTTGGATGACTATGCAGATGTCTTTGATATTCCTAAGGAATTGCCTCCCTACAGAACACATGATCACAAGATTCCTTTAACTGATGGGTCAATGCATGTAAATATTAGGCCTTATAGACATCCTCCAAACCAGAAGGATGATATTGAAGGCATGGTTAAAGAATTGTTGGAGGCAGGGGTCATCAGAAAAAGTCAAAGTCCTTTTGCTTCCCCAATTGTAATGGTAAGGAAGAAAGATAACTTGGAGAATGTGTGTAGATTTTAGACAGTTGAATAAGCAAACCATTAAGGACAAGTTTCCAATTCCTATTATAGAGGAACTGATTGATGAGTTACATGGGGCCAAATTGTTCTCAAAATTGGACCTCAGGTCAGGTTATCATCAGATTAGGATGCATGATGAGGATGTGACAAAGACAACATTCAGAACACATGAGGGACAATATGAATTTTTGGTAATGCCATTTGGATTGACAAATGCTCCTTCCACTTTTCAATCCTTGATGAATGAGGTATTCAAACCATTTCTTAGAATGTTCACCTTAGTGTTTTTTGATGACATCTTAGTCTATAGCCACTGTTTGGAAGATCATGTTACACATCTTAAACTCATTTTGGATACAATGAGGTCTCATAAGTTGTATGCCAAATTGAGAAAATGTGTGTTTGGTACTACTCAAGTAGAGTATTTGGGACATGTTATTTCTCAACATGGGGTATCTACAAATCCAGCAAAGATCAAGGCAATGGTTGATTGGCCTGTTCCTAGTAACATCAAACAGTTAAGAGGGTTCTTGGGTTTGACTAGATATTATAGAAGGTTTATCAAACACTATGCTTCAATCAGTAAACCATTAACACTACTGTTGAAAAAAGGAGGATTTACATGGAACAGTGAAGCAGAAAAAGCTTTTCAAGCCCTCAAACAAGCAATGATTAGTGCTCCAGTGTTGAGATTGCCTGACTTTACTAAGGAATTCACTATTGAAACATATGCTTCTGGAGTAGGAATAGGAGCAGTATTACTTCAAGAAGGCCATCCTATTGCTTTTCTAAGCAAAACTTTGTCTGCTAAACATCAGCTGATGTCCACTTATGAAAAAGAGTTCCTAGCAGTAGTGCAAGCTTTGGAAAGATGGAGAGGGTACTTATTGGATAAACATTTCAAGATCAAAACAGACCATGTTAGTTTGAAATACTTACTGGATCAGAAAATGTCAACTCCTACTCAATTAAAATGGTTGCCAAAACTTATGGGATTTGATTATGAAATAGTCTATAAAAAGGGGGTGGAAAATGTTATTGCATATGCCTTATCCAGGTTACAAAATCCAGCAGAATTGTTAAGCATCATTAGCACTTCTAGTATCACGACAGAACTATATGACATGATAGTAGATATTTGGTCACAATATCAGTCCTTGCAAGCTTTGATTATTAAACTGTAGTCTAACGCTAATCAGTTTGGGCATTACTCTTGGCACAACAACTAATTGAGAAGGAAAGATAGACTGGTGGTGGGAAATGATGACAACTTGACACAAGATTTATTGACCATAATTCATAATGGATCAATAGGGGGACATTCAGGGGTTAAGGTGACTACTCAGAAACTATGTTCACTGTTTTATTGGAGGAAAATGAGAAAGGATGTTAAGAACTGGGTTAGGAACTGTGATGTTTTTCAGAGGTACAAGCCTAATTTGGAAGCTTATCCAGGCCTGCTACAACCATTGCCCATTCCAAACAGTACTTGGACAAGCATTTCTATGGATTTTATTGAAGGCTTGCCTAAATCACAGGGTAAGGAAGTGATTTTTGTAGTGGTTGACAGATTGAGTAAATATGCTCACTTTATGGCTCTCTCTCATCCCTTTACTGCTGCTCAAGTGGCTCAATTGGTCTTGGATAATATATACAAGTTACATGGTGTTAGAATCGATGCTCGAGGTTGTTTAGACCTTATCTAGGACCACAATAACATTTAACAATAATACGCAGTGGAATACATCAAAACATAAACGTTATTGCTAAAAGGTTTCTTCGTCATCATCTCTACTCTATTACAAATCACCAATACAACCCCAATCCTACACGATCAACTGTCAGACGTGTTATCTATCTATAACAAGGAATCATGGATCCTTGGGGCTAACCAACATAAATCCTAGGCGTTTACATAAGCAATCAAACGCCTAGAGACACACACACCTTTAACTTAGTCGACTACATATCTTGTACACACTAAAACATATTCCATGTATCTCTTTATAAACTAGAGATACTAGGGTTACAGGGAATTAATGACTAAATAACTTAAAGCATATAGAAGATTTTCCTGTAATCTTCTATAATTAGAAGATTGCTCCTTTGTCATATTTAGTCCTTCAAGTTCTATTCTTGTAACATTGTAGCTTATTAGTTTTTCCATTATCAACTCAAATTAACGAACCCAACACATGGCTAGATATCACTTATCTTAATCAATTCAGTACGAGGTTAGATCAATCACTAACATGCCCAAGACAACAATAACTCAAAAATCCATGCGTATAATCATCAAAATAACCAACCCATTAAAGCTTTAATTCATTATGAATGTTGGTTATCATGCAATCAGACTTCCTTATGCCAAGAAGTACTAAGTTTCCAGTAACAGTATTAACGTTTACCTTGACATACGAATGCAATACCAACCATATAAACTTACACGAGCAGCTGATCATGACATTGATGCTTCTTTGTTGCCGTTGAACACCAGCAGCTGTGAATAACTAGTAACCATAGTCTGTACTCTCCTACTTGTCAACGATTCCAACATCAAAACTTGTGTTAATGATCAGCAACCTCAGTTTGTACTATGCGTGAGTCTACTTCCATTAGAATTAAAAGTAAACAGCCTACTCATACCCACTTCAGAAATAATAACAATTAGATTTGCCTCAAATTTATTGGTACGAGGTTGAGTTGAACCACCAATCAGATACAATATTAAATTGAGGTGATCATGCACATAATAAGCAACACGCACTAGCACATAAACCCTAGACATTAGAGTTTGCAATCGACTTCTCATAAAAACCAAATCATACAACCTCTTAATAATTGTCACGAGCAGATTAAGGTTTTAACAAACAATACCAACAACCATGACTTGTGCTCTTTCCCATTATTAATCACATCAAATCAGGTCACTTTAGGGTTTGTAGACATCATTAATGCATGTTTAGAAAAACAATCATAAGAAACCCTAAAAATCCGAATTTTATTACCTCCTCTGCAGCAGTTTTCTCGACTGAATATCTTGCGAATAAAACCTCATAATGAAGATCCCTCTGGTGGAAACCTTCCTTGATATACCAAGAACTTCCAGTCCAAAATTCTTCCCGATCCAACAGTTAACGAAGAAGTTATCGTCACTTGAAAACAGCCCTGCAGAAAGATACAAAAAACAACCCTGCGAATCCCAGATATCAAGAGCAACCCGCTCTTATACCACTTGTTAAAATCTATGCTCGAGGTTGTTTAGACCTTATCTAGGATCACAATAACATTTAACAATAATACGCAGCGGAATGCATCAAAACATAAATGTTATTGCTAAAAGGTTTCTTCGTCATCATCTCTACTCTATTACAAATCACCAATACAACCCCAATCCTACACGATCAACTGTAGGACGTGTTATCTATCTATAACAAGGAATCATGGATCCTTGGGGCTAACCAACACAAATCCTAGGCGTTTACATAAGCAATCAAACGCCTAGAGACACACACACCTTTAACTTAGTCGACTACATATATTGTGCACACTAAAACATATTCCATGTATCTGTTTATAAACTAGAGATACTAGGGTTACAGAGAATTAATGAATAAATAACTTAAAGCATATAGAAGATTTTCCTGTAATCTTCTATAATTAGAAGATTGCTCCTTTGTCATATTTAGTCCTTCAAGTTCCATTCTTGTAACATTGTAGCTTACTAGTTTTGCCATTATCAACTCAAATTCAAGTAGACTCTTCTTCCCCTTTTTGCCATTATCCACTAGGAGAAGCTAAGTAGAAGCAACTTTGATCTTCAAAACCACGAACCAATATCATACGACTAATCCATCTTTCCAATGCCTCAAGATACCCTCCATGAAGTTTTCCGCACTAAAAATGAAATTAAGGCAAAAGAAATTCGAACCAATAGTACAAATACCAACAAGTAGTAATAAAAACCTTCACCTCGATGTAGCATATAAATGGTTAAACATTTAAACATTAAGCTTACCCTGAAACCCATATGTTAATCATTTGAAGAATGTAGGTTCTATGTAATGATTACTGATGAAGAAAACCAAGTATAACCAACTTGATGCTGAAGTAGAACAACCCAAACATGTGTCTTATATCTTGCACTAAAGAGGACATTGAACGTATACCCAATCTTGGTGTATAGGGAGACCGCAATCCCTTGACGAAAAACTTCATCTACTATTCATCAATTCGTTGTCACACATGAACGCACGAACAAGTTACCTCTTGCTAAAAGGTATGATAAAACACAAACCCGAATAATCCACTTCAACTCCAAATAGGTGATAAACGCCTTCCTTCGTAATCATTTAAACAATAAGAACGAGCCATGAACCTGTTAAGATCAAATAAACAAAAAATCCATGCACGTACTGTCCAGGAGTACTAAAAATGTGCTAAGAGTACTAACTTCTACTAAGAGTATTAACTTTGAAAGCTAAGAGTATTAACTTCCAAAGCCAAGAGTACTAACTTTCAAAGCTAGAAGTATTAACCCTTCGTTACCAAATCACGATTAACATGCTTCCCCTCAAATCCAAACAGTGTGTGTCATCCGATAAACTCCATACCAAAAACAAAAACCATGTACTCCAATCGAACACCAATATCCATAAAATACTCATCATGATCGACCTCCCCTCAAATCAAGAAAATAATTGTATTTCACATATGTCAAACCAGACCAACAGTACGAATGCTTACTTTTATAAATTCAAGAGTCACCATCACTTGACTTGCATATGGTATAATCACAAATCAGTAACACGTAAGTCCAATACTCAAAATCTGCTAGCCATCACATGTATTGCATCCAGATTTGCTACACACTCTTGAACCATGCAATCGATTATATAATGAGAATTTAATAATCTGAAACCAATAAAATACAAATAGAGAAGTCAACAATATCAAGCCATACTTTAATATGTCACCGACCAATAACACCAATTAATGCTAGATATCACTTATCTTAATCAATTCAGTACGAGGTTAGATCAATCACTATCACGCCCAATACGACAATAACCCAGAAATCCATGCGTATAATCATCAAAATAACCAACCCATTAAAGCTTTAATTCAGTATGAATGTTGGTTATCATGCAATCAAACTTCCTTATGCCAAGAAGTACTAAGTTTCCAGTAACAGTATTAACGTTTACCTTGACATACTAATGCAATACCAGCCATATAAACTTACACGAGCAGCTGATCATGACATTGACGCTTCTTTGTTGTCGTTGAAAACACCAGCAGCTGTGAATAACTAGTAACCATAGTCTGTACTCTCCTATGTTAGGAATTAGAAATTCCAGGTATTAAAGAGTCGGTCACCTCAAGTATATGTAAACGTTAGAAAGCTCGTAGTCGTAGTTATTTTAAGTTAAGTAGTATTTAGTTTAGTAACACCGTGGAGGACGGACGGGTCTTTACCCATTGTATGCCTGATCCACAGCCCGTTGTGTGGCGTTTTATTGTAAGACTATAAATACTCTCTACCTTCCAAGGTAGAGAGTTGGAGCTCATAATAATATTTTCTTTCTCTCACTATAGTTCCCAACTCTCTTCCTTTCTCTCACTAGAAATTTCTCTCTCTAACATACTTATACGCCTACTTTGATCATGGTTTAGAGTGTTTGTGAAATCCAATATCCTACAATTGGTATCAAGAGCCATGGTTTGATCACTCATCTTTCATGCTCTTTGTTTTGGTGGATTTCATAAGGTTTTTGGTGTATTAAGGGTTAAGGAGAGTTTGATTCATTTGGACAAATTCTAGTGGTAAAGTTTGAATTTTGCTTGTACTTTTATGTTTAGGATCATCATATGTGGTTATGTTTTGAATTGGAAGGCTTAAATCATTGTGGTTTGGTTGTTTTGGATTGATAAAGTGGTTATTTGTGAAAAAAGGACTAAGCGAGTTAAGTCTCGGACTTGTGTTTCTTCAAAGCGAGTTGCTTTGTTATTTGATGTGAGTTGGTACATGCGACTTAGCTGTTTAGCGAGTTGATATTTATGCGACTTGGGTTCTAAGCGAGTTGTTTCTTTAAGCGACTTGAGATCTAAAGCGACTTAGCTATTTAGCGAGTTGTAACGCTAGCGAGTTTCTTTAAGCGACTTAGTGTTTAAGCGAGTTGATTGTGTTGCGAGTTGATACTAAAGCGAGTTGGCTATTTAGCGACTTGATTCATTAAGCGAGTTGACTGTGTTGCGAGTTGATGCTGATGCGACTTGGCTATTAAGCGAGTTGATTAATTAAGCGAGTTGTGTGGTTAGGTACTTATTCATTTAGGCTTGTTACTTCTTGGTGATACATTCTTACGGTTGTTCTTTTGGTTTAGTAAAATCCTGTGAAAGAATCAATTTCCCGGTTTAATCAAAGAATAGTAAAATCCCGTTTAACTTGTCATCATGTCTACCAACGTTCCTACAATCATCTCCACTGTTGCCGAGGATGTTCAAGCAGCTGGCTCAGATACTCGTCCACCCATGCTTGACAGAACTGACTATGACTCTTAGGCTCAACGAATCAGATTGTACTGTCTTGGAAAAGAAAATGGGGTTAACATTCTAAAATCCATTGATGAAGGACCTTACAGAGTTGAAACTACTAGAGATGTACTTGATACTGCTGAAGATGGAACTTTGATTTACGGAATGGACAGACCAAAGATGTATGATGAGCTTGACGATAAGGAGAAAAAGAGATTCGATGCAGATATCCGAGCTTCCAACATTATACTGCAAGTTCTACCAAAGGACATCTACAAGCTTATCAATCACAACACCGAGGCAAAAGCTGTATGGGATAATGTCAAGATGCTTCTCTCTGGTTCTGAGCTAACTATTGAAGACCGAGAATCACAGCTGTATGATGAATTTGAACACTTCAAGATGAAACCAGATGAGAGTGTCTATGAGTACTATGTGAGATTTCATAAGCTAGTGAATGACATGAGGAACATCAGAATGACTATGCCTAACATTCAGCTGAACTCTAAATTTGTGAACAACATGAATCCCGAATGGCACAAGTTTGTCACTTCTGTGAAGCTCACTAAAGGACTGAAGAATACAAACTATGAGCAACTCTATGCCTTCCTCCTTCAGAATGAGAGACATGATATGTTTGAAAAAAAGGATTCTTAATCAGTTCAAAACCAACCAGGGAGAGACAAGCTCTTCTAATGACTCAACTGCCTTCTACTCAAACATCGGAATCACAACCAAAGCCTCACAAGTCATACCCATGGGTAATGGTAATCACAAACTCATTCCTGATCCTATGTTCAAACAAGCTGATGTTGATGCACACGTGGGAAATATCATTAATCAACTAGCTCTTCTAATTAGTCAAAACATGAATTCTCTCCCACAAACCAACAACAATCTCAGAACAGCATCTAACCCACACAATCAAGCTACTGTCAGAGATGGGAGGATAGTGGTGCAACCAGTTCAGGAAAGACAGTATGATCAGGGAAGAGGTGGAGCTGGTAGAGGTTATGTTGGTAATCAGAATCGAGGAAGGAATGGAAATCAAGGTCAAGCTAAGCCGATCAAATGCTACAACTGTGGTGGTGAGGGACACATTGCAAGGAACTGCACATCTCCAAAACGTCCACAAAATGCTGATTACTTCAGAGATAAGATGCTGCTTGTACAAGCTCAGGATAATGGTGCTGCTTTGGATGAAGAGGAGTTGTTGTTTCTTGCTGAGGGAAATGCCAAGACCTATGATGCTGATGTGGATGAGTAGCCAATTCAGGAGATAGGTCACAATCATCAGAATGCCTTTCAAGTCGCTGATTGTGATGCATACGACTCTGATGTGGATGATGGACCTACTGCACACACAATTTTTATGGCTAGCATTACTCCAATGGTTTCTCCCAAGGTCTCTTCTTCACCACAAGCTGGCCCATCCAATGACAAACTCATCTCAGAGGTATTAAAACTATACGATGAAGCTGATGTGTAAAAGATGCATGACAAAGTACAATCATCTGAAACTATTGAATCAAATATTGAAAATATGGGTAATATCAATGTTGTCCAATATGATCAATATGTGAAACAAAGTGAAAGTGAAGTTGTACCAAGTGATGCATCTTCTGCAGTCAACAATGACTATGTCTTTGATGAATTCACTGCATATGCTTCTGATGATTCTGTAATTTCTGAACTAAATGCCTATAAAGAACGTGTTGATATTTATGAACAACGTGCAAAATTTGAGTTGACCACTCGTGAGCAGGAAATGGATGACCAAGTGCGTACAATCATTAGAAAAAGTAATTTTAGAGAAGAAGTATTAAAACAAGAGTTAAATTCCTTGCAAGAAAAGCTTTCTAAAACTGCTAAGCAAAAACAAGAACTTCAAGAAAATGTGAAAATGCTTAAGCAAGAATTTAATGCAAAGGAATCAAAACTCTTGAAAGATTTTTCTAATCTGAAAACTTTGAAAAACAAACTTGAAAACAAGTTGTACATACAAGGGAACACCATTCAGACTGCTCACATGATCACTAAGCATAGAGTCTTAAGCGATAAGCATAGCATTCCCCTTGTTGAGGAACCAAATCCAGAGGTCATTAAAAAGGCTAGAAATGCTCATAAGGTTCATTATGATGGCAATGAAATCCTTAAACCTAGACAGAAACCTAGTTGCGTTGAGTGCACTGATGAAGATAAGAAATCAGATGAAGTCACTAGGGAAAAGATGAACAAGAAATTAGATGATCCTAAATGTAAAGAAAAGAAAATAAAGATCACACCTCATGATTACAAGAAGGAAAACTGGATTTCCTTGAACATGTTTAAGCCTCAGACATTGTTGACTCCCGAACAAGTTTTCTAGAAAATGGATTTAGATAAGCAGAAAGCTGAAAATATTGTTGAAACAAACCCTCTCCTTTGGAAAATGCCTAGAGCGACTGTGTATCCTCCTAATACACCAATGCATCTTGTTCCTAGAACAATCGCCACTAAAAGCAAGACCTTAATTAGTCAATATGTTATCTTTCAACTATTTGTTGATTTTGAGAAAACTTGCAAGAAAAGGATCACACCCACTGGTATAACTGAATGAGAAAGGGGTTTTGAGCAAACGAAAGAATGTTATTTAACTGAAGTCATGCCTTTCTTTAAACTACTAAAAGATCATTTTGAAAGTCTTAAAAAGGGGATAGATACTGATATTAAGGGAATGGAAAAGGAATTTGATGCAATGATAGTTGAGGTTAGTGACTATGAGCGAGCACTAAAATATAATGAGATTGAGAGGAAGAACTTGCATACACTAAATGAGAACCTGATTTCTGAATGTATTGCTCAAGATGTGTTCTACACTGCTACTAACTGTTCTATTACTGCTTCTCGATTCCATGAACTGTCTGTTGCTTTGAAAGTCTCCCATGATCGTGTCATTGAGTTTGAAAAAACTAATTCTGAACTAAATGAGAAAATTGAACTGGATGATCACGACAATTTGGTTAAACATTTTTCTAAACTAGAAGTTGAGCATTTTAATTTACAACTAAAATATCAACATCTTAAAGAAAATGTCAAAACTTCAAATATCAAGACATCCTCAGATGCTCCAGAGTTTGATGCAGTTTTTCAAATTAACAAATGTGATGAACAGATTCAAGCTCATTGCAACACGATCAGAAAGTTGAAAGCCCAAATCTCTCAATTAAAGGGTCAAATGAACAATGTGACTGGTCCCCAAATGCCTCCTCCTTTAGATTCTCAGAATTCTCAAAACTTTCATCTTCAAAACTTAGTAAATGCTTTACAAAAGGAAAATGAGGTTTTTCTTGAAGAAAATGAAAATGTTAAACGTCATTTCAATGAATTATTTGAATCTATAAAGGTCACTCGTAACAAAAATAACGAAACGGTAGCCTCGTTACAAAAAGAAATTGAGAATCTAAAGAGTCAGGTAAAAGGGAAGATGCCAATGACCAATGGGGAGAATGGTGTATCAAAGGTACATGTCTGTAATAAATATGCTTTGTCTGTGAAATATGTTCCTCCTCATCTTAGGAATAACAAACTTGCTATTCAAACATATTTCTCATACCTTAAGGACAGCCTAGAATGTCTCTGTGAGATTGTAGAAGAGGATAAGTTAGAGAAACCAGATGATAATGCAATTGGCCATGCATGCTTATATGCCAAACGATCTCAAGAACTTCTAGAATGCCTAATTACAATATGCCCTAAAACCTTAGGTGAGCAAGTCAATCTCTTGATACCGTGTTCTATGCCTAGTGCCAAGCATGCAAGTCATTCAATGCCTAATGTTATGAATGTGAACCCTAATGTGCCTTCAAGTAGTTCAGATTTCAAATCTGTTAGTGCTAATAATGTGAACTCGAGTGTGCCCTCTAGGTGTTCAAATCCCAGCTATTCAAGTGTTAAAAAAGTTAATCTTAGTGTGCCTGCATGTAGCTCAGATCCCAGCACATCTAAACAGGTGAAGCAAATAGTAGCCAAACCAACTAATGTTCCCATTCCCTCTACAGGAGTAATCAGTGACATTAAAGCAAGCAGGTCAAAGTCTCAAGACAATACAAGGAAGGACACGACCTCGCAAGCTAAGAATGTGCATTGGAAGAAAGTAAAAGACCTACCTAGGAACTTTAAGTTTGAGCCGAATAAAACGAATCGTGTTGATTCTAGTATTAGCCATAGGCGTACTGTAATTAATTCGAATTCTGATACTATTTGCAAACCTTGTATTGATGTCTGCTTGAATTCTGTTTCTAATCATGAATGTGGTGTTAATGTTTTCCCTAATGATGTTAATTGTCCAGTTAATATTGTTAATGCTAAAAATCATGCTAAGAAGGCTAAAAGGCAAAAACGAAAGAAAGTTAGAAAACAGTGGAAACCCACAGGAAGAACATTTAGTAAGATATGCTATCATTGGATACCTGTTGGTCATAAGACTAATCAGACAATGCCCACTAGAAAATGGATGCCTACTGGTAGAACTATTCCCTTAAGAAGTGAGCACACTTTGAATAGGGCTAATACAGACACTAGTACTACATCTATTCATAATGATTCCATTGCCTTAATTTCTGATATGAATGCTTCTATTTCTGATGTGGGTGTTCCAACCATTGTTACTAACCAAATGGAACCCATTCTGGCATGGGGATCCCAATTATCCAGTTATCCATTCTTGTCTGTGTTCAACTGCAGATCGTTCAAATCGTTCTGTGGTACCTGGACTCAGGCTGTTCCAAGCATATGACTGGCGACCGGTCGCGGCTCATGAACTTCGTGAGCAAATTCATCGGGACAGTTAGATTCGGGAATGATCATTTCGGTGCAATCATGGGTTATGGAGATTATGTTGTTGGCAAAAGTGTTATCTCCAGGGTTTACTATGTAGAAGGTCTTGGTCATAACTTGTTCTCTGTTGGTCAATTCTGCGATTCTGATCTAGAAGTAGCCTTCAAAAAACATACCTGCTTCGTTAGAGAACTTGATGGTAAGGAACTTTTAAGAGGTTCACGTGGTTCAAATCTATACACCATCTCTATCGAAGATATGATGAAGTCTTCTCCAATTTGCTTCCTGTCAAAGGCTTCTAAAATAAAGTCATGGTTATGGCATCGTCGTCTCAATCACTTGAACTTCGGCACCATCAATGATCTCACCAGAAAGGACTTAGTTGTAGGTTTACCTAGACTCAAGTATGAAAAGGATCATCTTTGTTCAGCATGTCAATTGGGAAAAAGCAAGAAGTATGCCCATAAACCCAAACCTACTAACTCTGTCACAGAAGTTCTTCATACAATTCATATGGATTTATGTGGACCAATGAGAGTGCAGAATATCTTTGGGAAGAAATATGTGTTAGTTGTGGTTGATGATTACTCTAGATTCACCTGGGTCAAGTTCTTAAGGACAAAGGATGAAACTCCTGATATCATCATCAAACTCATCAAACAGCTGCAGGTTCGACTTAACAAAACCGTCAGAATTATCCGAACAGACAATGGAACTGAGTTTGTCAACAAACAACTTAGTGAATTTTATGAAAGCATTGGAATCAGCCATCAAAGAAGTGTTCCACGAACTCCTCAACAGAACGGTGTAGTTGAAAGACGAAATCGAACTCTTGTAGAAGCCACTAGAACAATGTTGATTTACTCAAAGGTTCCAATGTTTCTCTGGGCTGAAGCTATTGCCACTGCATGCTACACACAAAATCGTTCCCTGATTCACACTGTTCATGGAAAAACTCCATATGAACTTGTCCACAACAGAAAACCTAATCTCTCTTTCCTTCGTGTGTTTGGTGCATTGTGTTATCCAACTAATGAGGGTCAAGACTTAGGCAAACTTAGAGCTAAAGCAGACATTGGAGTTTTTGTAGGGTATTCACCAAACAAAAAGGGATACCGAATCTACAACAAAAGAACCCGAAATATCATGGAAAAAATTCACGTTACGTTTGATGAGCTGACCGGTCAAATGGCTCCTGGACAATCCAGTTCAGGACCCGCACTTCAAAACAGTCCCATTGGTTCATCCCTTGTTCCAAACTCTTCTCAAGAAACTCCATATGTACCTCCATCTGAAGATGATTTAAAGAAATTGTTTGATCCTATGTTTGATGAACTTTATGATCCAAGTACTAATGAGGTGTCGATTCCTACAACATAGGCTGCTCATATTCCTGTGAATGAAGTCAATCCCTCAGTCTCAATATCTTTAAGTCAAGAAGCGCCTGCTGCTGATCCTTCAGTCTCATCAACAAATCATCATTCTTCAAATGTACATCATGGAAATGTTTCTGGCATCAATGATGAAGTTAATCCCTTTGCTACTCCTGAAGATGCTCCATTTGAAAACATATTTGCTCCTGAATCTTCATTAGAACCATCTTCTTCAAGAGACATCGACTCTGCTACTTCAGTCCCTCAACAACTACCACATGAACACCTCAGAAAATGGACTCACGATCATCCATTAGACAACATCATTGGAAATCCTTCTCGTCCGGTATCCACTCGTAAACAGCTTGCTACTGATGCCTTATGGTGCTTCTTTAACTCTGTACTCTCAAAGATCGAACCTAAAGATGTTAAAACTGCTATGAATGAAGACAGCTGGTTCAATGCCATGCAAGATGAAATTCATGAGTTTGATCGATTAGATGTATGGGAATTAGTACCAGCTCCAGATTGTGCTATGATCATTGCTCTTAAGTGGATCTTCAAAGTGAAGCTTGATGAGCATGGTGATGTTTTGAAAAATAAGGCTAGGTTAGTAGCTAAAGGTTATCGTCAAGAAGAAGGTATAGACTTTGAGGAGTCTTTTGCTCCAGTTGCTCGTATCGAGGCGATCAGAATCTTCTTGGCTAATGCTGCTAGCAAGAACATGGTTGTTTATCAGATGGACGTGAAAACCGCATTTCTTAATGGAGATCTGAAAGAAGTGGTTTACGTCAGCCAGCCAGAGGGTTTTGTGAATTCAGAGCATCCTACTCATGTTTATCGCTTGAAAAAGACCCTATATGGTTTGAAGCAAGCTCCTAGAGCATGGTATGATACATTGTCAAAGTTTCTTCTATCTACTGGATTCAGCAAAGGAGCAGTTGATCCTACTTTGTTCACCAGAAAGTCAGGCAAACACTTATTTCACGTTCAAATTTATGTTGATGATATTATTTTTGCCTCGACCGACCCAATGGAATGTGATCGTTTTTCTAATGAAATGGGTTCAAAATTTCAAATGTCAATGATGGGACAAATGTCATTTTTCTTGGGATTACAAATTTCACAAAGTCCCGGAGGCATTTTCATAAATCAATCTAAATATGCAAATGAGATTTTAAAGAAATTTGGATTTGATTCTAGTGACCCTGTTGACACTCCCATGATTGAACGAACCAAGCTGGATGAGGACCACTCAGGGATCATGGTAGATCAAACGAAATATTGTAGTATGATTGGATCCCTGATGTACCTCACAGCTAGTAGACCAGACATCTTGTTCGTTGTGTGCATGTGTGCTAGATACCAGGCTAAGCCTACTAAAAAGCACCTTGAAGCGGTTAAACTGGTCTTTCGGTATCTCCAAGGAACCATCAATATGGGACTTTGGTACCCGAAGGACACCAGGATGTCTCTAACGGCCTATGCAGATGCTGATCATGCAGGTTGTCAAGATACACGTCGAAGTACGTCTGGAGGTGCTCAATTTTTGGGTGATAAGCTTGTGAGCTGGTCTTCAAAAAAGCAAATGAGTACTTCTATTTCCTCTACAGAGGCTGAATACATAGCCATGTCATCTTGTTGTGCTCAAATCTTATGGATGAGATCTCAATTATCTGACTATGGCTTTGAATTCAACAAAATCCCTCTGTACTGTGACAATAAAAGTGCTATTGCTCTCTCATGCAACAACGTTCAACACTCAAGAGCAAAGCATATCGACATTCGACATCACTTCATCAGGGAACAAGTGGAAAAAGGTGTGGTGGAACTCTATTTTGTGAGGTCTGAATATCAGTTAGCAGACATCTTCACCAAAGCTCTTCCAAGAGAACGTTTTGAGTTTATTCTTCCACGTCTTGGCTTGAAAAGCCTTCAACCAGAAACGCTCAAACGTCTTCAGGAGGAAGACGAGGAGTAAAGGTCTATCTTCATCTATCTCTTGTATATATCTATTCAAAAATCAAATAGAAAAATATAAAACCTTCAAAATCCATAAAAATCTGAAAAATTCGAAAATATATATATATATATATATATATATATATATATATATATATATATATATATATATATATATATATATATATATATATATATATAAATATTGTCAATTTGTTATGCTTTTTCTCGGTTCGACAATATCTACGGTCTTTGTGTTGTCATTCAAAGAATGACACGGGACTTTAGATGTTGTTCGAATTCTTAAAAAAAAAAAAAAAAAATCTAAAAATTATTTTTGGGAGAAAGAGAAACAATGGTTTATTGTCATTTCAGGCAGTAACCCGCTTTTCAAAGAAAGAACAGAGCCATGCTTTTTCATGTTTTTCAAGATTTGAGAATTTGTTTGAACATTCATCAAAAGCCTTCTTATCAACCAAATTCCATGCTCTGATTCTATTAACATGTTATCTGCTGAAAACAAATTGTTTTGAAAAATAACTCGGACTCTATTTTTGATAATCATCTGGACTTATTTGTCAAAATATCAACCTCTCAATCAACAACCTATGTCATTGATTGAGGGGGAGAATGATTTCAATTAAATTAAAAAGTTATTTGGCATTAAATTGTTTTCAAAAGATATTCATGCATGTTTTTATCAATGGAGTTTAAAGTCTTAAAATCCGATCCTTATCAGTTAAAACGCTTTCATAATCATGTCACAATTCTCCTTAAAAGCTTTCAAAATCAATTTAAATCTATAAGAGATCACAAATCTCAAATGATTTGATAATTGTGATCGGGGGAGAATGTGTGATTTAAATTGGATTTAAACTGATAATTCGGTAGATGGGTTTATAAGGATGAACATGCTCTACTTCCCACATGTGACAAACGATTTCAAATTTTCCATGCACATGTTGAGGAGGAACATCCATCTTAAACCTATGATTTGAAATGTGATCATTTATCTCAATGTGCAGGTTCCCTCTAGTATGTGCAAAACTCTTTTCAAATCTCGAGGCACATATTAAGGGGGAGCAAACTTATGAAAACCTCATCCTTCCCAAACATTGCTTTATCTACTTGTCTTGATTAGGGAAGTGATGTTGATATCTTTTAAAAAATGGATTTCAAAGAAGATAAATCTTTCTCTTGCCTCCGTGTGCAAAACGATTTCAATCACTTGATGCACATGTTGAGGGGGAGCTCTTTTTCTAAAAATATCAAAAACAATTCAGGTACAAAATGCTTTGATAATACATCACAAGTATCTGAATTGATTTTCAAATGGTTTTTAATTGGTTTCCATGGCAGAAGAACAATACCAAATAGACCGACCAACTTTACTTATGTATGGTGATATAAGGATGATAAGGTTAGGTATTTGTTCCCATGATCCGCCAGAACCGGAGGGATCTACCCAGGGACTATCCACTAGTTAGTGTAGAGTTCTTAGGTATGATGATAAAAGGAGAAAAATGAGATATGGGAAGTGTGCGGACTGAGTCTGAGCTAGTACTGGAATTAACCCAACAAGGTTCTAGCTATGAAGTCTCGGTAAGCACTGAAGGGGTTGCAGAATGATAAAGAATTGAATAAGAAAAGGGTGAAAACAAATAGCCCTCCATATATTCAACCTTAGGGCAGAAACCGGGTTCAATTCATATGCTACTGATGGTATCATCGGGATTGAAGACAAGACGTCATGGACCCAGTGACGCACTGCACTTCAACTTTCCAAACCACTCAAGTTCCTCTTAAAAGGACTTGTTTCATTCTCACGGAGAACCGACATTATCTATCGACTTTCTCTTAGAGATTGTTGATATTTAAGGAGGAGACCCTCTCCCTAGTCTCCGATATAGGATCTAAATATGCACAAATTGAGTCTAGAGTCACGAGATCATCAATAAATCTCATTAGGACACTTTCAAATGAAGAATCTCTGTTTCACACAATGTGGAAAGAGAGATTATATCTTGAGTCCTACGCATTATCCTTGTGGTTTTGCTAGAACATCCGAGTGATATGTGAACATATTCACAGTGAAGATGGAAAACCTTCTGGAGCCAACATCAAACAAGCTCCTGGTAGGTGGCATGTGAGATCTTTTATATAGATCAACCATGTGACAACTGAACATAAACAATGGGGCGATTCAATCTTTTGAATCAATCCTGGTTCAGGTTATGGATTGACGGATACCTTTGATAAACCAGTCTTTGTGCTCAAAAAATCTTTTCTTTTGCACATCGATCGTGTACTAATTTTTCAAATCAAAAGGTGTTTTTATGATTGATAATTGATTTTCAATAAAACCTTCGTTGTATTGCAAAAACAATTTCTATTGAGCAATACACGATTGTTTTTCAAATCTCTTTTCATCAATCAGTGGACTTAAATTCGCTGGTTCACTCACTCCGTGTTGTCTTCTTTGAGACGTTCCGGTTTGAGAACAGCTAGAGCAGCTGCGAAACCCTGTCAAGGAAATTCTTCGGAATTATACCTGATCACAGGCAGTACACGTACTGATCAACGGGGAACCGTGGGCCGTGTACCTCAATTCAACGAAAGTGGTCAAAGACACTTTCGTACGCTTTATTGCTAACTGTTGTATGCAGGTACGCTCGACGTTTGCAGCTGATTAGAATGATGCGGTCAATCCTTAGCCGCATGCTCACACTACACATTCATCTCAAAAGAAATCATGATCTGTGCTTCAATGACTTTGATATTTTCACTCCATGCTTCTGCTACGCTGCTGCCAATATCATGAATTATCGAAAGCTTTCGTTACTCTGATGAGAAGATATCATGATCCAGAATGTGAGCATGTCGGTCCGAATGTCACAACATCACAAAATTCCAACACCACAATGGATGTCTCAGAGATTTTTCATAGCTGATGATCTCAAAAGCTGGCTCAAAATTATTATCACGTGGATCAGTAAAAGACCTCCACGTGGATTAACCAAACATGCATTGAGAAGAATCAATGACTACGAGCTTCGGAGCAAAGTACTACATCATGAATGCAAGAACAATCTTTAATGTAATATCGGTTTGTATTCTATGTAATTTTAGTGCATGATTGAGGTGACCTCCCTTAGGGGGAGATTGTTAGGAATTAGAAATTCCAGGTATTAAAGAGTCGGTCACCTCAAGTATATGTAAACGTTAGAAAGCTCATAGTCGTAGTTATTTTAAGTTAAGTAGTATTTAGTTTAGTAACACCGTGGAGGACGGACGGGTCTTTACCTACTGTATGCCTGATCCACAGCCCGTTGTGTGGCGTTTTATTGTAAGACTATAAATACTCTCTACCTTCCAAGGTAGAGAGTTGGAGCTCATAATAATATTTTCTTTCTCTCACTATAGTTCCCAACTCTCTTCTTTTCTCTCACTAGAACTTTCTCTCTCTAACATACTTATACGCCTACTTTGATCATGGTTTAGAGTGTTTGTGAAATCCAATATCCTACATCCTACTTGTCAACGATTCCAACATCAAAACTTGTGTTAATGATCAGCAACCTCAGTTTGTACTATGCGTGAGTCCACTTCCATTAGAATTAAAAGTAAACAGCCTACTCATACCCACTTCAGAAATAATAACAATCAGATTTGCCTCAAATTTATTGGTACGAGGTTGAGTTGAACCACCAATCAGATACAATATTAAATTGAGATGATCATGCACATAATAAGCAACACGCACTAGCACATAAACCCTAGACATTAGAGTTTGCAATCGACTTCTCATAAAAACCAAATCATACAACCTCTTAATAAATGTCACGAGCAGATTAAGGTTTTAACAAACAATACCAACAACCATGACTTGTGATCTTTCCCATTATTAATCACATCAAATCAGATCACTTTTGGGTTTGTAGACATCATTAATGCATGTTTAGAAAAACAATCATAAGAAACCCTAAAAATCCGACTTTTATTACCTCCTCTGCAGTAGTTTTCTCGAATGAATATCTTGCGAATAAAACCTCAGATTGAAGATCCCTCCGGTGGAAACCTTCCTTGATATACCAAGAACTTCGAGTCCTAAATTCGTCCTGATCCAACAGTTAACGAAGAAGTTATCGTCACTTGAAAACAGCCCTGCAGAAAGATACGAAAATTTTTCTAGCTTCGAATTTTTGCTTCTTTTTCCAGAAACCTTGCGAATCCCAGATATCAAGAGCAACCCGCTCTGATACCACTTGTTAGAATCTATGCTCGAGGTTTTTTAGACCTTATCTAGGATCACAATAACAATTAACAATAATACGCAGCGGAATACATCAAAACATAAATGTTATTGCTAAAAGGTTTCTTCGTCATCATCTCTACTCTATTACAAATCACCAATATTGCCCCAATCCTACACGATCAACTGTAGGACGTGTTATCTATCTATAACAAGGAATCATGGATCCTTGGGGCTAACCAACACAAATCCTAGGCGTTTACATAAGCAATCAAACGCCTAGAGACACACACACCTTTAACTTAGTCGACTACATATCTTGTGCACACTAAAACATATTCCCTGTATCTCTTTATAAAATAGAGATACTAGGGTTACAAGGAATTAATGACTAAATATCTTAAAGCATATAGAATATTTTCCTGTAATCTTCTATAATTAGAAGATTGCTACTTTGTCATATTTAGTCCTTCAAGTTCCATTCTTGTAACATTGTAGCTTATTAGTTTTGCCATTATCAACTCAAATTTACGAACCCAACACATGGGTTACCTGAGAACATTGTATCAGATAGAGATAAGGTGTTCCCTAGTCTATTTTGGAAAGAATTGTTCAAGTTACTGAGGGTGGAGTTGTGTTTGTATACTGCCTACCATCCCCAATCAGATGGACAAACTGAAGTAGCGAATAGATGCTTGGAGTGTTACCTCAGATGCATGACTGGTGAACAACCTACTCAATGGTGTAAATGGTTTTCTTTTGTTGAATGGTGGTATAATACAAACTATCACACATCAATTCAAACTACTCCCTATGAAGTTGTGTATGGCAAGCCTCCTCATGTCCACATTCCATACATTGGGGGAGAAAGTAGAGTGGAATTAGTGGACAAGACCCTACGGAGGAAGTTGTTGAAACTTTGAAATTTCACATCAAAAAGGCTCAAAATAGAATGAAATCTCATCAGGTTAAACACAGAACAGACAAGGAGTATAAATGTGGTGATTGGGTGTATCTCAAACTTTAACCTTATAGACAGTTGTCAGTAAGGAAGGGCAAGCAAAACAAGTTTTCACCAAAGTTCTTTGGACCTTTTAAGATAATTCAAATGGTGGGTCAGGTGGCATACAAATTGGAATTACCACCACAATCCCAAATTTATAATGTCTTCCACATCTCTCAGCTAAAAAAATGCAGACATATTAGTCCAAACCAAACAAGTGGTAGCCTTCCACCTTGTGACAATGCTGGTGTGTTTGTAGTGGAGCCAACGGCCATCCTGGACAGAAGATTGGCTAAGAATGGAAATGGAGCAAAAGTGTATGTCTTAGTGCAGTGGGTTAATGGTACTGTGGAGGATGCCACATGGGAATCAATTACTGATTTGCAGCTAAGGTTCCCTGAGTTTGACTGCACAACTTGAGGACAAGTTGTTCTTTAAGGGAGGTGGACTGATAAGCTACTAATCAGTCACCACAAGAGCTAGTTATGTTGCTTGGCACGTGAGGAGCACACAAGTGGTTTACCAGGCGTGTGAGGTGCACATGATATCTTCCAGCAACCTCTAACTAACTTTGGCGGGAAATACTCTTTAAATACTTATATCTGTTATTCATCATTTCATTCGTTGTTTTGTAATCTCAATTCTCTCAACTGTAATCACTCTCAATAATAAACAACAACTTTCCCGCCTTGATAACTAATTGTGATTTCATCAATCTATTCTAATTCTTGGATTGGTCAAACCAGTTAGAATCCTTTAACGGATCTTCATTGATCCCTATTGGTGTCTATCACAACAATAATAAAAAGAGCTAATTCTCAAAACAGTACAAAATGTTATGTAGTGGTCACCAAAAGGTATAAAAATAACACATATTCCCTAAATGGTCATGTGCGAATGTGCGAATCTATTGAATGTGTGACAAGTGTCCATTTTTTCAATAAAAAGTACAGTGGTAGGTGAAACTTTGACTTTGAATTTTTGTTTAAATGACTAATATAGTAATATACCCTCTTTTAAATATAAATACATTTTCTCACATAAATCACTCACACACTTCATCACCACCTCTCTCCTCTCTCTCTCAAAAATTCCAGTCGTCATTGATCCTTTATAAAATCCAACAAGCAAAACTACATTAATCCTTTATAAAATCCAACAAGCAAAACAGATCCGCCATCACCACCAAGCAAAAATTTCGGCCGTCAACACCACACACCACCACCACCACAAATCCGCCATCAACACCACAAATCAACACCACCATCACCACCATCGATCCGCAATCACCACCACAGAGCAACGCCACCACAGATCCGCCATCACCACCACAGATCCGCCATCACCAGCACAAATCTGCCACCACCATCACCATCACCATCACCACCTCAAAAATATCATCAAACCCAGATTAGATGGAGATATGAAGAAGTAAAAAAAGAAGATGAAGATAAATTGTATGTTTTCTTTTAATATTAAAATTAGAGTGAATTACATAATTGGTCCTTGTGGTTTGTTGAAAATTGCAGAAAATGTCCTTGTGCTTTTTTTTCAGTGCGTTTCGTCCCTGTGGTTTACAAATCTTACGAATTTTGTCCCTCGTCCAAAAATGTCTGTTAAGTGTCTTGCGCTGTTAGTCCTTCGTTAGTGCAGTCCGTTAAGTGTTTTGCACTGTTAGTCCTTCGTTAATAAATTTTGCACCGTTAGTCCTTATTTTTTAAAATATAGTTTTCCCCAATTAGTCCCTCCGTTAATAACTGTTTTTGTCCGTTTTCGTTCGTTTTTTATCCGTTTCCCCCCATTTTTTACGTTTTTCGTCCGTTTTCTTTCGTTTTATAAAGTTTTTGTCCATTTTTCTTACGTTTTTATCGGTTTTCATCCGTTTTCTTACGTTTTTCTTAATTTTTTGTCCGTTTTTCTTATGTTTTGTCTGTTTTCTTTCGTTTTGTCCGTTGTTCTTACGTTTTGTCCGTTTTTCGTACGTTTTTATCGGTTTTTCTTACGTTTTTGTCCGTTTAAAAAAATTTGAATAAAAAATTTCAAAAAAAAAATTTTAATAAAAAAAATATTTTTCAAAATATATATATTTTTTTAAAGTATGTCCGTTTTTTTTCAATATTTTTCGGAAATTTTTTAGGATTTTTCAAAAAAAAATATTTGAAAAAAAATATTTTTTAGAAATTTTTTTCAAATATTTTTTTTAAACGGACAAAAATATTTTCCGAAAAAAAACGGTAAAAAAAATTTCCGAAAAATATTTTTTTTCAAATATTTTTTTTTTAAAAATCTTAAAAAATTTCCGAAAAATATTGAAAAAAACGGACATATTTTATAAAAAATATATATTTTGAAAAATATTTTTTTATTCAAAATTTTTTTTGAAAGTTTTTATTAATTTTTTTTAAACGGACAAAAACGTAAGAAAAACCGATAAAAACGTACGAAAAACGGACAAAAACGGATGAAAATCGATAAAAACGTAAGAAAAATGGACAAAAACTTTAAAAAAACGAAAGAAAACGGACGAAAAACGTAAAAAAACGGGGGGAAACGGATAAAAAACGAACGAAAACGGATAAAACGGACAAAAACGGGTGAAAACTATTATTAACGGAGGGACTAATTGGGGAAAACTATATTTTAAAAATAAGGACTAACGGTGCAAAATTTATTAACGAAGGACTAACAGTGCAAAACACTTAACAGACTACACTAACGAAGGACTAACAGCGCAATACACTTAACGGACATTTTTGGACGAGGGACAAAATCCGTAAGATTTGTAAACAACAGGGACGAAACGCACTGAAAAAAAAGCACAGGGACATTTTCTGCAATTTTCAACAAACCACAAGGACCAATTATGTAATTCACTCTTAAAATTATGTACTCGTGTTATATATGACTTTTTTTTTTAATATGTGAGGTGTAGTAGATGATGTTGTAGTACATTAATAACATCAAATAGTCCTGAATATTAAGTGTCAATTCCACCCGATAATGCTCGTATTTTATATCATTTATATGGATTTACGCTTGTTTTCCTCTATATTTCACTTTCAGGTAATTTACGAGCATTGGAGCTAACGAGACGTGGATTTGGAGAGTTTATTGAAGATATATGATAGTATGCCCATTTTGATGAGGTTACGGCGTAACTCCTCTCTCACATTACGCCATAACGTTTGTGTGACTCACAAGGCCAGCTCAGCAGCAGCTTACGGCGTAACTCCATCCAAGGATTACGCCGTAACACATTAGATCAAATGATGTTCAGCGCCGCTACAAGCTACGCCGTAACTCCTTACAGTGATTACGGCGTAATCAAGCCAAATTGAAGATAAGGCGTAACTCTTTCCATAAGTTACGCCGTAACTAGCTTTTCCAGAGCATATTACGAAGATATTGATGTTACGGCGTAACTCTTAGCTTAAGTTACGCCGTAACTAGGATCGTGCCTATAAATACAGCCCTAAAATCTGCATTTTGAGATATCTCTCTTCCTACCCTTCTAGGGAGCGATTAGGGCAATCATTCACTCCACACACCAAATCGGAGAACGTGGGTAAGAGGTTGAAGGCAGATCTTGAGGAGCATACGGAGCCATCTCCAAAGGAGAAATCACTCCCCTACGATAAGCATTAGCCATTTATCATTTCTTTTACTTTCAATTCATGTATTTCATCATGTTAAACATTGAATCGATTGTTTCAGTTAATATGAGCGGCTAAGCACCTCTGGTGCTAGCCTAGTTATGATTTCTTAATTGTTTTGTTTATGTTTACATTGCTTCTTTATAATTGTTTCTAGTGTATGCATGCATAGTTTGTTGGTAGCTACTCTCGTCTCAGTAGTTTTGAATGGCGGTAGTGGCTAGTTACTTAGGAGATATGACCAACTGACCCTAAGTAGTTAGACTGAGTGGGAAGGGTAAGAATTGACCAACTGAAGACCCTTCTTCGCTTGTGCGATTTGACCAATTGATCACCTACCGTTTGGATGAACTTAAGAAGTTAGGGATGAGTGTTTAAGATGCTAGCGCCCGGGCACTCATTATTATGAATCTAGCATGTAGCGAAACTTAATGACTTGGCTTAGGGGACTAAAAACAACTGGACTTACAAGGGTAGTAGCTTGTTCTCCGGTGAAAGCCTTTGCTGATAGGTTATGACGAACTGACCAAATGTTGTCCTAACGAATATTACCCCCATCTGAAGCAATTGGAAGTAATTAAACGTAAACTTAACATGATAGGATGAGTAACTAGGTTAGCACACTTCTCTTATATTGATCACAACCTCTGCCTTTATTCGCTATCTTTTATTTTCTTGTTTTAGTACTTTATTAATCATTACAACCTCAAAACCAATTAAAATCTATGACACCTAGACTTAATTAGAATCCGCTTACATAGCTCTTGGGACGACTCGGTTTTACCGAATACTACACTACACACGACCAGGTACACTGCCCGTTAGTGCATTAGGATAGACCATAGGTATAACGAGAACTTATAAATATTAAAATCTGGTCAGTAAAACCTACATCATACATATGAAGACAAGATTTAGTTTTGAAATAACAAAACTAAAACAATTTATTTATTTTACTACAAGATCTATGGTGGTGATGGTGTGTTTATACGTGGGGTGTAGTATACTTGTTGATGTTGTAGTACACTTTTTCTTTTTTCTTCTTTTTTTTTGATCGAAACTTTTTTTTTTAGAGCAAAGTAGTAGCATGACAATTTTTTTAGAAATTACAACAAATAAAATATGAGTGTAAGAGAAGTTGCCGAAATATATGGTTGTCGCCGGAATATTTGGTCTTTTGAGAAAAAAAGTTGGCCGAAATAAATGGGTGTCGCTGGAATACATGGTTGTTTCCGGCTATTGATGATCATGACCATGTCGCACATTCGTACATGACAATGTTGCACATTAAAAAGAGAGTATTTTGGTCTTTTTAATCCTTTTGTAATAAGACAAAAAAAAGAATATATGGGAAAACACCGACCTACCACTATACTTTATTATTAAAAAAATGGACACTTGTCGCACATTCAATTGAGTCGCACATTCGCACATGACCATTTAGGAAAGAAGTGTTATTTTGTACCTTTTGGTGACCACTACACAACTTTTTGTATTGTTTTGAGAATTAGCTCTAATAAAAATATGAACTAACTACAAATCAGATCAATCAATTGAGTAGATGATTTTTTTGGTGTCGATGGTTTCTTTACATGAATAAGGTTTAATACTTGGGGCCGATTATTTTGTTTAAAAGATAAGGGTTTGGGGTGGATAGTTTTCAATGTAAACATGGTGTAGTACATCCCACCATAGCATCTGCCATCCTATATCAACATCTAAATCGGTTATACACGGTTTTGGTTACTTCATTTAAGGTTCTTGGAAACGATTTTTTATGGTTATGAGAATAAAAAAAAATATTCGACCCAAAACATTAGGTTATTCAAATTGAAGAAGTAAATTTGATAGATGGAAAGAAAAATCGTACAATGACTCACAGAACACACGTACTATCGATTGAGAAGATGCAGACTATGAAGATTCAATTGTAATGTTTTGTGGTATCAATGATACGTGTTCCTGTTTTAGAGATTTGAGAAGATGGAGACTATCAAGAAAGGTTTTTACTGGTCCGCTCTTTTTCCATTCCTTTTACAGTTTAGTCATAATTAAGGACAAATAGCCCGCAAGTACATATGTAAATTTTGTTTTTTCTAAGATAAGTATATAAAAGTGAATTTTGTAAACAATTTTGCTAAATCTGGAAATATTTAAGCTTTTTTAATAAAACATCTTTTGTATAAAAAATAAAAATAAAAAAATTATTACCCAATAAGGTATGAATTGATTTTTTTGAAATGAAAATTTCCCACTAGAGATTTTGTTTTATTATATAAAAAAGATGGTCATCAATAAAGTTATAGCTAGTCTAACAATGCATTGAATTACTATCTAGGATACACGGAAACGCGACCGGGATGCCGTATCATGTACCCGAAACGTTTCGGAAACGGGAAACGCCAGGAAATGTGAGGAAACGCCGGGGAAACGTCTCCGGATAAAGTAAAAACGTTTCTTCATTTAGGGTACGCCGATCCTTATCTCGAAAACGTTTGAGGAAACGTTTCTCGCCTAAAAGGTCACGTTTCCTAGCTTGAAATAACTTTGTGTCACAATAGAATAAGAAAAAAGAAAACAGTGAAGAAGCAGATTTGAAGATATAATATGAAGTTAGAGGAAGAAAATGATTATTGATGGAAAGAGAGAGATGGTAAATATAAAAAGATAAAAAGTACATACACTAATCAATCTTACCCACATGAATATCAAAACAATAAATATATTTCTTTTTAAATATTAAATAAAACAAATAAAACACTTATTTACTTGCTTTAACACTTTAAACAAAATTGAGTAGTATACTAGTATTTGTTTCATTGGCACTTTAATTTATTTATTAATTAACTTCTTGTTCCTATTTTGATATCATTAACTTGATGGTTAGTTTTTTTCAAGAAAGAATTGATAGATGATATTTAAAGCTAATTCTCCGAGGATACCACGTTTTTTTTAAATTATTTTTTTCAAAAAAAATTTGATGGTTAAGAGTTTTTAATTGATGATTGTGAGCAATATTTGTTTGGATTTTTAAATGTTGTGTATTTTTTTTCCAAGACAATTTGCTATATATTATAATATTATAAAATACATAGACGTTTCCTCGCCGTACCCGTTTCTTGAATTTAGTGGAGCATCTTTTGAATGACCACCCCTTAGGGGGAGATTGTTAGCTTTAATAGTTTTTAATAGAAGTGATGGTCATTCACATTTATGAACTTTGTAACGCGTGTTAGATATCGTGATAGAATAGTCAACGGGCTCGTGGATTGGGCTAAGCTAAATGGCTATTAGTTAAGTTAAGCTAGCATTGAATAAGTTCATGTAACCCAATCCAATCCAAGTCCACCACGAGGCCCATGGAAAGCCCTTTAGGGCGTCTAGTGCTTGTACTATATATACCCCTCAAAGTCTCATTTGAGGGGTGTGCTTGATAGTGTGTGTGTGTGTTTTCTTTGAAATAAAACTTCTCTTGTTTCATCTTTCTCTCTACGCATAACATACACGGTTCTATAACTTCAAGTCACCATCTTTCCTTTCTTAATCTTTCTTCTTTATGCATATTGTGTTTGTGTTTAACGTGGTGTTCATCTTGTGTTTAACGTGGGTATTTCGTGATAAGGTTGAGACATTTGAGGTCCTACAATTGGTATCAATCGCCTAACAATGGTTTAGGAGTGTTTGTGTTCGTTTTTTGGTTAAAGCTTTTCAAAAAGGTTGTGTTTTTTACATAGAACGAGACCTCTTTGTCATAAAGTTTTGATTTTTGCTTGTTGGTAAGCTTAAAGTTGTAGACTTTATTGATCTTTAAGTGTTTTGGAAGAAGTTTGTGCAAAAGAAATCGATTGGAAACGTGTTTTTGGGTAAAAAATCCGGCTTTTGCAAAACTGGGCATTTTTTACGCGTAAGTATCATTTGGTCAAAACCCTCTTTTTACGCGTAAGAAAGTCAAAACCCTAATCATACGCGTAAGTTTCTACGCGTAAGATTTGAAGTTTACGCATAACTTTTTGGTGAAGAATCTTCGTGCAACAACGGTTACTTAGTGCTTCCCTCACTTGGATAAGTTTGTGGAACACTTCGACTTGTGGATATCTTTTACGCTGTGATAGTGTAAAGGATTTTTGGTTTTAAACCTAATCTTACGCATAAGCAGAAAGCTTACGAGTAAGCACTCTACGCATAAGTTAACTCTTACGCGTAAGGTACTATACTTCTACGCTTAAAGTTTATGCATAAGGCTTACGTTTAACCTTAAGTTTACGCGTAAGTTGGGTTTTACGCATAAGGAATCTTACGCCTAAGCTTTTTACGCATAAGAATCCTACGCATAAGCAATCCTACGCATAAGCACTAATTTCTACGCTTAAGAACAGTTTTACGAGTAAGATTTTGAGCAAAACTTCAAACGGCTATAACTTTTGAACCGTAACTCCGTTTTCAGCGTTCTACCCATCAAAACGACCGTGAGAACGAGGAGATTGGCACGCCGAATAAAGTTTATTCGGGTCAACCTTCAAGTCCTAAAAACGCTCCGAATAGAAGTTATTGAGGTTTTAAGTTTTTAGACCAAATTTTCACTACAACAACCGAGCTTAATCTTTATCAAACACAACTCCTTTATCGTTGAATCGATCCTACATCAACTTTATCAACAATGGCTACTCAATAAGACATTCATGCAGCCGGTGCCGAAAACCGTCCTCCTATGTTGGAAAAAGGTGGTTATCTTCAATGGACAAGTCGTATGCTTCGTTACATCAAGACCAAACCAAATGGAAAACTCATGATTCAATCCATTACGAATGGACCCTTCAAGCTTCGACAAGTCCAAATCCCTGGAAATGCTGATGCAACACCTCCCATCCCACCATCCTCTCGTACTCAAAAAGAATCAAAATACACTGAAGAGGATCAGAAACAAGTCGATGCAGATGACATGGCAGTTCATATTGTCCAACTGGGTTTACCAAGAGACATCTTTGCTGCTGTAGACAGCTGTGAAACTGCTTTCGATATGTGGGAACGTGTTAGACGGTTATGTCATGGAACAGAAATTGGTCAACAAGACATGGAGAACAAGCTGCTAACTGAATGGGAGAAGTTCACATCAACTCCAGGAGAATCCATTGAATCCTACTATGGAAGGTTTTGCACTTTGATGAATGAGCTTATCAGAAACAAGTTAGCACCCAGGACTATCGTGCAAAACATCAAGTTCCTGAACAATCTTCCAGAAGAATGGGGACGATATGTCACTATTGTCAACCAAACAAAAGACTTACATCAGGTGAACTTTGATCAGCTAAACGATTTTCTGAAACAAAACCAAGCTGAAGTGAATGAAGTCAGGAAAGAAAGATTGGCAAAGAATCATGATCCATTGGCACTACTTGCAAAGACTCAAACTACAGTGAATACACAACAACAAGCTTCATCATCTTCCACTAACAACAACTTGCAGCCATACATTCCACAACCACAAGCTGTTTTCCCTCAACAACAATTTTATCCACCAGAACAACAAGTCATCCAACAACAACAATATCAACAATACCAGGAACAAGGAATCACTGATCTTGAAATTGAACAAGAAGAGGCTTTGTCAAATGCATTTGCATTTTTGGGTAAAGCATTCAGAAGTCGCTATTCCACACCAACTAACAACAACCAAAGGATTTCATCAAACACTCGCAATAGGCAAATTGCACAGCCGGGTTTGAATATGGGTAATCAAGGACAAATGGTTGGAGTTATTGGGAATCAGTAGGGATATGCTGCTGGATTTCGCATGGGTAATCAGGTGGTTCCGTATCAGGGTAATCAGTTGGGTCAGAATGTTGGAAATCAGATGGGACAGAATGTTGGGAATAGAGCAGTGGGTAATCCGAATGGGAATGTTGCAGCTCCAGTCGTTGGGAATTATGGAAATGTGAATCAAGGTAATCAGGTTAAGTGTTACAACTGTCAAGGAGTGGGTCACATGGCAAGGATTTGTCCTACTAAGCCGAAAAAGAAGGATCTTGCGTATCTTCAGAAAGCTATCATGTTGGTACAAAAGGAAAACGCAGGACTTCAGTTGAGTGCTGAGGAACATGACTTTATGGCTATCATGGATGATTTGGAAGACCTAGAGGAACTCAATGCGAACTGCATCTTCATGGCAAATCTTCAGGAGACTAAGTACGACACTGACTCTGACGCACCTCCTGTCTATGACGCCAACGCAGTATCTGAGGTACCAATCATTGATCCATGCTATAACAATGTCATATTTGATGTGTTTACTCATGACGAACAACATTCTGTGACGCCAGCACCTACTTATGATACATTCCTGGAAAATCCGAGTTGTAGCAATACTAACTCTGAAACTCCAGATGTGGATCTCAGTGGAGGCTGTGTGGCACAAAATACTGAGACTGATGAGGAAACACGTGCTTATTTTGAAACATTTATCAATAACTGTGGCATTGAAATCGAGAAAGTTAAAACGGTCAATCGCGAAGTTAAGGCCGCGAATGCTAAATTGACCGCTGAGCTTGAGAGTTACAAGGAGAATGCAAAAGCCTTTGAATTTCATAAAAACAAAGAGTCAGAATTAGAAATTGGTTACCGAAATTCTGTTTTAAGAGAAAAAGAATTGCAACTCAAGTATGACACACTTGATGTGAATTTGAACTTGAAAATAAAATCTCTAAACAACGAAAATTCTGATCTAAATGACCAACTTTCTAAACAAAAAGCAACGTATTCTGATCTTGAAAAAGAGAAGAAAAAGTTGATAACTGATTTTTCAAAACGAGAAGATTCTCTTCTTGATGAAATTCTTGATAAAAATGAGAAGATAAAAAAATTGGAAAATTTGCTTGTTACAACGGGTCATTCAGCTAAATCATCCAATATGCTGATTAATCAAACAAATCCGTATTTTCATACAACACAAAAAATGGCCCTTGGTAACACACCTCCTTGTTTCCTCAAGAAAGCTCAGAAAGAACGGAATGTGTTGAACGATGGAAAACCTTTGCATGCACCCATAATTGTTCATGATTCTCTTGAAACGTTAGAACTATCTGAGGAGAGTAGATAAAAAATGAAACAAAAGAATTCAGAAATCAAACCAATTGATTATAACAAATGGAACAAAATTAATGGTATTTCTTTTGTTTCTCAAAAAGAACAATCAAAGTTTTCCACCACACCAAGTGTTTCAAACAAATAGTCAACACCAGTTTCAAAATCAGTTTCAAAACCAGTTGTTGTCTCAAAATCTCTTTCGAACATTGAACAAATGTCTTCAAACAATCCTTTTAACACAAGTGATGCGAGAAGTATTTTAGAAAATGTGAAAACTAGAATTGCGGATTTGCAAGAGACTGTTAAAACTAAAACCAATATTACAACAAACATCTGGTTTAATAGTTTTGATAATGAAAATAAAAAGTTTTTTGAAACTGAAATTGCCCCTCAGCTGAATACCATCAACTCAAGGGTAATTCGTTTTGAACAAGCATTTTTGAAAGAAACAGCTGACTTTGTCAAGGATCATAAATCCCTGGTAAAGCAAGCTAATGAAAGTGTTGAACACATCAAAGTTTTGGAAAATTTAAATGATTCTCTCTTCGAAGATGTTCTGACTACTGATATAATGTCCATTATTTTACAAACATATTCAGTTGAAGATCATGAAAGACTCTAGTCTGAGACCTCTGAAATTGTTTCAAAATATGAAAAAGCTCTTGAAAAACTTGAAAAAGAAAATGTATCATATTTTAAACAACTTGATCGAAAAACTGAGGAATGCAAGTATGACAAACTGTCGTATGAGCGTGCCTACAATGACATGAAAGCAAAAAATGATCTTTTGAGGGCTCAGCTGGAATGTCAAAAAGGAAAGGCAGTGGATACTGAGAATACAAAACCATTGACTGAGGAGAAAACAAATGTTCCCAAACCGGTTTTAAAACCAAAAATGTCTATTTCTATGCCTCCTCCAAAAGTCAATGAGAAAAAAGATTTATCTAAACCAGTCACTCCACCTGCCTTGCCTAAACAAAATGTTGAAAAAGGAAAAGCGGTTATCAAGAATCCAAAAGTTTTAGCACCTGGCCTTTTTAAATTGAGTACCACTACTGCGTCTGCCTCCACATCTAAACCATATGGGACAAACGAAATAAGTTTAAACAAACACTCTAAAGAGACTAGGAAAGCTGAAACCACCTCCCGTGATAAAAATGTGAATCCTAATGCGTGTGCCTTACCTTCTACAGGACTAGAAAGCACCTCTAAGAGCAGCAGACTAAAGCCTAAGAGCAATACAAGGAACAATAGAGTCTCGACTGCCTCTAAGAGTAGTAGCTTGAATAAAGAGAAGAAAGTAGACGAACACCCTAGGAATTTACCGTTTTTGAATAAGAAAGACATTTCATCTGAATGTACTGAACCTATGAAACTTGCTAAGTCTAATGAATGTGTTGAATCTATTTTTTTAACTTGCAAGAAATCTTTAATTAATGTTCAAGATGATTGTGTTTCTAAGAATGTGAATGATAAGCATGTTAAGAAGAACGTTCCAAAAAGAACTTATGCTAAACGAGTAGGAAGACTAGTTGCAAAACTTAGGCTTTACACTACTGACAGGAATCATAGTGTTTACTTTAGGGATGACATTTGAAAACCCACAGGTAGAACTTTCACACTCCAGAATGGTACAATGAGTGATAAACCAGAATACCCTGTAGAAAACTTCTTTGAGTGTGATCAGGATTTTACCTCTAACCCAAAGGAACCAAAATCAAAACGGTTTCCAAAATCTTCTTCTTCTGTTATTGGCAGGTTATCGAATTATGTCTTTGGATCGTCGACTCGGGTTGCTCCAAGCACATGACCAGGAATCTGAAGTTGCTGATCAATTTCATCTGGAAATTCATGGGAACCATACGTTTTGGAAATGATCATGTAGCAGCTATCATGGGTTATAGAGATCTCCCTTTTGGAAATTATTTGATCACTCGGGTTTAGTATGTCGAAGGGTTGGGACACAATTTGTTTTCAGTCGGGCAGTTCTGTGATGCAGATTTAGAGGTTGATTTTAGGAAAAATGCTTGCTTCGTTAGAAACTTGGATGGCACTGATCTCTTAACTGGGAATCGTGATACAAACTTGTATGCTATCGACATCAACCAAATGGCCTCTTCATCACCAATATGTCTTATGACACGAGCATCTGGAACACAGTCCTGGTTGTGGCATAGAAGGTTATCCCATCTCAATTTTGACACCATCAACAATCTTGCCAAAGACAACATCGTCAACGGACTTCCAAAGTTCAAATACACCAAGGATCACTTATGTCCATCATGCGAACAAGGAAAAAGCAAAAGAGCATCATATAAACCCAAATCCGTACCCAATTCAGAAGCAAAGTTGCATATGTTGCACATGGACTCATGTGGCCCAATGAGAGTTGAAAGCATTAATGGGAAAAAGTATATTCTTGTTATCGTCGATGATTATTCGAGATATACATGGGTTAGGTTTCTAAGATCAAAAGACGAAGCACCAGGCATCATCATCACCTTTTTGAAGCGTATCCAAGTACTTCTTCAATCTCCAGTAAGGGTTGTAAGAACATACAATGGCACATAATTCACTAATCAGGAGTTAAGAGCTTATTTTGAAGATGTTGGAATCACACATCAGACATCAGTTGTTAGAACTCCACAGCAGAATGGGGTAGTTGAAAGAAGAAATCGAACTCTTGTGGAAGCTGCTCGCACAATGCTAATCTATTCTAGTGCACCGTTATTTCTATGGGTTGATGTTGTTGCCACTGCTTGTTTCACTCAGAACCGATCCCTAATCCATCCAAGATTCAATAAAACCCCATATGAGCTAGTGAACAACAGAAAACCTGATATCTCTTACTTTCACGTGTTTGGTGCTTTGTGCTATCCAACGAACGACAAAGAAGATCTAGGAAAACTGAAAGCTAAAAGTGATATTGGAATCTTCATTGGATATTCAGATAACTCGAGGGCATTCAGGGTGTATAACAGACGAACTAGGAGGATCATGGAGACGGTGAATGTGACATTTGATGAACTGTCACAGATGGCTTATGAGAGACTCGCTCTAGAACCCGCACTAAACCCGCAGACTTCTGGACACATCAGTTCATGACTCGTACATCAAAGAGCTCAATCAACTTCGTTTGTAAAACCTAAAGAACAAGAATGGGAGAATTTCTTCGAGTTAATGTTCGATGAATACTATGGTGAAACTTCGACACATGCATCAAACCATCATTCCGTTGCACCCGCTCAAAATCATCCTCCACCACCGACAGAAGAGGCATCTACAATGGTCGAAACCAATGCACCAACTCCATCAACATCATCTACATCTACTCCAGTTCTTGCACCCGTTCTACCAACAGTTGATGAGCAAAACCAAAATATATCCTTTCAACGAGTGTTGGAATCACTCCTAAACCATAATCAAGTGTTAGTAATTAATATGTAATAGTTAGCTTTATTATGGCCTTTATGTTTGTTATTAGCCTTAAGCTTATGTAGAAGGCCCATGAGCTTAGGCCCAAGCCCATTTAAGAAAGAATGGAAACTAGGAGTGTTGCCCTAGCTTTCCTCCTATAAATACTCTTGTAAACCATCATTTGAGGGTTGGTTGTTCAAGTTATTTCCTTTCATACTCCTACGCGTAAACCGTATTATATTATCGTGTGTGTGTGTGTGGTTTTTACTTGTTCAATCGCCTCATCTCTTTTTTATAAGCTTGTGTTTGTAAAACTAGTGACCTATCAGTGGTATCAATCGCCTAATAGTTGAGTGAACGTATTGTTTGAAGTGAGTTTTGGTCTCACGCCTAACTTGCGTATACCTCACCTTTGGCTTGATCAAAAACGTAATTTTTACACTTTTGAATCCAAGATTCTTGTACTTTTAACGTTTTAAGGTGTTAAAATACGTGTTTTTGGCAAAAAGTTTCAAACTTTATGCGTGGATAGTTGTTTTTCATCTAGTTTTTGAACGTGGGTGCAGTTCTACGCGTAACTGTTTTAGAGGCTTTGGTTCATCAAGTTTCACACTTTTGTGTATTTTGGTGTTATTGAAGCTATTTTATCACACAAAAACTGGTTTAGAAACACTTTTGGACAGAATCAAAGTTACGAGCATTTCTACGCGTAGTAAAACCCTAAAACTACGCGTAAGTGCTTCCTTGGTTTGATCTTCATTTTCGTGGTTTATTCCGTGTTTTCTTACTTGGATAAGTCTGAAAATACGTCGACTTTGGATATCTTTTGCACTGTGATAGTATAAAAGATCATTTGGGCAAAAACCCTAAAATTACGCATAAGCATAAGCTTACGCGTAGAAATTCTACGCCTAAGATTTTTCTTACGCCTAAGCCTAGTCTTACGCATAAGAAAATCCTACGCCTAACTTTCTACGCCTAACTTTTGTCTACGCCTAACTTTAGTGCTTTTCCCTACTTACGCGTAAGCTAAATCCTACGCGTAACTCTTTATTGTTACGCGTAACTTTTGGTATTTTTAACGCATAAGTGCTACTAGGTTATTGTCTTTTCTACGCCTAAGGACACTTCATCAACAAAGGTTCATTCGACTACAAAGATCCATTTTTACCAACACAAGTTTTCAACATGTCTCAACCGCCATACTCTAACTATTTCCCTTACACTTTTCCTCAACGACAACAACAACTAAGTCCACAACATCAACAATGGAATCAACAACAAGCAATTTATCAACAACAATTTAATCAACAACATACTCCACAACTTGGTGCAATTCCCCCACCACAACTGGTTCAAACACCGCCAAGTCTTCAAGTTCAACCCTACACAAATGAATTCAATCAACATCTATCAAGAAACACTATGAAGGAACCCACTTGGTTTGCAAAGATGTGTGAAGCTTTAAGCAGCCAACAATCAATTCATGAAGCTGGATCACTTGATAGACCTCCAATGCTCACTCCAGGAAACTACGATCAATGGGTGATAAGGTTCTTTAGGTTTTGTGATCTGAAGAAGCCACATGGAAAGTTCTTAAAGAAGGTTATCTTGGAAGGTCCATTTGAGATGCCTACTGTCATTATACCCGGAGATCCTACTGTTATTCCACCAAGAGATGAACAAACAAACATTGATACTGTTGCAGATCTAAATCCAACAGAACTTCTACACTATGAAGCTGATGAGCTTGCAATGCAATATATCCTTTTAGGATTACCTAACCCAATTCTTCGAAGTGTTGATGCTCAAAAGACTGCAAAGGAAATGTGGGACCATATTCATCTTCTTATGGAAGGATCTGTACTCAATCAGGAGGATTTGGAATCCAAAATTTACTTGGCTTATGAACACTTCATGATTGAACCTGGAGAGACACTAGAGTCTTATCATCATCGATTTTCAGACATCATCAATGATTTGGATAAACACAACATCATCATGCCAAGAATTGCAGTGAATACTAAGTTCCTGAGTAGTCTTGGTCCTGAATGGGAGAAGTATGTCATTTTTCTCCGTCAAGCGAAGAATATGCATCATTCTACATATGGATTGTTGTACGATTACTTGAAGCCTCATGAAAAGGAAGTTGATCGGGAAAGGATTCTCCGTGCTCAAATTGCTCCACCTACACATCCGGAAAATCAACAACTTGCCTTATATGCTCAACAAAGTTATCCTCCTCAACAAGCAACTCAACCAACTGCCTCAGTCACACCAAACGATCCATCACAGCAATCTCAACAAAATCAATTGGTTCCTTACAACAACAACAATGATCAAGCACTTCATAGTCAAACTAATGAGGAATCCGATCCGTTCGAAGCATTGCAACAGGGATTTGTTATGATTGCTAATGCTTTTAGCCGTTATACAAACAAATCCAACAATCGTATTCGTTTCTCATCCAATACACGAAATCAGGCTGTTGTGAACAATGGACGAGTTGAAGTTCAGAATCGTGGTTATGGTCGTCAAATGGGAGGTGGTCAAGGGTTTAATGCTATGGGTAGGAATAACAACAGAGCTCAAGTGGTGGAACAGGGAAATGCTCAGAATGGGTTGAATGGTCTTCGATGCTACAACTGCAATGAGAAGGGACACCTGGATAATGCATGCCCAAAGCCAAGGACTAGGGGCAGTGCTTACGTCAAAGAGGCTCTTCTTTTGGCTCTTAAGGATGAAGCTGGTGGATCTCTCACAAACAAAGAACAGAGCTTTATGGCAGATGCAGACTCAGATGATGATATGGAGGACTTGCAGGCCAATGCAGCTGTTATGTTGATGGCTAATATGCATGAGTTACACATGAGTGACACAGGCCCAGTGTATGACAGTGATGGCTTGTCTTAGGTACCCGAACAAACCATCATCATATCTGAACTAATATCTCCGCCAATATCTGAATCCGGCACGGATCAGACTGTTCAAAATGAGTCATCTACATCTCATTCTGACGATTTTCAAGTTAACCCTGTAGTTACATTTGACGATCAAGATGACCTTATGGTTTCCTTTGATAATCAAATTGACTCCGTGGTTGTACTTGAGGATCTAAATAATGATCATGTTGTAACTCACGTTGAACAAGCTGAACTGTTGCCTCATCCAGATTTTGCTCGTTTAATTCAAGACCATCAAATCAAAATGGAGGAATGTTATGCATTAAATAAGGACTTAAAAAGCAAAAATGCACTGTTAACCAAGGATTTTGAATGCTTACAAATGCAACTCAACTTTTTCAAAACTCAAGAAAATCGTGAAAAAGGTTTTGAAGCCGCTTTTGCTAAATCTCATCAAAACGAAAAATATTTAGAGAGACAGATGCATGATCTAGCAACTTCGAAGAATGCTTTGTTGTCTGAAATAGAACAACTGAAACATGAGCATAAAAAGCAAATTAACGCTCTCACCTTGGAAAATCAAAAAGCTAAGGCTGAGTTGTTAAATTGTCAAAAACAGTTCTAAGCATACAAAAAGCATTCAACGAATCGGGTAGATGACCTTCTTGCAGAAATTATTGGCTTGCAAAACAAAATTAAAGAGTTTAAAACTGTTGTTTACAAACATGGTGAATCAGTAACAGCTATTGAAAAGTTTACTTTAAAACCCAATCCAAAAGGATATGGACCAAATCTAGCTGATTACAAACCAAAGCTTTCACTCAAAACATTCAAACAAAATCCTGAAGTTTCCAGTGCAGAATATAAAATTGATAATTCTGTTATGAGTGTTGTTGAATATCATCGTCAAGAGGAATTAGATGCAGAAGACGAGAGTCGATCAAAATTAAAAAATGTTGTTTACAACAAACCTTTTAATTATTCAAAACCGGTCACTTTTGTCACATCAACGGATTCTTCTAACACACCAAGGGTTATCATCAAAACACCTGAGTCTTCTAATGTTAATCCCCAACCAGATTATGCACAAATTTATGGTCCTTTACCTTCAATCAGTGAAGTAAACTCAAAACCTGAAAATCACAAAATTCTTAGATATTTTGATATTTTCATGGCTGACCTCAAAATTTTAGAACATGAGATAGAACATCATTCTGAAATCAAAGTTCAACACTTTCAATCGCCTTTAGCGCGAGAACAAAGAGACATTTTTCAGAAAAATCTTTTACCAAATGTTAAAAATTTGAAAAGTTGTGCATTAGCTTGGGAAAAGGATTTTCATAAGGAACTTGGAGTGATGAAGGTCGTTTTCGAGAAAACTGAAACATCTATTTCTAATACCAAACGCAAAAAGAAAATGTTGAGAAAAGATGTTGATCGACTCTTGGAAGATGTTATCTGTGCTGATATCCATAATGTTGTGTTATTCTATTCTTTGCCACATGCATCTGATTATATCTCTGCTGATAATGTTGACTCTGTGGTAACTGTTGAGAATACTGATAATGTGCTTCAGATCGAGTCTTTAAAAGATGAAAATAAATGATTACTTAACGAACTTTACAATGCAAAACGTCGTCTTCATTGGTGTGAAAAAGATATTCACAACCATCAACTTAGTTTTCAAAAGAAAATCACTCAGTTGAGTGCAAAATCTTCTGATCCTAAAATTGAGCAACTGGATGATCAAAACGCGTCTTTGAAAAGTCAAATCTCTAAATATGAACAAGAACTTGTAACAGTTAAACAGGAATATAGTGTCATATTTGATTTACTCAATAAGACTCGACATGAAGCATCAAACGAACTTGATCACTATCTTGCTCACACTAGAGAAGTCATGAATTTTGCTGGTAATATTCATTCTGAAAATCAAGATTTGATTCACATTATCTCTAAGTTAAGAGAAATGTTAGGAAAGTATGAACAACTTCCGCCAACCATCATTAAGAGATTAGCTCCAGTCACACTTAGTAATCGTGCACCTAGAAGCCCTACTGCCAAATCACAAGTTGCTAACGTGCTTCCTTCTACTGAAACAGGAATAGTTGCGTCTTTTCCAAACGTTCGCACTTCACAGCCTAGGAGCACTCAATCGAAGAATAGGAAGTTGCGACCTAAGAAAAGATCAATAAGGAATGCTAAAGTAGAAGAACACCCTAGGACTATGAATAAGACTCATGTTGCTTCCACTATAGATGTTGCGTCTGGCAAATGTAATAGAAATAGTGATGTAACGAATGCTAAACCTTTAAGCACTTTTGATATTCAGTCTGATGCACCTTGTGTTATTTGTCATAAAAGTATGAATTCTGATTGTCATGAAAAATGTGTTGCTAAAGCTATAATCTCTAGTTTTCGGAATCCTAAGAATCGGAATACCTCTAAGCCCACTAATCATTCTAAGTCTGTGCTTGGTAGACCACCCTCTTTAGATTCTAAGGTAAACATTGTTGTCACTGTAGCTCCAGTTTCACCTCCTAAGAATGTAGTACCACCTAGTGCATTCACTAAGACTAAAGCAAAGAGTAGTTCTAGATGGCAGAAATGGATATATAACACACTAGGATTTAAATGGATGCCTAAAGTCATTAATGTGTGCATGTCTCATATACCTGCTTCGGAACCCTCTAACATTTCGGGTTCCACATCTACTTCTATTCCATCTGTGTCGTCTGTGTGTAATGCAGGTGATACAGATCATTCTCTGGATTGTTGATAGCGGATGTTCCCGACACATGACAGGCAACCTTAAACTGTTATCAAACTTTATTGCAAAGTTCATTGGCACTGTAAGGTTCGGGAATGATCACTTCGCAGCTATCATGGGCTACGGAGATTATGTCAATGGGAATATCGAAATCAGCAGGGTTTACTATGTGGAAAGCCTCGGTCATAATCTATTTTCAGTTGGTCAGTTTTGTGATGGAGATTTGGAGGTTGCTTTCCGGGAGAAAACTTGTTTCATTCGTGATCTACAATGAAATGACCTTATGTATGGCTCGCGTAATTCTAGTCTCTACACTATCTCTATGCAAGACATGGTTGCTTCATCTCCCATCTGCTTACTTTCAAAGGCAACATCAACAAAATCCTGGCTATGGCACCGTCGTCTCTCACATTTAAACTTTCAAACCATCACCAACCTTGCTCGACACAAACTAGTTAAAGGTCTCCCACGATTCCGGTATTCAAAAGATCACCTTTGCTCAGCCTGTGAACAAGGGAAAAGCACTCGTGCTCATTTTCCTTCAAAGGTGGAACACAGCTCTCAGCATGTGCTTCATCTTCTTCACATGGATTTGTGTGGCCCAATGCGTGTGCAAACGATCAATGGCAAACGCTATATCTTAGTAATTGTTGATGACTATTCACGATGGACTTGGGTCTACTTTCTTCGAAGCAAAGACCAGCTCCACAAATGATCATCACCTTTCTCACGAAAATACAGGTTCAGCTCCGCAACACCGTCAGGCTAATCAGAACAGACAAAGGAACTGAGTTTGTTAACCAAACCCTTCGTCAATTCTATGAGAAAGTGGGAATTCAGCATCAAACATCTATTGCACGTACACCAGAACAAAACGGAGTTGTTGAAAGACGAAACCGAACGTTAGTGGAAGCTGCAAGAACAATGCTAATCAATGCTAAACTTCCAGATTACTTGTGGGCAGAAGCCGTATCTACTGCATACTATACTCAAAACCGTTCTATGATCACAAAACGCCACAACAAAACACCTTTCGAGCTTGTCCACAACCATAAACCGAATCTCAAACACTTTCATGTATTTGGATCCCTTTGCTATCCGAATAATGATCGTGATGATTTTTGAAAGCTCAAAGCCAAAGCTGACATTGGAGTCTTTATTGGATATTGTGAGAATTCTAAAGGTTACCAGATCTGGAATCGTCGTACAAAACAGGTGATGGAAATGATTCATGCTCATTTTGATGAACTCACGGAAATGGCTTTTGAGTATAACAGCTTAGAACCCGGTCACAACAGTTTAAACTTCCCTCAACCCCCATCATCAGCTGAACAAAGCCCCCAGCTCACTCGTCAACAAATGGAAAGGTTATTTGCTCCTCTGTTCAGTGACGATATTGATGAACGTGCTCCAGGTGTATCCGCTGTTTCGGCTGCACAACCTGATATTATTCCTATACCTGATACACCTGCTACAACAACTACTGTTGAAGATGCACCTACACCAGTTGACTCCAACACAACAGTTGAACACACCGCTTCCCACAATGATGAACCAGCTGATAATATTCTGAATGAAGTACCCCCACCTAGGGGTGTTAACGATCCGAGCCGAGTCGAGTTTTAGGTTAATCGAGTGTGACTCGTTTTTTTTTATCTTGCTCGAGCTCGGCTCGAGCTCGTTTAATAATGTTTAACCAGGCTCGAACTCGAGATCGAGTATTTATTTTTTGTTCGAGATCGAGATCGAAACTCGTTTACCAATTAACTACTTTGTTTAATTGTCATAAATTCAAACTCGAGTTGCTCGTTTATGAGCTCGAAAATGATTTGTTCGTTTAATAGCTCGTTTATTAGCTCGAATATGCTCATTTGCAAGTTAAAAATATTATTAGCACTAAAAACATTATTGGCCAAAATCCATACAATCAACAGTCAAAAACTCACAACATCACTACATTACGTATTTAATAGTCATAATTAAAAGTTCAACAATAACTTCATAAGTTCATTAATAACCAAAACACATCTTCAAAATAACAAAGTTTCACCATGTTTTCATTTGTGATCATCTGAAGCAGCAACCAACAAGTAACCTTTTAACAAGTCTTTAACAAAAGGAATTTCACAAATTAAAACCAACATTGTTCAATGTCTAAAACATAAAATTTGTAATAAGTCCATCAACAACAAGCTAATGACCATTCTTAAAACACTTGCACACATGTTTCATGTCATCATTCCAAAACAAGTTCTTGGCTGCAGCACACAGTAGTAGAAGAAATATCCAGTTAGTTTCATGTGAGATAAATGAGAATCTATAATACAAAAGAAATTCAAGAACTTATTATAAGAAAAGTTTAACTAAAAACTCTTTAACAAATTATCAAATGAGTAAACTAACCAAATCTAAGTTTCAAATATCAAGAACATCGTCAACCAGTGATATCTCTTGCAATTTCTTTTCTTTCTGAGATATAAGTCAAACAACAAATACGTTAGTGACATTACAACTAATTACATGAAAATTGAAGTTAGAAATATGAAATATATACCTTGTTTTTCTTTTTAACACCATGGAGTTTACGAATCCAATCACCTCCACAAATCAATGCTTGTACAGTTTCTGGATCTAAGGAGGCGCGATAAGTATCGATAACACGACCACCAGCACTATAAGTTTCCAAAATAAGTTTCCAAGTCTTTTAACAGCATGTCTACTAATGAATTCAGCTCTAGGTTGCATACTTTTGAAAACAAAATTTAAACCATCTTCTTCAACAATACTAAATGGGTGTTCATGCATAAGTACCCAATGAGCAATAAGTTCTCTAGTAGTAGCAGGATCATACTTACCAGTAGTCAAAGCAGGACATGAAGAACTGTCTTGATTCTCGTCTGATACTCGCTGAAAGTTAAGAAGTTGTTGCTTACTATCGTTATGCTTCTTTATTTTACAAGATTCAAGATGACGCTTTAGTGTTGTTGTAGTTGCTGTTGCATTCATTGCAAACTTATCTTTGCAGTGAATACATTGTGCCTTTTTTCCATCATCAATTTGGATCATATCAATCCACACTTTTGATGTTTTAGTTCTCTTTCTCTTCGAAAACTGATGTTGTTCAGAAGGATTCCCTTGGGGTTGATTACTGAAATCATTAGGGTCACTAGAACCCGTTGCGCCTGATTCGGTATTTCCATTTGCATCTGAAGCCATGTGTGAGCTATAACATGAAAAAGTATTATATAAGCATAAGAGAAATATCTTAATAAAATAAAAAAACAATTAGAGGGCGAAGAGTTCACTTACTAAGGAAGAAGAAGCAGCAAAAACTTTTATGAATCTGATGGTGTGTGAAGAATGAAGAGTGAAGAATACAAAAAGAATGAAGATGAAAAGAAAGTATTTGACGATTCGTTTACGGTACTCTCGTGACTTTTGATTTCCATCTACCTACTTAGTTAATCAAATATTATTTAATTATAGTAGCAAATCTTTGTTTCAAAAAATAATAGTAGCATATATCAAAACTTATATAAGAAAGATATCGTAATCACAAAAATGCATTTAAACTTTTTTAATATATAAGTCTATCAATATAGTTTTTTGGGCATATGTTTGTTTGTAGGTCGAGAATCGTAAAAGAAATTTTCCAAAATTCGTAGAAAATCGGATATGGCTCGCTTGGAATGTGGGATTATGTATCGGACTCTTGGCAAATATAGCTCACGTGTTTTGACGTTTATAAGTCATGTTGTATTTTTATATCTATTAAGATTGTAAGATCTTAAGGAATAGCTCACGTGTAAAAACTTATTAGAATTAGTATAAGACCGCTTGGAATGTAGGATCGTGTATCAGACTCTTGGCAATATAGCTCACGTGTTTTAACGTTTATAAGTCGTGTAGTATTTTCATATCTCGCTAAATTATCATTATAATAATTAATTAATGAAACTTGACATTTTAGTGTCTATTATCATGGTGTTTGAAGGTTGAAGTTTGACAAAACATGTCAAACTAGCGGGACCACATAAGAGCCGTATATGAGGGTAAGTGAGGCGTGCAATCGCACAGACCCTCAAAATTATAAAGGCTTTTATAGTTTGAATGATGTAGATTATGTTCTTGTATGCATAGTTGTTAAGATCGTAAGATTAAAAAATTGGGTAACCTACTGTCTATAAACCCTTCTTGTAATTATTACTTATTCTAACATAGAAGTGTTTGTTATAAGTATTAACTCAACTTCTAACTAACTAGTTAATTATCCCAAATTCCCAATTACATTAATCAACTTCTAACCAACATCCAACAAACCTAATTTATTACCTCAACTACTAACTACCATATCTAACAACTTTTTTCCTATAAATATCATGTAACTTGTAGTTTATTGCTATACAAACCACTAAAATATCTTATCTTATAGTAATTTGATTTCTACATTCTCTTTGAACTTTCAATGGATTACGAAGTGCTAAGCAAAAATCGTCGTCTATCCACCATATGGAAAAATTATCAGCTTATAATGAAAGATGGGAAACACCAAGCTCTTTGCATAAGATGCGGGAATATTCTACCCGTGTCTTCCAACTCTTCGAACTCTAATTTGAGGCGACATTTGGAAACGACATGTTCGAATAAATGAAGTTGAAAATGAAGTTAGAGTTTTGATTTTTCAGATGTTATGGTTGCATTATGGTTATGGACTTCATTGTAGTATGATTTAATGTCTTTAATATTAATGTATGGAATAAAGATATTGAAAGTTTCAATATAAGCATATAACATCTTCAATTAAGATATTATGGAAGAAAACAACAAACATCATTATATTAGATTTCAAAATGTAACAAATACGCACAAAATAAAGATACATATTAAACAAAAAAAAAAGCAGGTGATATATTTGAATTACAAGACAATAAAATAAAAAAGCATGTGGAAAGTTGGTTAACGCATAGCCTTTTTATAGCTTAGGTCGGGAGTTCAAATCTCATTGCCAACATTTTTAGATAAGGAAGCTGGGGCATGCAAGCTCGCTCGGCTCGTGTAACTCGCTCGAAAACTTGCTCGGCTCGTTCGGCTCGTTCGACTCGATATAATAAACGAGCTTTCGAGCGAGCCGAGCTTAATATTACATTTTTAAGCTCGACTCGAGAAACTAATCGAGCATTAAATTTTGTCCGAGATCGACTCGAGCTCGAATTTTATCAAACTCGAGTCGAGCTAAACGAGCTCGAACTCGAGTAGCTCGTTAATTACTCGACTCGTTAACACCCCTACCCCCACCTGCGAATTTTGATCCAAATGCGTTCTTTAACTCGTTTGCTAATGAGTCTGCTGCACCAGATGTCGCGGAATCTTCAACAAACCATTTGAATCCTCAGAATCTGCACAATGTATACCAACATCAACCCTCTACACATCGATGGACAAAAGACCATCCTCTGGATAATATTATTGGCAACCTAAATCAACCAGTCGTTACGAGACAACGTCTTCACACAGATGGTGAACATTGCATTTATGCACTCACTGTCTGCCAATTTGAGCCTAAAAACATTAAAGAAGCAATGACAAAAGATAACTGGATTGAATCCATGCAGGAAGAACTCAACCAATTTAAACGTCTTGAAGTATGGGAACTGGTTGAAAGACCAACAGGGGTCTACGTCATTGGTCTTAAATGGATTTGTAAAAACAAATTGGATGCTGAAGGGAACGTAATCCGAAACAAGTCACGTCTAGTTGCTAAGGGTTATCGTCAGGAAGAGGGAATAGACTTTGAATAATCTTTTGCTCCGGTTGCTCGTCTTGAGGCTGTTCGGATATTTCTCGCGTTCGCGGCTCATATGAATATGACGGTCTTTCAAATGGATGTCAAAACTGCGTTTCTCAATGGACAACTGAAAGAAACGGTTTATGTCAGCCAACCCGAAGGATTCGTTGATCCAGAGTGCCCGAACCATGTCTACAAACTGAACAAAGCTCTTTATGGTCTCAAACAAGCCCCTCGGGCATGGTACGATAAGCTATCATCTTTCCTCATCGCTAATAATTTCACCAAAGGCTCGGTTGACCCAACTCTTTTTATACAATATCACGGGGCACATATCTTAATTGTTCAAATTTACGTGGATGACATCATTTTTGGGTCTACACATAAAAAGTTTTCAACCGCTTTTGCAAAACTAATGAAGCAAAATTTTGAAATTTCCATGATGGGTGAACTCACGTTCTTTCTAGGACTGCAAGTTCATCAATCACCTCGTGGTATTTCTTGAGTCAGTCAAAATATGCCCTTGAACTGTTAAACAAATTTGGAATGACAACCTGTGACACGTATGCCACACCAATGGCTCATACCAAAAAGCTAGATGCTGATTTACATGGGAAATTAGTTGACCCTACCAAATACCGAAGTATTATTGGGTCTCTCATGTATCTAACAGCTAGCAGACCTGATATTGTCTTTGCCATTTATCTATGCTCCCGTTATCAGTCGCGACCAACTGAAACCCACCTCTCTGAGGCTAAAAGAATCCTCCGATACATCAAGGGAACCATTAACTTGGGGATCTGGTATCCGAAGGATTCTGGTTTTGAACTAATCGCTTTTTCAGACGCTGACCACGCAGGATGCTTAGACTCAAGGAAAAGTACTTCAGGAGCTCTACAATTTCTTGGTGATAAACTGGTGTCTTGGCAATCAAAAAAGCATGATTGTACATCGCTGTCATCAACCGAAGAAGAATATGTAGCGATGTCCGCGTGTTGTGCTCAAGTCATATGGATGAGAACACAACTCAAAGACTATGGTTACGTATTTGACAGAATCCCGATGTACTGCGACAATCGGAGTGCCATTGCGATCTCGTGCAACTCAGTTCAGCACTCGAAATCAAAGCACATCGATCTTCGCTATCATTTCATCAAAGACCACGTGGAACAGGGTACCGTTGAATTATACTTTGTGGGTACTGAATACCAATTGGCAGATCTTCTCACCAAAGCCTTGCCTCCCGCTAGGTTTAATGAGCTGATCCACCGGATTGGTATGAGGTGTTTGACTCAAGAGGAATTGGATGACCTCTTAAAACAGTCTTAAAAACCTGTCAAACACCAAAACATCTTTTGTAAATAATTTTTCAAAAACAAAATACAAAATTATAAAATCTTATAAACCAACAAAAATATTCTTCTAATCTATAATCTTTCAACATGGCAAGTACATTTCTTCCTTCAACACTATAATCTTTCAAAATTTAGTATTTTTACGATCAAGTGTTGAGGGGGAGAATTTTTTCACTTAACTGTTTCAAAACATCTGTGTACTTGCATGTTATTATATCCCGGTTGTCTCTCTTATCAAATGGTGGTAAACTTTTCTGGTTAAATGACACTCCTCGGACTAAAATTAATAACCTTTCATCATTTTTCTTAAGTCGAGGGGGAGTGTCGTCAAGTTTCTTTCTTAAAAACCTTTGTTTGGTAACCAAAATGGAAGTTAAATGGCTTTGTTTGAAAAAGTAAAAGGTGGAGGGACCAAAACTGTAAAAACCTTAAAGATATTTTGAATAAAAATATCCTCCACCTAACATTTCACTTCTCATTTATTACTCAAAACCTAAAACATCCTACGCCTAAGAATCGTTCGTCAAAACCGTGTTTAAGATCGTCAATTTGTAAGTGATTTCATGTTCCTAACAAGATTTTAAACAATGGTTTTAAATTTTACACGAATCCAACGGTTAAAACGTCGTATAATCTTGATTTTGTGGTCTACGATTAGGCGTATGAACACCCAATCAAGAATGGGTGTTTGTGGTTAAAAAGAATGTGTCAAAATGTTTTAACAACATCTATGATATCATTTCTATGCTCAAAACACACCCAGAAACACGAATTAATGGATTTTTATAATTAGGGTTTATGAGTCGAATTTGGGTTTTTCCAAATGTGAAGTGTTTTGGTCAAAAAGATTGTTGTGTTATGCTTGTGTGATGTTGAATTGATGATATCCTTGCCTTATAACCACCCAGAAACCCTAATTGATTCAGAATTAGGATTTAGGGTTTAAAGTTCTAAAGTTTGGGTATTTTTGATTCATCTCGAACTAGATGTTAATACCTGGCCTAAAGAATATAACAACACTCTAGACCTACTAGAATTTGTTTGGTGCATATCCCATGGATAGAAATTATACGCGTAAATCTTAACCCTTAGGGTTTTGACCTACGCGTATGACTTTCTACGCGTAACTATTAACGAATGATTCATGCCATGTTTTGTTGATATAATGAATGTTTGTGTTAATTTTGATGATTTGATGAATTTATTTCAGGCTTTGCTATGCTTAATATTCAGAATCAAGGTCATTTGATTCTCTACGCATAAGGATTACCCTACGCGTAGTCAAGTTACGCGTAAGAATAATTCTACGCATAACTATTACGCGTAAGGTTCTACAATGGGACTACGCGTATCCTGTGAAGGATATGCGTAAACAGTAACCTCTACGCATAAGGTCTACTCTTACGAGTTAGCCTTATGCGTAAGGTTCTTATACGCCTACGCGTAAGCTCTACGCATAAGGTCCCCTTTTCCTACGCGTAACATTTCTTACGCGTAAGTTAGGATCCTACGCATAAGCTTTCGCCTCACGTATGTCACTACTGTTTACGCTTAACTTTGCCAATACTACGCCTATGCCTTGATTGACCTTCATTATGAATTGTTACGTGTACAAACTTGTTAATAAACTTATCATATCGTCACGAATCCAATAATGTCACTAATAAACTTAAACGTTTGATATGTTGTGAACCATAAGTGATAACATAAACTTTAAAACCTAAAGTTAACTAACTCACGAAACATTTCACGACGTCATTGGACTATTGGACAAACAAGTGACTTAGGACTCGTAACAATCATTGACACTGTACATTCAATAACTAGACAATAAGTCCTTCTGTTGACTAACATTATGTCTTTCGATATGTTGGTTCTTTTGGCTAATGTTATTTCAGATCACGACAATGCTGAACAAATGAATGTGGATGCATCAGAAGTTCTTACAATTGCTGATATCTTTCAAGAGGGTTATCCGAGAAAGCTTGGAAAGAACAACCTTAGGGTTGACTTTGACACCCTCACATGCTCAGAATCTTCTTGTCTCATTGCGGTGGATATTCTCAAGTCTCATCCCTACCAGAATATGCTCTCACACTCTGCCACAGTTCCAGAGGTCTACATTCAACAATTATGGGATTCTATGCAGAGGATCACTAGTCAAAATGTTGTGAATGTGACTCTTAATCACAAACAAGTCACTATCACTCCTGATGACTTACGAGCTGTTCTCATCATTCCAGACATCACTCCAACCGACTTCTTTGCTACCCCTACTGAAGAGACTGTCCTGCAATTATTGATAGATATTGGTTATGATGAAGCTAAAGGAATCATTACTAAGCACTCTCACGTGGAGCTGAAGAATATCTTCAACCATGGAGGACACTCTATATGATCATCACCAAATCAGTTTCTGGTCGTGACAGTGGCTATGAGCATCCCAAGCTCATGGAACTGCAAATTTTCTGGTCGTTGATCAACAAGAAGGACATTATAATTGAAGCACTGCTATGGGAAGATATGATGTTGTTTCATAAGAAGCTTGGCTCCAAAATTCCCTATGTCAGATACACCAAACTGTTGATCCAGAGAGCTCTTGGACTTCATCCTGATATCCCCAGGAGACTCAATGACCCAGATAATCATGACATCTTGACTGAGCCCATACTATCTGTCAGAATCAAAGAATCGCCTACGAAGAAACAGGGTGCTGAGTTGCCCGATCACCTTCTTACAATGGAAATCAAAAAGCTGGAAACGTACAAAAGGTATCGGGTAGCCGTAAATGAAGGAAAAGTTGGCCATCTTGATGAAAAGGCTTCAGGGACTCCTACTCGGAGAACCAGAAGAGGAAGTGTTGGAAGTGCAGTAAGTTCTGAAAGTCATATGAAGTTTCCCAAGAGGAATCCTCCTCGTAAAAGGACTGTTCCCTCTAAGGAAGCTACTCCCATCCCAATCCCTAAACCCGAACCGCAAAGAAAGCTTTTGGACGAAAGCTCTGAAGGTACTGACACAGATGAAGAGATTACCTACTCTGAAACTGCAAAGGATGACAATCCTTCAGTACCAAAACCTCCAAGTCCTCAAGCTGATAAAGGAAAAGGGAAGACTCCTGCACTTGTGCCCTATGATGAAAGCTCTGAAGAAGAAGAAGAGCTACTGGATCAATCCTACAGGAAGAAGTTTAAATTAGTTAGACACATTCAAAAGGCTGAAGAATTTGCAAAAGACCAAATGGGTGGCCCCGGAGGATCAAGTGGTGTTGCCCACTCCTCACCAGATCCTGATGCGGTTAATCGACCCGATAAGGGATCTGGTGCCACCACTCTTGTGCAACAACAAACGCTTGTGGAGGTGTCTACTGAACATAACATTGAGGAACCAGAAAAGGATAAGACTAAGAAAGAGAAAACTGATGAAGAAGCTAAGGATCAGACGGAAGAAAAGGCTAAATCCGGACAAGATGACGAAGAGAATTATGATGACTTTCTTCTCAACAGTCTAACTCGTTCCAAGGAAGATACTTCTGCACCTCCTAAGGACCCCGAGCCTCCTCATGTCTCCTCCTCATCAGACTCATCATCTCATTCCTCACCACCACCATCAAAGAAATCAACCAAATCAACATCCAAATCTGTGAAGAAACCACCTCGCTCTTGGATTTCTCAGACTCATGAAAGAATTGTGAAAGCTGTCCAACAAGTCAAAAAGAAGGACATGCTTTACAGAAAACTGAATTGGTTTGCTGACCAAATACAATACTTAAATGATGAGAAAGACAAGATGCAGAAAGAAAGGGAATTTGTTCAGAAGTTCATGAAAAGTCATCGTCAAGAGGAACTGAACGAAATGATCGAAGGTTACACTAACAAGTACCTTCAGGATATCGTTCCTAAAGTCACAAAGGAGATGTTTACCAGACAACTATATCCGAATCTTATGCAGATAGCCAAGCAAACTATAAGATCAACACCTTTAACCGTCACAATCAATCCATCTGATCCTGTAGTTTTCTCGGATAATGAATTGGTGGCCAAGCTCATCACACAAATGTCTAAACGATCTGGGACATTTAATTCTGATGAAGGTAAGCTGTTTCAAGCATTGCTGGACTACCAACTCAAAGAAGCATGTAGATTCGAAGCCGAAAAGTATAAACGTCCTAGAGACGATGAAGACAAGGATCAGGACAAGCATGATAAAGCTAAACGTCAGAAGAAGTCTGGTGAATCATCTTCTATGTTACCTCCTCTCCAACGGACCTCTACTCAACAAAGATCTCCTCCCCGTTCTTCTACAGATAAACCTCATGACGATTCCGAGTTACCACCCCTGACTCAGAAAACCGGTGATTAATTTGAGTTCACGGGTGGTGACGATGAAGAGGTCCTTGAGCCCCTACAACAACCCACCTCTCCCAAACAAGTTCAGAAACCAGAATCATCATCTCGGCCTTCGAAAAAGAAGAAGAAGAAGGCACCCATGGTTGACGTCGAATCTTGGCTAGATGACGATAAAACTGAAGGATTTGAATGGTTTTCAACACTTGTTAACAACACTCCCTACCCTGAGGAAGGTCAGGATTTGGTAGACGGTAATACATTGGAGCATGCAAAACTGTTGCAAGAAAAGTTCCATGTGAAGAAAATGACGAAATCTGAGTTGAAGCGAATCAAGAATGAAGCGTTTCAACTTCTAAAAGACAACTCTGAAAGTGCCCTCGAGGTCGAATATCACCTTGACAACATTGCTCGAGCTATGTCTAACAACATGGATTGGCTCAACCCGGAAGCAAACATTGACTTCACAAAAAGGGACAACCCTCCATACTACACCGATTGGACCAAACCTCTACCGACCATTGGCCAACCAGATGAACCACGGATTTCCTTCCTATATTTCTTCAACAGAGACTTGGAATTTCTTCTCCATGGTGGCGATGGTTCAAGGAAATATGCTACATCCTTGACACTTCCATTCCCTGCAGCTATCTACTCAAACTGCATTGCCATTGAGGAACATGCCAATCACTTGTTCTCCAACACAGTGGAAGCATACGACCGAGATGCATTGTATGGGATTCATCACTGGCCAGAACGCCGACGAATCTACTACAGAAGTTGTCAGGTTCAGAAGTCACAACATGCAGTGTTTAGTACTAAAGACATCGTTGCCATCCAACATGTTGGTCTTTCATCCAAATGGGACTACACCTTTCTCAAGAAGATTGTGGTCAAAAGACAGGATGAAAGGGATTATGCATTCTGTGAAGCTGACTTTGAGAATTTGTCTCTCAACGATATTGAAGACATGTACCTTGCCAAAGTACAGGGTAGTATGAGACAATTTTCAACCGAAATACAACGTGAATTCATCAAGTCACTGCTCATTTTCATCAGACGCATAGTCATAAAAGAACGTGTTGAAGATCTCCAGCTTGCCGTTGAATCATATCAAACACGTGTCAACTTCACTCCACCACAGCTTGATCTTCCCGATCTCAACCAGCTATCACAATTAACGCTCATCAGCAAACCGTTTGGTGTCGTTTATCGCAGTGAACTTCATCGCAATTGCTTGATGGCGTGTAATGAGCTTCACAAATTTGGAGATCATACTCTGAAGATGGTTAGGGACGGATTAGCTTATCGATTGAAGGATATACGTGAAAACATTGGGAACCCTAAGCGATGGAATTCTCAGGATCGGAGGAATGTGAGAAGGATCATCACCATGATTGATGAACGGTTGTTCAGAAGGGATCAGTTCAGACGATTGGAGACCTATGTTGGTGGTCGCCCCAGGATTAACATAACCAGCTTTCAACGCCCTGTGCGCACTCCTGGGAACATCACTGCACTTCCTGGTACCCATTGAATTGTTTCTTTCATATAATTTTGGATGTGTGATTAACTATGTCAATGGCTTGTGCACACATAACAGTGTACAACCCGTAATTTGCAAGAAAGGACCATGTGGTACGCCTCAGTGCCACAATCCTTATAAAAGGAGCGAAAGCTTCTTATTTTTGAGTAAAACCTATCAAACCTTTCATTTTTCAAGGTTTTGCTCAAAAGGACAAGTACTTCCCCATATGATTTTTCAAAACCTCAACCATTTATATCACTAGTTGAGGGGGAGTATTTGAATTAAAACTTTGTTCACAAATTGTTCATAGTGGTCATCTTCCCACAACACTCGAAATGGTCATATTTATTGTCAACTTTTCAAAAATAACATTTGATATGCCATTTTTGAGGGGGAGAAAATTGTGTGATAAGAAATATGTTGTGCAAAATGCAAATGAATCTGTGTACTTCAGACTTAACCAACGAATTGACGGTACTAAACTGTTAGTAACTCGAAAAGACTTGTCCGGGACGGGTAATAATTTCAAGCTAGTTCGCTAGTAATGTAAACGTGTCTCGCAAAGGATTTGTCCGAGTAGAATGTACCATTCGAGAAAATCTTGGTAGACATGAACTTTGACGGGTTTGACAATCTTTCGAGGTTTGTCTACACCTTCAAGATAGTTATTAGAGCTAGTTGTCACCTAAAAGCTGACAATGTAACTCTTTAACTATGCAACGTAACCGTGTCTCGCGGGGGATTAACTATCTCCAGTGGATCAATTCAAAATGTGCGCGCTCTTTCCTCACTGTGCATTTAAACCATTAAAACTCTTAAGCACAAGTGGAGGGGGAGTATTTATGCAAAATCCTATCTCTCATAGTGGTTCAAACATGATTTTCATTAACAAACCCTTTGAGAGATACTTCACAACAGTGGTTTTAATGGCAACATAGGTTAGTCATGGAGTTATAAGGTGACTAAGGTTAGGAATAACCGTCCTATGATCCGCCAGAGCCGGAGGGATCTACCCAAGGACATCACAAATAGTTAGTACTTAGAAGTCCTTAGGTATGATTATAAAAAGGAGAAAATGAGAATTGGAGAAAGAAGGAGTTGAAGAATTAAAAAGAAATGCAAAGAAAAGGGTGAAAAGAAATAGCCTTCCAGATTATTCAACTTAGGGCAGACACCGGGTTCAATTCATATGCTACTGGTTGTCACTTAGTGACACCGGTATTGAAGATTAAAAGTCGTCATGGACCCAGTGACGCATGCACTAAACCTTCTTAGCCACTCAAGTTTCTCTCAACAGAAGCCTGTTTCATTCTCACAGGGAACCCTACGTAAACTATTGGCTTTCTCTTAGAGATCGCTGGTATTGAAGAAGGAGACCCTCTCCCTAGTCTCCGCTCAGGAAAACCAAAACGCACTATTGAGTCTAGAGCCACGAGATTCATCAAAAGATCTCTTAGGAACACTTGACATTTTATCACTTGACGATCACCTAATAAGATTATCAGTGGTTCATATCGAGTCCTTCACAGATCTTAGCAATCTGTCGAGAACATTTATGAGAGGTTCACATCTGTGATCCTCAGTGATTGAATGGAAACTCCTGCCAGGGTCAACATCAAACAGCCCTGACAGCAGGTCACTTCGGTAACTCCCCGTGGATTACGCGGAGTGTGTCTCAAACGGTCTATAGTCGTGAGGTGATGCTTCGGTGTACCTCAGCGACTCATCTGAACTGTAGATGTACTTCGGTACATCGCGTTATCTCACTTGTGGGACTCCAGTTCAGGAACGGCCTTTGTGAGAATTAGAGTTGTGTTTTCACACTATGATGTTAACACTCTCGAAGTTCAAACTTGTAAGTGCCGGAATCCGCTTATTACTAACCGTTTGAAATGTTTTCTTCTTATGGAAGCTTCGGAGCGGGATGATCGTGCTGATTCTTCTCATGCTCACGCCAACATCATCACTAATGGAAGTTCTATTCTAAAGCAACACAACATTCAGAATGATTCTTCGTCAAACCAAAGAATCTACAAAGTTAAAGACTTAAAGAACTTCATCAGTATTGAATTCCAACGTCAAAGAGCGTGTGAGCATGTTGAAGAATGACGTGGAGACACTGGAGCAGCGAAGCAGACCTGAGGCAGACTTGATGTAGACAACAACATACTATCACTCTCACCACAAAGAACAATGATCAAAGAACAAAGTTAAAGATGATGTCAAAGCATAACTGTTCAAAGACAACTATCTCTCTACACTGGGGAGATTGTTCGAATCAAGGCAATTCCTCTCACAAGAAAGAAGAATGTCAGAAGACGTCAGAGCTACTATTACATCAACGCCTTCACCGTTCATCACCAACACTTGAGGGGGAGATTGTTGGAATCACTCCTAAACCATAATCAAGTGTTAGTAATTAATATGTAATAGTTAGCTTTATTATGGCCTTTATGTTTGTTATTAGCCTTAAGCTTATGTAGAAGGCCCATGAGCTTAGGCCCAAGCCCATTTAAGAAAGGATGGAAACTAGGAGTGTTGCCCTAGCTTTCCTCCTATAAATACTCTTGTAAACCCTCATTTGAGGGTTGGTTGTTCAAGTTATTTCCTTTCATACTCCTACGCGTAAACCGTATTATATTATCGTGTGTGTGTGTGGTTTTTACTTGTTCAATCGCCTCATCTCTTTCTTATAAGCTTGTGTTTGTAAAACTAGTGACCTATCAAGGAGAACCTTCACAAAATGCAACGTTAGATGAAGACTTATTTGAAAACCCTTTTGCTACGGAATCAGCTGAATCATCTTCAAGCTTACGAGAACCATCTAACTCGCATACGATTAACCAACGGTATCCTTCTACTCTGAAGTGGACAAAAGACCACCCAATTGAACAAATTATTGGTGAACCTTCAAGGCCAATTCAGACGAGACGCCAACTTGCCACTGATTGCGACTTATGCATTTACCTTTGCTCAATTAGCAATATCGAGCCAAAGAACATTCGCGAGGCAATGGCAGATCCCGCATGGATAGAAGCAATGCAGGAGGAACTTCTCCAATACCGTCTACATGACTCTTGGGATATGGTTCCAAGACCAATTGACGTCCGCGTCATTGATCTCAAATGGTTATGGAAGAACAAAAGGGATGAAGAGATGACTGTTATTCGCAACAAAGCTCGTCTTGTGGCCAAAGGATACAAACAAGAGGAAGGGATAGATTTCGAGGAGTCATTCGCGCCGGTAGCCAGACTAGAAGCAGTCAGGATATTCTTGGCCTATGCAGCTCACAAAAACATCACGGTTTATCAGATGGACATTAAGACCGCGTTCTTGAATGGAACTCTGAAAGAAGAAGTGTACGTGAGTCAGCCAGAAGGCTTCATCGACATGGAACATCCAGACTACGTATACAAACTCAAAAAGGCAATCTATGGTTTGAAACAAGCTCCGAGAGCGTGGTATGACGAACTGTCCTCTTTCCTTATCCAAAATAATTTCACCAAAGGAACAGTTGATCCTAGGGGTGAAAACGAGCCGAGCCGAGCCCGAGCCTGGCAAAGCTCGAGCTCGGCTCGTTTATATTTTAGAGAGCTCGAGCTCGAGCTCGGCTCGATTCGAGCCTTAAGTTTTGAGCTCGAGCTCGGCTCGTGATATGTATATAAAGCTCGAGCTCGGCTCGACTAGGCTCGTTTGTGATGTGACTATTTAAAATAAAGCTTAGCTTCTCGAGCTTCCTTTTTCGAGCTCGTTTATTAGAGCTCGTTTATATGAGAATTATAACCTCAGATCTACATCTTCATCGGTCCAATAGGAAAAGAAGATGAAAAGAAAAACCAATGAAAAAGAAGCAACACAACCCGTGAACATCATCAACACCCATTCACTGTACTAGAACTACAACCAACAACAACACATCCATCTCTATCCTAATCCCATCTCCAAACAACAACTCATCTCCTAATATTTTCGAAACAAAACAAGAAAAGAAAAAAACGATCTCAGTTTTTCTTATAAACTCACAGATTCGAGTTAAAGAAAACGTCATCATAGATCTGTAACTATTTAATATCCGACACTTAAAAGAAAGAACAAAACAAATCATATTTCATTCTATCTTCCATTCGGTTAAAAAAAAAAAAAAAAAAAAAAAAAAAAAAAAAAAAAAAAAACACACAACATCACACCTACCCGAGACCATTAAAGATCTTGAAGCTCGTCTTACAACTGAAGTTAAAAGGGTTTGCTTGGTATTTCATCTTTCATAAGCATTATGAAATAAGAAGATGTTCGAGTTTATTTTTGTTTCTTATAAATGAGTACATAATATAGAAAGAAAAAAAAAAGACATGAGTTATTTGTTCAAGATTGTTTATTAGCAGCCAAAGACATGAACTGAAAGTGTTGTAGGCGTGGGTTTGTTTTCAAAAAGTGATATTAGGGTTGCAAATGAGAAAGAAATTAGGGATCTTCCTATTTATATGATAAGATTTGGGCTAAATTCTTGGGCTAGCATATAGAGGAGATGGGCTTTTAATTTCATGTAGGCTTAATTGATTATATCCGAATTTATAGGGTTGTGTGAGTAAAGCTCGTTTAGGGCTCGCGAGCCTATTCGAGCTTTGTGTATAGAGCTCGGGCTCGGGCTCGATTATTAAATGAGCTCTAATATAGGCTCGAGCTCGGGCTCGAGCTCGTTTAGGCTCGACTCGTTCGAGCTTTTTACCGATCCGATCTCGAGCTTTTCACGAGCGGCTCGGCTCATTTCCACCCCTAGTTGATCCTACCTTGTTTACACAAAAATGCAAAAATGACATTTTGATTGTTCAGATTTATGTGGACGACATCATCTTTGGGTCCACTAATCCGAATCTTTCAAAACATTTTGAAAATCTCATGAAAAGCAAATTTGAAATGTCCATGATGGGGGAACTAAAATTCTTTCTTGGTTTACAAATACATCAGTCCCCACGTGGAATTTTTATCAATCAAGCTAAATATACAACTGAGATTTTGAAAAATCATGGTATGGATAATTGTGATTCGGTCAGAACACCAATGGTAACTTCACCAAAAATTGGAGCCGATTTGTTTGGGAAACCTATTGATCCGAAGAAATATCGGAGCATGATTGGTTCTCTCATGTACCTCACTGCTAGTCGACCAGATATTCATTTTGTTGTTTGCTTATTAGCACGGTTTCAGGCAAAGCCTACCGAACTGCACCTCAAAGAGGTTAAAAGGATCTTTCGGTACCTGAAGACATCCATTCACATGGGACTTTGGTATCCGAAGGAATCCGGATTTGATCTAATTGCCTTTTCAGATGCGGACCACGCAGGTGATCAAGTCACAGCAAAAAGTACATCTGGAGGAGCACAATTTTTGGGTGAAAAGTTAGTCAGCTGGTCTTCAAAGAAACAAGATTGCACTGCACTTTCAACCGTTGAAGCTGAGTATGTGTCTCTATCTGCGTTTTGTGCTCAAGTTCTATGGATGAGAACACAACTCACAGATTATGGTTTTACTTTCGATAAAATACTTATGTATTGTGACTCGAAAAGTGCCATAGCCATATCATGCAATCATGTTCATCACTCAAAGACTAAGCATATCAGAGCCATACATTCGACAACCATATTCCACAAAATATTTTGTGCTCAAGATAACTCCCTATAAAACCCTTTTATTGATTTTGCTTTATTAAAGGGGGAGTATAAAACTAAAATGTTCCAAATTCATGCTTAAATCAAATCAGTTTGTCTCCCCAAAAGATTCTAAAAATGTTGTTTAATCCGTTGATATAAAAAATATCACGAGTATGCTATTTTTGAGGGGGAGAAGAAGTGATTAAAATGTGATCAAAAATGTTTAATGATCGGTGTTTGAATCTCAAAATGAGCTCGACTCAGATGGAACCATTGAATTGACGAGGAATCAAAGTCAGTATATGTACTATTTCGAGAAACTCGTGATAGACATGCACTTTCATGGGTCTAACCTTCTTTTCAAGAAGTGTTTACAACTTCAAGGTAGCTATTAGAGCTAGTTGTCACCTAAAAACTAACAATGGAACTCTCTAACTAAGCAACGTAACCGTGTCTCATGGGGAATTGTCTATCATGAGCCGATCAATTCAAAAAGTGCGAACTCTACCCTCTATGTGCAGATTTCTGTCAAAACTTATAAGCACATGTAAAGGGGGAGTGTTTCTGAAAATATAAAACTCTCGGAGTGTCTCAAACATGTTTTCAATCATAAACACTCTGAGAGATTTTCAAGAAAAATGGTTTTATGGCAACATGGGACAGTCATGGAGTTATAAGGTGACTTAGGATAGGAATATTCGTCCTATGATCTGCCAGAGCCGGAGGGATTTACCCAAGGACATCACAAATAGTTAGTGTTAGAAGTCCTTAGGTATGATTGAAAAAAGGAGTAATGTGAGAAAGGAGAAAGAAGGGGTTGAAGAATTAAAAAGAAATGTAATGAAAAAGGGTGAAAAGAAATAGCCCTCCATATTCAACCTTAGGGCAGAAACTGGGTTCAACTCATATGCTACTGGTTGTCACTAGTTGACGCTGGTATTGAAGACAAAGACGTCATGGACCCAGTGACGCACTGCACTAAACCTTCTAGCCACTCAATTCCTCTTAAAAGGATTTGTTTCATTCTCACTGGGAACCCTACATAATCTATCGACTTTCTCTTAGAGATCGTTGATATTGAAGAAGGAGACCCTCTCCCTAGTCTCCGCTCAGGAAAACCAAAATGCACTATTGAGTCTAGAGCCATGAGATTCATCAAAAGATCTCATAGGAACACTTGACATGACATCGCTTGTTGTTCATCAATAAGGACACAAGTGATATATTCTAGAGTCCTACGCAGATCTTAGCAATCTGCCAGAACATTTATGAGAGGTTTCACAACTGTGATCCTCAGTGATTGAATGGAAACTCCTGCCAGGGTCAACATCAAGCAGCCCTGACAGCAGGTCACTTCGGTAATTCTTTATGGGTTACGCTTAGTGTGTCTCAAACGGTCTACAGTCGTGAAGTGATGCTTCGGTGTACTTCATCGACTCATCTGAATTGTAGATGTACTTCGGTATATCGTGTTATCCCTCTTGAGGGACTCCAGTTCAGGAACGGCCTTTGTAAGAATTAGAGATGTGTTTTCACACTATGCTGTTAACACCCTCGAAATTCAAACTTGTAAGTGCTGGAACCCGTTTATCACTGACATAATCTTATGCAGGTACTGATGATCGTTTCTGGAGGAAAGACCGCACCATCTTCCCATGCTCATACCAACATCACATGAAAGTTCTCAACAAAAATCAAAGGCTACTCAAAGTTAAAGATGATTCTTCGTCAATATCAAAGAATCTACGAAGTTTAAAGACTAGAGAACTTCACCTCACTGGAAAAGTCAAATAGAAGTGTGAGCATGGTGGAGAAAGAAGTGGAGACACCTAACCAACGAAGTTGACAACGGCAGACAACCACATTATCTGATCACAAAGCATGAAGGAACAAAGAATCAAGACTATTCTATATCTACAAACAAAGTTCAAGCTCGAGAAAAGTAAAGATCTTATCAAGTGGAGCATCTTTTGAATGACCACCCCTTAGGGGGAGATTGTTAGCCTTAATAGTTTTTAATAGAAGTGATGGTCATTCACATTTAGGAACTTTTAACGCGTGTTAGATATCGTGATAGAATAGTCAACGGGCTCGTGGATTGGGCTAAGCTAAATGGCTATTAGTTAAGTTAAGCTAGCCTTGAATAAGTTCATGTAACCCAATCCAATCCAAGTCCACCACGAGGCCCATGGAAAGCCCTTTAGGGCGTCTAGTGCTTGTACTATATATACCACTCAAAGTCTCATTTGAGGGGTGTGCTTGATAGTGTGTGTGTGTGTTTTCTTTGAATCAAAACTTCTCTTGTTTCATCTTTCTCTCTACGCATAACATACACGGTTCTATAACTTCAAGTCACCATCTTTCCTTTCTTAATCTTTCTTCTTTACGCATATTGTGTTTGTGTTTAACGTGGTGTTCATCTTGTGTTTAACGTGGGTATTTCGTGATAAGGTTGAGATATTTGAGGTCCTACAACAACAACATAAACAAAGCAGTTAACACTGTTAAAAACTTCCATGATCCAAACTCATATGTCTTCATGCATGAAATTTGCAAATTTAACCTTCCATGTTTGAGCATACCTCTTGTTTATATCTTCAATCACTTTATCCATCTTGGGCACTTTGGTTAGTTTCACAGATTAACTCATCCCATTCCATAGATCTGCAACCTCCTTATCACTCTTTAAATGATTCAATACTATCCATTCTCATCATATTCGACCTTACCTCAGTCAATATATCTATAAATGCTATAGTAGTAAACTAGTAATTGTTTTATTGCAGAAGTGATGAATAACTTATCCCCTTTACTTGTTTAACTCATTCAATCGACCCGCCCATTTGTCCACCTAAGCGAAAATAACGGAGCATCTTTACCATATAACATTTAACGTATAATAAGATAACTTCATCTTAAATCATTATATCATATATATCACTTACATGAAAAAATATATCACAGACTTCACGCACATTTTTTAGTGTGAATAAATTGTGTGCGTACCAATGATTATACATTTGGTATTCCTAATGCATGGGCTTTAAAATGCTACTTGTCCATCTACAAACCATTAGTTTAACTACCATTATTCTTGAAACCATTTTGTTCAAATAAGGAACCAAAACAGCTAAGATGACATAAAGCTTGAATTTAATACTTACTTGCACTATACATGGGACATATCCATGAATACCGTATACTGTTGGCACAACTGAAGGCCCGGACTATGTTCATGAAAATACAAGAATAGGATCATTCACAGGGATATTAAAGCTCCTAATATCTTGTTGGACTCGTGCTGAGATTGCTGATTTTGGTTTGGCCAGATCTTTTCAAGAAGACATGACTCAGGTGGTGTTTGTTTTTTAAGAGGCTCTGAATCTGAATCTGAACCGTACATCTGAATCTTAATCTGAGGCGTAAATGTCTGAATCTGACCGCATCTGAAAGAGAAAAAAAACTCATGTTTGAACCGCACATTTGCTTGCTCGTACTAATTTTTTTTTGGTTATTTTTGTGTCAACAAGAGGCAACAAGAGGCATTAAGACACACCTCTCAAGTCTAGACCATTAAGATCTTACTGCCTCTGACTGCGTCTGAACGGGAAAAAAAAATGGTCTGAATGGCCAAAATGTCTGACCGCCTCTGAACGAGTCAGATTAAGAGGCTGTTAAGAGGCAATTTTCAAAAAACAAACACCACCTCACATAAGCACTGCTATCGCAGGGACGCTGTAAGCACCCTTCAATCTTCATCATCGCATATGCATGAAAGTTGCCTGCATTCTCCCTTATTCCCGAATTGCATGATTAATAATGGTGGCAAATTAGACCCAATTATAGATAAACGACTCAAACTGGGTAAGGCCTCTTACAGGTCAAAGTTGGCCTACTAAGAAAGTTATCTAAAATAGATCGGATTTAACATGTTAAATGTCACCTAAAGTGCATTTATTTCAAAAAGTTGATTATTGTTGTAGCAATATAGTTTAATCATATCTATTACATTAGCCAAATATAAAAAATACCCATTTTGACCTGTTACTGGAGCCACCTGATTTGCCACCTCTAGTGATTAAGAAACTAAAAATCAACATCTTTAAATTCCAGAACAAATGATTGACACAACTTACACTTTTAATTTTACCAGAGGATATATGGCTCCAGAGTATTTACCCCTTGGGCAGTTAACTGAAAAGGCAAATGTTACAACTATGGTGATAGAGTACATCCAATTGCATTATCACTAAATAACCGCATTCAAGTTCGCCATCAATTCATCAAAACAATGTATAAAAGAACATATATATTACTGTACGAAGGCTTGATTACAGGTTTACATCAATAAAAATGTTGAAGACTTTAGTATGAAGTATTTAGTCCCACATCAGCTAAATAAAGAAACTTTTTCTTGTTTGTATATTTGGGTGTACATGTGTTACTTAAGTTAATGGTTTAGATCATGTTGTCCTAGATGATGTTGTTGGCCGGTATATGCAAATTCATAAATTTATAATACAGGCATCCACCTCAGTCTAGGTCAATTTATACGAAACATAATATTTTGAAACCCGGTTCGACCCGAGTGGTTCAACCGGTTGAACCATTCCGGTCGAAAAACATGTCGATTTAAACCGAGTCAACCCGACGGGTTGGGTAAAAACGGGTCAAATTAAACCGGGTCAACCCACCGGGTTTGAAGCGTCCCGGGTCAACCCGGTTTTCGATATGTATTAATAGTTTCCTTTTAAAATATATGTTTTCAACATTTCCTTTTTTAGTTTCAACTTTCCACTTTTTATTTTTTTGTTTTTCCATTATATATAGTATAATATGGTACCCGCGCGTTGCGTCGGCGGGTACACTGTGACGATTAACCAGAAAAATAGATCTCGATGAGACCTGATTCACCAGTTTGTATAGGTTTCAATGGCTACTCTCTAGTTCGTTTTCGGATGGCTTTTATTGGTTAGTCGAACCGGTGGCGATTTTCAAAATTATATGTACCATCAACTTGTTAGCTTGTATGAAGCTTTGTGTGTTATATTAATTTGTTTAATGTGTATAATAACATGTGTTTTTTATTTTAGGGTGTTTTAAAAATAACATTAATTAGTGTGTTTAAATATTTTATATTTTGGATTATGTTGTAGCTTGTTTAAATTGTACATTTTAAAATTTTTATTATACTTTTTAGTAAGGGGTGTTTTAGTTGATTGTTTTTAATTTGGTAGATACGCTTTTAATTGGTTGTTCAATGTGAATAAATTATTGTACTTTTAAGTAATGTGGTGTTTTAATAAAAATATTAATTACACAATATATTTCTCTCACCTTTGACTTTCAACATTTCACTTTTCAAAGTTTGACCATTTTTCTTTTATATATACTAGAGATTGTTGACTTTTTGGGTAAACATAGTTTGTAAAATTGAATCTCATACATCAAATCGGTTTGTCAAACAAATCTCGTTTTTTTGGGTTCTCGCCAACTGGTTACCGGTTCAACCAATTGAAAATATACCTTTACTAGATCCAAGGCCCGCCCCGATGGGGCGGCTAGCTTTAAAAATTTCATTATACGATAAAATTAATAGTAAAATAAGTATGAACGTGTAGTCACATCCATGAGACGGAAATGAATAAAATAAAAATGCCATTATCAATAAAATAATAACGTTAAACAAAACCTAACGTTTAAAATAACCGAATTACATATAGTTTATAATATATGAAGAACTTCTCTATGTACAACGTTGGTTTTAGAGTTGGTGTATTTGCCGTCTTTGTCACGACACAACACTTTTAGACCTCTCTTGCTTCTTACTTTTGAGACGGCTACATAAAGTTGTCAGTGGAAAAAAAACTGGTCGTTATCCTTTGGATGGTCCTCAACCATAATGTTATCCTTTCTTGCATTTTAGGTAAATTGACCCATTCCGCTTATAGCTGAATGGGAACGAATTCTACCTCTATTTTGAAATATAATGATTAAGGTTTCAATACCATAAACTCTGTCGTTTTCTTTCTTGGTCTTTTTCTGGCCTTTATATCTTGTATTCCTCAAGCATTGAAAAAGTCAAATCTGCATATAATGAATGATATAAAAGTGGCCGGAAATAACATAAATGCAAACATTTGGTCGAACACCACTCACCAGTATTAGTCCAAAAAAAAACGTGGGAGGGAGCTATTGCAAGCTTAACAAGATGCATGGCTACCACTGTATTGTTGTCAAAGATATTTTCTTGGTCCACGCTTGGTTTAAAATTGCATTTTGCGATCCGATGCGTTAAATGTCCAAGAGGTTGATGCGTGATGCGTGCTGCAAATGCGAGCGCATTTTGGACGCGATGGGTTTTGTATTAAAAAAAATCCGGAAAATAATTATATGTAGTATATAAAACAGTGTACCAAGTAAATGCTATATATTTACAAATAAGTCATTAAAATTTGACGAATAATCTATTTGAAAAACAAATAAGTCACTAAGTCATGACATAAAATACATAGAAAGAACATTACAACCTTCAACTAAATGTTATTTTAAACGAGACCCTCATCCTTTAGTTACTTTCAAACAGAACGAGCATGTAAAATTATTTTTAATTTTTTGGATCTTGAATTCCATAATTTCTACCTAGATCCTTGTCATTGTTACCGGTCAATGCAGTTGAACATGAACGATTATGGTCCATTCTATACATATGCATGATGACATGATGTTATAATGTATTAGAGGTACACTTATAAGTTATAAAATAACTAACAATCTTAATTCATTCATAACTAAATCAATAGCAAAAGTCAAAACTAAAAATTTTAGTCAAATTTGAATCACACATATGATATCCAACTCAATTATTTAACATATATGATTATGTATGATCAAAGAACAATATGAAATCTTGCATAACATGAACCTGGAATAAGAGGATTGTTTGCGGGATTAAAAATCATGTTAATAGTGCACGATCATGAACAAAAGGGTAATTTGGATGTCGTTATTGTGTTTGTTTTGGACGTCCTTAAACAACAATTTTTCATAGTCTTTTAAATATTTTTGCTTCATCTAAATGATTTAACTTTTCCAAAATGACCTAAATTCTATATTGCGACAATTGTGGCCGTTGCTAGCATTACACAAATGCAACAAATTGCTGTCTAATGCGAGTGCATTCTGGGATGGCCTCGCATTAGGCACCATGATGTGAAATTCTAAATGCAATGCAATGATGCGCGCAATTTACGCCAAGTCAAGCTTTCCTGCAGGCGAGACAGATGTCCTGGGCCATCGCATGGAACCGAAATCCTTTTTATCTAGCAATCAAACTTATTATAAGGTGCCCGGAGGCAGGGGTCTCTCTTGGCAATAGTTTACCTTTCTAATGTTCTGCCCGCATTTTTAAACCAAGGGTCCACGTTTATTATCATGTGCTTACAGTCTCTGCCTATTTTTATTACTAAATTTAGGGATTGCGTGTCTTTAAATCTTATCATTGCATGCTAACATGTGCTCATTTTTATCAGTACAATAGGTTTTTGTATCTTGAATTTCTTTGGCTCTCAGGAAGAAGCATATCATACCCACAATCCCCCCCCCCTCTCCCTCCCCTCTTTAATCTAAGAACTGTTGCTACATCCTTAATTTCAGCTTATTGACAAATAACAAAAATAGTTTCATATTTGAAGGTTTGGTTTACTTGTCAAAATTCAGGTTTGACTTGCCTGTAAAGCACATAATACCTTTAGTTGTCATTTCGTACCAAGCAATCATAAATATATAGATTGTGGAAAGGCATTGCCTAGGAACCAAAAGCAAAATTTATGCACCAAATTAAGATAATGCATAATGCATTTAAGAACATGCATCTCTTTAAAGATTTAATATTCACCATTTCATGGATATGGTATGCTAAAAACTAACTGGCGATACATGAGTCTATCTGTACATTTAATACATTTTAGTGGAACTTACTAAAACAGATGGTATAAGAAATAACGAACAAACTCTAAACTGTAAATCGGGGTACTTCCTAATTTGCTTTAATTGATGAGGATTGTTTGAGTAAAACTGCGCACGAAAATCAGTCTAAAGTGCAAATCCAAACACACCCCCCAAAATCTCATAGTGAGTACTTACCTGGTGATATTTGTTTTCCAACATAATGATTTGATCACTGGATTAGCCATCTTTTATATATCATGCATCCCTACAAATTAAATTATATTGAAGCAATTAACAAAAGTTTATATCAATAATTTTCTGCGATAGATACATAAGTAGTTTCTAAATATCCGGGTTGCACTTTCACAACTTAAAGGTGGAAAGTGACTAAGTATGGTATCTTTAACATTGAGATCATAGTCATGAGAACTCAAGATTCTAAACTAACTTTATCTTTCGTGGACGATTCTACCCTTGTATCATTCTCAATGTCGGACTTCTCTAATGGTCTTTTTCCACTGGCTGGAGTCGTTTGTTTCCTAATTAATCAAAAATATAACACATACATCACATACATACAAAACTTTCTCAAGACTAAAAGTGTTTGGTTTACTTCCAGACAACATTTCTTTATAAAGAGAATGGAATTATACGTTTAAGAATAACATTACAGTCTGTTATCCAATTTATAAATAGTGTACAAATTATTTTCCTAAAGAAACGATAAGAACATTAATACATATGACATATTCCAAAAAAAATATCATTCATGAAAATGGAACAAGGAATGGATCTTCTACCTACTATAAGGTTTCAAGTAAACTTGCAACTGTTATGTTTATTTGCTCTTACTCAAATGACACCTCCAGCTATATCTATATTTACCTACCGTAGAAAACGAAATTGGGTTGTGTTTGGTATCATTGAAGAAGTCGAGACTCTCACAAGGATATGTCGGGGTTGGAGTACGATGTTAAGAAGTTTAGACATATGATATGGTGATACTTTGGTCAAAGGAGGATATATATAAGGAAACACGTTGGACTTGCCATTCAAGTAATCGTGAAATAATCTTAACTAGTGTTATAATTCATGAGCTCTTTGTTTAGTAGTAGTTAATATGAGTAATGAATAAAAAAGATGAATACATGATTTACAATCATTTATTTAGATGCGTCTCCCAAATTTCTTTGTTAATAAGAGGGAAGGTGAGAGATTTTCTCAAATGGTTTTTGTGTATCCCACATCACTTGATTGAACAAAATGGCCAAGAAAGGGATCAATACAAAAAGAGATGCCAAATGTTATGTGAATCATATCTCATTTGCCATTTTGGCATGATTCACTCAAAGATTGGCATCTCTTTTGTATGTGAAACATAGCCATTATCTATCTTGCCCTTTTATAGGAAGTCCTAAATACATTATAATGTACTAGTATAGATATAGATAAACAATCAAAACTTGTTTGGACATATAAAGTTCTACATTTTCAAGCAATGAATTCGACGAGATTTTCGTTACCACATTTTCGTTACTTTCGGTTAGGAAAACTCGAAGAAATGAAATTTTGATTTGTGGTCTTACTTGAGGGCTGAGGCAGCCAAGGTACTCGCTTTGTGTTATTTGGTTAAAACACTTTCAAGTATAATAATTCCTTCAGAAATGTGTATTTCGTATTTTAAATGGCTATATGCATAGATCGTGTTAAATTATATTGAACAGATATCAAGTTTACACGTTACAAAACTTTGGTACATTATGCCATATACAATGTGGTTGATTTCGGCTGTCTTTCAAAGACGAACAAGTCCAACTCTGTTTGTGACTGAATATCTCAACATGACGTAAAAGAATTAAGTTCGAAGCATGTACTAAAATTTCTTGTTAATAAGACTCCTTGGGTAAACATATGACTATATGAGTAATTGATTAAAAGATTAATATATGATTTACTATCACTTATTTAGATGTGTATACCAAAAAAAAAAAAATGCTGATAAGAGGGGAAGGATGGAGATCTTCTGAAAAGGCTTTTAGTATCCCACATCGCTTGATTGAATCAAATGGCTAAGAAAGCGATCAATACAAAAAGAGATGCCAATCTTTGAGTGAATCATACCTTTTTAGCTATTGGCTATGTTTTAACAACTATACAGTGTGTATAGGTTACATAAAATAAAATTACTAATATAAGTTTCAAAAAATTTAAACTGATTATTTTGGTCTTCGAAGTTAAGATAATAATTTTGGAGATAAGGAATAAGCAGTTTATGATATTTAAAACTTGTATTATAATAAATATCTTAAAGCTTGTTTGACATATAGAGTACTATAAATGTTTGACAGATGTATTCGACAAAAACTCTTTTTATCTTGTCAAACGTGTAAGGGCTAATGATAAAAAAATAGTACTATATTTGCCACACTTTCCTCTTCAGGGTAGCGAACAAATTTTTTTGCTTCTGTGAGTATTATACTTTCAAATTCATCATCTTTAGGGTATTTTACAAAAAAGTTGAACATTTTTGCCCCTCTTACCCACAAGAGCAAATTATGGCAAGTACAATTTTTTTTTTTATCATTTGCCCTAGTTTTTATTAGATCTTTTTACGAAAATGAACTGTAACTCATACCTGTTTACGAAAATGGTTCTCGCCCTGACCGTTTACGAAAATGAACTTTCCACTGGGCGTGGCCCTGGGCGTGGGCAGCCCCTGGGCGTGGGCAAGCCCTGGGCGTGGCCTGGGCGTGGTAGGGGCGTGTTGTTCTTGTTCTTGATGCTGCAAATGGTGCTGCAATGGAGCAATGGAGGTGCTGCAATGGTGGGCTTGCTGGGTGTTGTTCTTGTTCTTGATCATCATGTTCATGATGTTTTTAAGAAATCTTGATCATCATGTTCACGGATGTTTTTAAGACCGTGGTTATGGTTGGGAGGTGTGTGTTGTGTGTTTGTTTCTGTGAAGATGAGAGAAAATGGGATGCAGGAGGTGAGAGAATGGAAAGGTGATAGTGACGTATTTTGGTCACTTTGGTAAAGTGTAGGAAAAGAGTTCATTCTCGTATAATCACTATCTAAACGGTTTGTTTTTGTAATTTGCTTTTTTTATTATGTTAAATTTTGGATATGTATTAAGATAATTTATTTAATGATTTATAATTGTGTTAAATCTATGATAAAAATGTTTTGTTTTATCATTTGCCCTAATTCACTTCAAGTTGTTTAACGCTTCAAGCGTTAAACCGAATTAGGTTTAACGATTCCGCTAAATTAGGAGGAATTATATCACAACCTGAAGTACTTGCATATAAATTTCTGTTCGTCACTTGTTACACATCTGAATCTGACAACCGCATGTGAATCTGACTACCACATCTTACTAATAAGAGGTAGCTATAATGTCTGAATCTGAATGAAAAAGTGTTGTTTGTTTTTTTATAATTGTCCGAATGATTTTAATTTTCCCTTTTTTAAGTATATATTAAATTACTACAAATACGATTAATAAGTAAATAGTGTAAACTTAAAACAAAACATTTTTATCATAGATTTAATACAATTATAAATCATTAAATAAATTATCTGAATACATAGATTTAAGATCATTTGAGAACAAAAGATTGTTTACATGCTAAGGGATCAATCTCTACCTTTCATTTTTATTTGATCTAATAGATGAGATTAATCACAAAAATTTAAAAAACCCACTTTCATCCTTTTTTTAGAAATATTAATATCTTTCAAACCGTTAATCGTTAAGCGAAAAAAATTATATCATTGCGACGAGCATTTAATTATCTTTCTATAGATAGGCACTTTGATATACTTTCGACAAAAAAAAATTCGTATTTTTCACGTTTTTTTTTTAAGTTTTTTCTTTTTTTTTTTTACGTTACTGAAATTTGCATTAAAAAATCAATAATCATATGATAAAACACTAATTTGAATATCACATGTGATATTAGTGTTAAATCATGTATGATATGTAATATCACATGTGATATCAGTGTAATATCACATATGATATTACATATCATATATAATTTAACAATAATATCATATGTCATATTCAACTTAGTGTTTTATCATATCTGATTTTTTTCATGCAAATTTCAGTAACGTAAAAAAACGAAAAAAATACGAAAAAACGTGAAAAATAAAGATTTTTTTTCTTTTTTCGAAAGTATATCAAAGTGCTCGTCTATAGAAAGATAATTAAATGCTCGTCGCGACGGTGTAAATATTTTCGCTTAACGATTAACGGTTTAAGAGATATTTAAATTATAAAAAATAGGTGAAATAATAAAAAAATGTTTTTAATCTCAGCCATTGATTTCTTTTTAAATGGACGGTGGAGATGAGTCCCTTGGTATGTGAGAAAAGTTTGGTATGTAAAATAACTCTCCTATAATACATATCCAAAATTTAACATAATAAAAACTAGAGCAAATGATAAAAAAAAGTATCATACTTGCCATCATTTGCTCTTGTGGGTAAGAGGGGCAAAAATGTCCAACTTTTTTGCAAAATACCCTAAAGAGGATGAATTTGAAAGTATAATACCCACAGAAGCAAAAATTTTTGTTCGCTACCCTGAAGAGGAAAGTGTGGCAAGTATAGTAATTTTTTTGATTATTAGCCTAACGTGTTATGAGTCTTTTATGAGCACTATCTATCTAAATTAGGCAAATTTGTCAACTGGTTTATAAAGCACGTTGTACATGTGATATCTCCAAAAAAAACATGCACCATTCATGAAAACAAGGGATGTATCTTCTACCTTCTATAAGATTTTAAGTAAACTAGCAACTGTCATGTATTCATCGCTATGATGAATGTATAATAAAAACAATACTTTTGGAGCGTACCCTCGTCTTGCCTTCTTACAACCGTTAGACTGCTTTTCGTGTTCGCTACTTTTGGTAAGATTTTGCATCTCAAGTAGAGTTTTTTGCCACCATGGAAAAATGGAAGTTTTTACTCTCTTCATAACTTGTTGGAGTATGAATCAAACTATACGTCCAACTATATCCATATTTGCTTGGTGCATGAATCAAAATTGGGTTGTACTATCGTTCAAAGAGCCACAAAATCAGTCACATCTCACACAAGGATAGTTTGGGGTTAGGCATACTTTATTCAGAAGTCTAGTGGTGTAACCCAGTGATACTTTGGTTAAAAAGGATACAAATACGAAAGCATAAGACTAAGTAATCTTGAAATAATCTTAACTAGTGTTATAGTTCATGGTAGTACTTATAGGGAATGTTTCTTAAAACAAAGCTTTAGAAATGTTTAAATCTCAACAAGTTGGACCAAAGATAAATGATATATAGGAAAAGTCCAACTTTGTTTGTGAATGACTAAATCTCAACATGACGTACCGGTCACTCTATCTTGAATAACTGCATACGATAAATTCCATTTTTTCAAAGCATTCTCGACGCGCCTAGTTTTCTTGAACTTGAATGTGAAAAGCTTGAGCCGAACAGTTGTAAAGATGACATCAACAAGCTGGTCTTGCGAACGTTTCTTATGCGGGAATTCCTTTCTTGCCAAATAAAATACTTGTCCAAAATTTAGTCTTTTGTACTTTTGTTTCAGCAAGAATATATAATAGATTATTTGTAACTAACAAATACTGTAAAAAAAGTTTATAAGTTTCTGTGTTCAAAAAAACTAGCATGGACTTGTTGGTAGTTGGTACGCTAACCTAGTTGTAAAGTTGAAACCTTGAATTTAGTGACTTAATTACGGAGTTATGTTTTGGCCTTTTTATCCTTAAAAGTATATACTTTTAATTTGAGGCATCCTGAATTATATTCCATCTTGTATCTTGTTGAAGCATTTTTCCGTCGGGATGATCATGACAGCTCTCTCGTGCCAATCTTCGTTGTCCCGAGCTCCGCCGGTTATGTTGACGTTCGGTTGTGACCGGTTATTGTATTAATACATCCGAAACACTGTGAATTCCCACGTTCGTAATAAGTACAATCCTGAACATAACATTGGTGTGATACCCCGGTTGGTTGGCCACCGCCGCGGATGCCCGAGTGTAACATCTTTCGGATGCCCGAGTGCAACATCTTTCGGATGCCCGAATGTAAAACCATTTCGGATGCCCGAGTACAAAATGATCTCGGAAGCCCAAGCACAAAATGATCTTGGGAAGGCCCAGGTGCTATTCACCGAACGGCAATATGCCCGAATGCAACATCTTTCGGATGCCCGATTGCAACACCTCTTCGGATGCCTGAATGTAAAACCATTTCGGATGCCCGAGTACAAAATGATCTCGGAAGCCCTTGTACAAAATGATCTTGGGAGCTTCGTAGATAAACTAAAAGCGGCCGGTGTGTCGATGTCTACTCCGTAGATAAACTAAAAGCGGCCGGTGTGTCGATGTCTACTCCGGAAGACCTTGGTGTAAGCGTCTCAAACATATAAACTTGTACCTCCAGAGCTATGTAAATAGCAACGGTAAAAAAAAAAAAAAAAAAAAAAAAAAAGTGTTTGGTGTACGTTTATGATCAAAACTTAAATCAAACATACAAGCTTATACCTCCGGAGCTATATGAGTAACAATTGTAATAAAACACAAGTATCTGGTATCGGTTTGTGATTAATAAATAAATGATATATAACGGCACATCACAAAATAATGATTATAGTAGAAAAGCTATGTTTTATTTGTGTAGAAAACAAAGGGATGATGGAAAAGACATGTCTCGCTTTCGGATCTAACGATGTTTAAGTATAGCATCATTGACCATAGGTCAACAATTCTATACTGGGGGGCCATGACGGCGTATGTGGTCTAATAGACCCAACTCACCGTCTGAAGCACCGGCTTAGGGGCCACTTGGTAAACCACTCTAAGATGGTTACTGGACGAAAGGCATGTCCGAATGATAAAGACCGAAAGGTCATAAGGTATTCTTTAAGTATTACATCATCAGTACTTTACTAATAATGCAATACTGGGGGGACATGTTGATATATGTGTTCGAAGGACACACGTTGGAGGAAAGGCGATATATTTGTGTTGAAAGGCACAAGCCGAAAGGCCAAACAAGTTTTATTTAAGTATTACATCATTAGCCTGTTACTAATAATGCAATACTGGGGGGACATGTTGACGTATGTGTCTGAAGGACACGTGCCGAGAGGCAGATACAACACTCGTCCGAACGACCAGACCGAGAGGCATAGAGATATTCTTGAAGTATTGCATCATCGGTCTTCAACCGATAATACAATACTGGGGGGACATATTGACGTATGTGTCCGGACGACACGTGCCGGACCGAAGAATCTCCGTCACGCCGGAGGTCATTGCCGGAAGGACTGGACTATGTCACCTAACCCGGATATTACGGGATTGTGTCTCCACGTGACCTGACACCTAGTGCATAGACTTGACAGGTATTGAGGTGGCCCACTTGACACCTACCTCTTTCTCTCTCTATATATACTACTCTATCTATTTCATTTATTTCATCTCAGACAACACACACAACACATAGTATATGTTTATGTTAAATCCTCTACATGAGGTTCTGACTTGACCGTCGGAGGGTGGTCCCTCGGGGCTTCGGCCTCGGGACCCCTTCTAACGGGTTCTTTCATGTGTGTAGCACACTTTCAAGGCTCGGGACAACGAAGATTGGCACGAGAGAGCTGTCATGATCATCCCGACGGAAAAATGCTTCAACATATCTCCTTGCAGGATTATCCTTTTATACAACAGAAAAGGCATTGCAAGATGCCTTTTCTCAGTTTGGCCAAGTTGTTGAAGGTATTTTAAAGTCTAAACGTTATATGCATTTACATATCTATGTAAGTGTTGTTAACTACAAGCTACAATCATTGCTATTTGCAGTGAATGTTATGATGGATAAGGTTTAAAGTAGATCGAAAGGCTTTGGGTTTGTTACCTATGCATCTGCAGATGATGCTGAGAGAGCCATCAATGAAATGGATGGAAAGGTTACATCTTGAATCCGTCCCAGTTAAATTTCAGAAATCAATACACATTTTTGATTTAATTGTGTGCATAATACTCCCTGTGCAACATTTGACTGGACAAGTAGTAAAGAGCCAACTATTTTTATAAATGTTTACCCATTAGTAATAACAAAGTCAACAATAATTATGGACCTAATCTTATACTAATTAGTTTTGGAGTCATTCTGTTTAAGCATATGCATTTATATTGTTGCTTGCAGACACTCCATGGACGTGTCATATGTGTTGAACTGGCAAAACCTCGGACGCCAATCCCCCTGAACCACCTACTGCAGAGCAGGTGTAGGCACTAGTAGATCAGAACTGAATGAATAAGTAATCACAACATTAATTCACAAGATGACCGACCTGAAGATTACAGTCCTACCCTCTGAGCTGAGGTGAACTGATCTTATGAGCGTTTGCATGCTTATTACAAAACAAGTGGGCACCAATACTAGCAGTAGAAGTGAATCATCGTCTTGTTCTTCAACAATATAGATGAATATGTTACTTCCATCCTTTCTTCGATTTTAATTTGTTTGACTTCAGATTTTTAATCGATCAATGTATCTATACTACTATATAAAGCACTTAAGTTGTGGGCTCCGCAAAAAATTAAGATAAGGAGCTCCAATCATTGAGTGACATGTGTCACTTCTTTAACTAAAAAATAACAAAAAAGGGGAGCTCTAACAAACTAAAATAAGGAGCTCCAATAATGGGGTGACACATGTCACTTCTTAACTAATTAATCACATTTATTTTTAAATTTAAATATCTTTTAATTCGTTTAATTTTTTTATGATCTAATTTCACCATATTTTTTAAAATTTTGTGCTCTTTAATTCAACATCCATTTTAATATATTTTTATGAGTTTTTAGTTTTTACATTTTTAGTAGGTTTATTTTATTTTGATTCAAATTTTTATAACTTTAACCTTTATTTCAATCAATACAAACTTTATTTATCAAAATCATTTACTTTTGGGAAAGTGTTTGACGGGAAAGAGATTGTGAAGGTCTTTTTATATGCGGGAATAATGATGTCACGGGAAAGATACGGAAAACCCAAACAAACACATACAACTAACACATATACATTTGGAGTGTTGTGAAATGAATTCACTAAGCGGGTAAAGAATTGCGAGGAGAGTTGGGTTAGCAATTCATTTACTATATTTATCGTCGCCGCTGTGCGCGGGTATCTAACTAGTTCTAATAAAAGAGCCATTCAATAAGAAGCTAAAAATAAAACGTAACTATGGACATCTAAATACTTTTGTCTGTCTCAAGTTTGAAAGGTTTGCTCGATCTTATGACATGGAATATAAACTCAAGTTTGTACATTTAACCGAAAATATTTGTCGTTCAAAAAAAGGGGATGGGAAGCTGTGTAAAAAGGGAAACATGGTATAGAAATAGGTACTTACCTGGATGGGGTCAATGGGTGATCAAGTGTGTCAGTTGTGAGTAAATGCATTCTTGGTTGCGGGTTTGATCCTTTTTGAGTGTTATAGTTTCCTGTCATTAATTAAACTCATCTCCAATTTCGGACCATTAATCCAGTTTCCTTGTATCAGATGACAAACTCCACTACTCAATGAAGCAACATGATCAGAAAGTGTAATAGGAATTCACCACTTTGATGTTTGGATGTAACAGTGAAAAAAAGAGAGCATATTGAGAAAATCCCACATCGGCTGAGTGACCAAAGTGAAAGATAAGGGAAGCTGTATAAAAGGGGAAAGAAGCAATAGGGTTAATCACTTACCTGGATGGGGTCTATGAGTGATCAAGAAGGCTCATGGCCTAGGTTGGTGACCTCCATTGCACTTAGGAGGGGTGCCACCCTAAGATCGGCCCAAGTGGTCGAGTCTACATCGTAATTTGTTGCTGTGGGGGCCTGCGTTCGCGCGGCCCCTGCCCATTTCTCTAGTTTAAATCTTTTTGGTAGTTCTTTGCTATAATAGGTCAACGGCTTCAGCAACTGTACTAAATTAACCAAAGTGATGAGTTTGGTTCTTAAAGTACAGATGAAGATTACTTGGAGTTTCATCGTAATATTTGGATTAATCTTCTCTGCCTAGTGTATGCACAAGGCATCAAAGTAGACAAAACTTAATGTGCCAATAATAGGCAATCGGTACAGGCCCAGATACTAGCCATGGTGGAAGAAACTTTTCTAACACTGCTTGTCATCTTATTGATCACCTGGTGTTCTGTCCCTTTTGCGGTCAACAAATTTTATGGACCCAATCAATATAAATAGTTTTTGAGTCATTTTGATGTAGACAATGCATTTTATATTGTTGCTTGCAGGCGCTCAATGGACGTGTCATATGTGTTGATCTGGCAAAACCATGGAAGCCATTTAATAATGGTGTACCAATAGCTAGAGGACCTCCTGAACCACCTACAGCAGAGCAGGTGTATGCACTTGTACATTGGAATTACACGAATTAGTATTCACAATATTGATTTACAAATATCTGTTCCGAAGATTATAATCCTACAGCGATCTGATCTCTTGAGTGTTTGTGTGCATACTCCCAACACAAGTGGGCATCGGCCCTAGGAGAAGAAGTAATACATCATCATGTTATTCAAGAAAATAGAGCAATATGTTACTTTCATTATTATTTTGTTAGACTATAATCCTTAACGTTCAAAATATAGGAGTGGCCTGTAGTTTTGCTGTTTTTTATAAGATAAATGGTTGTCATTGTATATTTATTTGCTTTTTCGGTGTTCGAAACACATGCACGGGTAATCTACGATCAGTTTAAGAATGTTAATTGGTTAGAGGGTCAAGTGTATGTTGTACTTCATCAATATACATCGAATTTTTCAGAATTCAATTTCACCATAATCGGTTATCATTATATTATTTGTTGTCCCATACCCCCACTCCGGCGGGATTGAACATGGTTGTTGTTGTCCCAGATTCAGAATATGTATGTGTTGGCCAGTGTGGGGTATAAGATCGCTAGGTTTGTTCTAGGAAACTGTGAATGCAAAAGAATGAAATACTTGATGTAACTCTAGAAAATGACTAATGATCAAAGCCTTTTGAATGGACGAAATCACGAAACTAATGGGAAAAGGACATTTGCATTTGAATATATGAATCAGGTATATATTTCACCAATATTGCTATTTCGCTTCTGCAGTATGATTTTAAAAGTTCTGATCTTGTTCTGTTTTCCTGGCCTTGACTCATCTAATGGAATGGAGTAATGCATCCAAGTTAAACTGTTCAATCCATCTTTATCTCAAACATGATTGATTCAGTGTCCCAGTTCTAATGTAATCACAATAGTATTTCGATGGTTTCGTAATTTCTTTAGTTTGGAATTATGTGTGGTCTTTATCAATCAATTGTTACTCTACTGATATCACCATGACATTCATTTACAAACTAAAAACCAATCCAAACTAAGTGGGACGTGTAAATCCTACCTTTATCTCAACTTCGGTTAAATTTGGGTACCATTAAACTTAAATGGAAGAAAAATACTTGCTATTTATTTGAATTTGATTTATGGAGTACGAACTTGTAACCTTGTAAGTTTAACAAGTTAAGATACATTTTTGTAAGAAAAGAAGAAAAAAAGGCACTACTGAAATAGAAGGTTGCATTGGAAGAGTATGAGCATTTTAAAAGGAATCCCACATCGGTTGAGAGAGGAAAGCTAAAGGAGGGGGAGGAGTATAAAGTGGGAAAGAAGCAACAAGGTTAAGTACTTACCTGGATGGGGTCTATGACTGATCAAGAAGGCTCATGGCCTAGGTTAGTGACCTCCATTGCACTCTCGAGGGGTGCTACCCTAAGATCGGCCCAAGTGGTCGAGTCTACATCGTAATTTGTTGCTGTGGGGGCCTGCGTTCGCGCGGCCCCTGCCCATTATGAGCTTTAAGGCTTTACTTGCGAACCTTGCTTTGCTTGAAAATAACATCTAGATCTCTAGAAGGTGCAACAGTTTAGAAACAAGTAATTGCGCACAACAAGTTGAACTTTTTTTTTAGTTGGTTATATTTTTGAGGCTAAGGGTTTAACTTCTAATAATCACAGGGTCTGTAATATGAATAATCATCTAATGATAAGTTTTAAAACTTTTAAATTGACTATTTCTTTTTATTAATATTATTATTAGTTTTGATAAGAGGCCATTGTCAATGATATTTAAAACTTGTTTAAATAATAAACTACGTAGTATTAAAAATTGTTTTGACATGTTGCCCCTATTGATCGTGTTGCACATCACTTGATATAAATTTAGTACTAATACCCCCATTTTTGAATCTGTATCCGAGACTAAAGTTGTTGTATAATGCTATCTTCACGCGTACATATGTATCCAATCGACCAGCAAATGCATAAGGTGTTCTTTCACAAATCAAATTTATTCTTTGTGTGCTTGATGCGCCCACTGTCTACAGAAATTCAGATTCAAGAACAAGAAATTGAGGCATACGTTTTTGTGGTCATAAGTGTTGTAACAATGTACATGAACACCACACAAGTATATCATCTTTTTAGTTATGCAATTCACAGATATGCATACATTATTGAAGGAAATGAAATTAGTAAATGTAGTAGACATGTTTATTTAGTCATTTTGTAACAGTAAATATATGATAATTAACTAGAAAGGTCCACACTTTCCTGTATACACACTTAGAGTCTTGTACCATGTCGAGATAGGGTTACAAATATTAGGGCGCACATGTTATCTTCACTAACGCAACTCTATGCCCATTTACTAACATATGCCCATCGTCCTAAAGAATATTTCAACTTTTACCAGATGGTGATTAGAGCATTCCCAATCATAACACCAATAACACCGTCCACGTCAGCGCCACATCAGCTTTAACATTTAACATTAACATCCCCAAAAAACACCCACAACAATAACATCCCAATAACATCAATAACATTCCCAACAATTTACAAAAACAACCCCTCATTTAGGGGCATACATGAAAAAAAAAAAAAAAAAAAACGGGCGTTAGCCCTGTAACGCCCAGGGACTAACGCCGGAGGTCCAAGGGTGATAACGGCATAACGCCGTTAATTTGATGCAAAACGCCGTTAGGGCGTTAACGTTGTAAATGCTCTTATGATTTAACGTTGTTTCAGATAGATACAGAGTTTGTGGAAGTACTGGCATTCAGGTATATATGTAGCCACTTTTAGAGCCTTATCTCCTGAACGATTATGATATACTTGAATGAAGATTATGTTAACAAAGCTATAGTTTATGGTGCCATATGATGCCATCGAGACACCTAAGTGGAAAAATGATGAACTTGGTAACTGTAGCTTCGAATTCATGCTTTATTTATGCCTATATGTTTACATTTTGTTGACAGGTAATGGCACAAGGTATTCTTTAGGAAATCCGATTTATTCTTTGTGTGCATGATGGGGCCATTGTTGTTTGACATTCAAATTCAAGAATCAGAAATTGAAGCAGCTAAGGTAAAAATTCTAAAACGGTCAATTCTGAAACTTACCTAAAAGGGGAATGGGTCAAACTTAGATTATTATAGAATGAAAATATTGTTTCTGAAAATCATAAGTAACACATTATTCATTCATTATAAAAAAAAATAAAGAAATGACAAACATCGTTACAGCCAACTAGACCCAACCCCTACTATAAGTGAACCACTTCAACCCAAACAAGTTTTGACCAATTACCCAACCCGCCAAACCATTCATCTTCTAACGAAACCAAAATACACTAGGGAAAAAACATATACTTCCGGCTTAGGAATTTAATGATGCTAGTTGTAATATCTATGATACAAGCAAAAATGGTCAGACTAATACGCTCTTATTTTTTGCAGTGGATGCTATTAGAGGAATTTGCAGCTCAACCTTCAGCTCAGAAGCAGGGTAGTCTAATGAGATACATTTGTGAGTTATGCATAGCAAAGGTCGAGAGGGACTACTCCGGTTTTTCTCCAAAACTAGTAACGTCCTTTCTCAGTGAGAAACCAAGTCACACTTATTTGAACAAGCGAGATCTAAAGTAAAATAAACACAATTGTTCACCATTACAAAATTGTAATCATTAACCATATATATTTCTTTATAATCCCTTTTTTTGACACTAAGTGTATTGTCTACAACGACGTTTGTATGGAGGTGAAAGATAATCAATGCTAAAATGTTGAATGGTTTTTAAAATGTGTTATTTATTTGAAAAGGCTTTTGCATTGGGTATCCCACATCGCTTAATTGTTACAAATAGCCAAGATAGAAATCAATATAAAGGCGATGCCAACCTTGGAATGAACCATACCTTTTTAGCCATTCTCCTTGTGTAGCCTTTATGGTCAACTAGCCGGGTACCCGCGCACAGCGGCGGCGATAAGTATAGTTATATGTGTTTGCTTACCCGTTTAGTGAATTCGTTTCACAACACTTCGAATGTATATGTGTTAGTTGTAAGTGTTTGTTTGGGTTACCCGTAGCTTTCCCGCGACATCATTATTCCCGCATATAGAAATACCCTCGCAATCTCTTCAAACACTACCCCAAAAGTATATGATTTTGACGAATCAAGATTATATTGATTGAAATAAATGAAATAAAGGTTAAAGTTGTAAAAATTTGAATTAAAATAAAATAAACCCATTAAAAATATAAAAACTAAAAACTCATATCAAAATGGATGTTGAATTAAATAGCATAAAATTTTAGAAAATATGGTGAAATTAGATTATAAAAAAAATAAGTAGATAAAAATATATTTTAATTTAAAAATAAAGATGAATTTTTAGTTGAGAAATGACACATGTCCTTTTATAATTGGAGCTTTTTATCTTAATTTTTAGTGGTTAGGAGTTAGGTTTGGAGTTTGTTAGAAGTTAGGCTTGGAGTTTGTTAAGAAGTGACACATGTCATATCATGATTGGAGCTCCTTATCTTAATTTTTGGTTAGAAAAACTTTTTCCATAATAAGCAAGTAAAAAAGTCTGAATTTTTAAGCCTTCTAATTTTAGAATGCCTAAATGCATTATAAAGTAGTATAGATATAGGTTACATATATGAACTTAATTGCAAGTTTTAAAATATTTTAAAATTAAAAATTATCAACAACCAAAATTATTATTAATTTTGATTGTTAGTCATTTTTAATTTATGACATTTAAAACTTGTTTAAACTAATAAACTCTTGAAACTTATATTGACATATATAGTTTTGCAATGTCAAGATATGAATTCACTCAGATTTTTGTGTCTTATGGTTTTAGAAGTATTAGAAGGGTACCCGCGCGTTGCAGCGGCGGGTACCCTGAAATAAAATTATTCGATGAATAATGTATTTTAGTTTACTATGTTCTTTTTAACAATAAATTTACGGATATCAAGAATTTCGTATAGTCCGTGCCCGTTCGGGCTCGAACCCGTTGGCCCGTGTCTGCTCGGGCTCGAGCCCGTTTGGTCCGCGCCCGTGCGGGCTCAAGCCCATTTGGCCCGTTGGCCGTTCGGGTTTGAATATTTGTATAATGTGCTTTATTATTTGTAGTAGTGAAATTTAATGCAAGAATTGTGTTATATTTGGTTATACAATATGCTTGATAATTTGTATTTCTTATATAAGGAGTGTTTTAATAACTGTATTAATTGTATTTATTGATCAGTTAAATAATTGACTACATTAAATAGCATTAATGTGGTGTTTTGTTTTACACTATGCTTCTTGTCTTGTACATTTGAAAATTATGTGCATTAAAGTGTTGTACACTATGTTTCTTTTCTTGTAAGTAGTAGTCATTATAGTAATTAATAACATTGACCACTTTAATAGCATTAATGTTGAAGTTTGAAAATAAGTCTGAAAATTACATCATGCTTATTTTGTTGTACACTATGCTTATTTTGTTGTAAATCTGAAAATTGGTTGCAGCTTATTTTGTTGTGAAGGGATGTTTTTAATAGCATTAATGTTGGTTGATAGAATTTTGGTCTTAAAATGACACCACGCTTTATTTTGTTGTACAATATGCTTACTTTGTTGTAATTCTGAAAATTGGGTGCATTAAAGTGTTGTAAACGATGCTTAATTTCTTGTACGTCTTAAAATTAAGAGTGAGGTGCCTTTGTGCATTATAAGTAGTATAGATAGACCTTGATGAGATTTTTTTTATTTTTATGTCTTATGGTTATGGGACCTTGATGAAATAAAAGTCTTAATTGTTTCTAGTATTTGCTTGGCTTGGTTGATCCAATTTCTAGTAAACTTAATCATTTCAATTGAAATCGCTTTTCTATTCAACTCTCTTATAGTTCTGTTCAAAAAAAGTTGATGCGCCCGATCATTTTACCCGTAACAATGCTTAAATTACAAAATATTAGCAATTTTGAAAATTAAATAGGAAAATTAAAAGTTGAGTATATACAAAAGTAAGAAGTGTCAAGTTAGATTCATTTTTAAACCGCTATCTCGTTTTAAAAAATAGCAATTATGGCGGTTAACCCAACTTAGCCTGCCTGTGAAAACCTTTGACAAATACCACATTGTTGAATCTGCATCCGAAACTATAGTTGTTGTAAGATGCTTTCTTCATGCGTACACATGTATCCAAGGAAAATGCCATAAGGCGTTCTTTCGGAAATCAGATGTATTCTTTGTGTGCTTGATGCGCCCACTGTCTTTTGACATTCATATTCAAGAACAAGAAATTGAGGCAGCCAAGGTACTCGCTTGTGTTATATTTATGCAAAAAATTATATCTTTGCTTTAGATAAATTAAAACAGATTTTCAATGCAATCATAAGTAAGTAACCCATTTTATATTTGTAACAATATTTTAAAAGATAGGACAAAATCTTTTACAGTCAACAAAACCCGTCCCATACTCTAAATGACCCATTTCAACCCAAACATTCATAACCCATTACCCAGCGTTCCAGCCCGCTCGACCCATCCATCGTGTTGACTCGTTGACTCTACTAAAATTCTTAATGAATTCACAACACATAAGGCAAAGAAAAGAGATGTACTTATGACATAGGCATTAAGTGATGCCTTATGTGTTGTACTTATGACTTAACCAAAAATGTTGGATTAAGTCATAAGGCAAAGAAAAGAGATGTACTTATGACCAGCTGCAAATTCATCCAATGGCATCCACTGCAAAAATACTCACTTAATGACTTAACCTAATAAGAGCGTTTTTGCAGTGGATGCCATTGGATGAATTTGCAACTGGTTCTCAGAAACTTGGTCCGCTGAGGTACATTTCCAAGTAATGTATAGCAAAGGTCGAGGGAAAATACTCTGGTTTTTCTTCGCAACCGGTAACGTCGATTTTAAGTGATAAACCAAGTCACATTTATGTCAACAAGCGAGATTTAATATTTAGATACAAGTGTTTGCCATTGATATAGTCTATTGCAACTTTTCTTCTTTACAAACTATTTTTTGGTACTTCTTGTATTGTCTATTGTAAGAAAACAGAATTTAAACCCAGAAACCAACTCTTGAATCTTAATTCAAGAGCTAACTTTATTATAAACCACAATCAATCAAGATCAACAAGAATCTGATCTTAATCAGTAAACACAACAATCACAAACCCAAAATGAGATCACAAACAACACTTCCCACTGCTACTCAGGTGGAAGTCTATTGACTAATTATCAATAGTACTATTACAACTTTAATCTCACAATCACTCTTAAGCAATAACAAGAACACAATAACATATCTTGATTGATTATCAAAGTATCGAGAGAAAACTGTGTGCAGTTTTCTTGAGTGAGAGAAAAATGAAGGATATCAAAACCCTAGCTGGGAAGAGACATTATATACCCCTTGACTTCAAACTTCTAGCAGCTTGTCACCAACAGTCCTTGAACTTTGTATAACTTGCTACTATCAGCACAAACTCTAATCAACACTATAACTGAAAATACAAACATGTCAAAGTTAGTCCTTGTAGTATTAGTGATCCATATTTGAGTTACTTTCAACATCCCCCCTTAACTCAAACCTGGAACACATCAAACAAACCAAGTTTGAAAACCAGTTTTTCATGTTGAAGTTTATCTAGGCCCTTAGTAAAAATATCAGTTGTTTGATCTGCTGATTGAACTTTTTCAGTCTTAATAACCCCAGCTAAAATTTTATCTCTCACAAAATGTAAATCAATCTCTAAGTGTTTTGTTCTCTCATGGAAAACAGGATTTGCAGCAATCTTAATTGCTGCCTGACTATCACAAAAGAGTTTTACAGGCAAAAAATGTTCCCAGTTTAGGTCTTTTAAAATTTTTAAGACCCAAACAATTTCTGAAGTAGCAGAAGCCATTGCTCTATACTCAGCCTCTGCACTTGACTTAGAAAGGGTATTTTGTTTTTTACTTTTCCATGAAACAAGTGAACCATTTAAAAATATACAAAACCCTGTAATAGACCTCCTAGTGACAACACATTTGGCCCAGTCAGCATCCACATAAGTCTCAATATTTTCAAAAGAACTTTTAACAATATGTATTCCTTTTCCAGGAGAACCCTTAAGATATCTCAAAACTTTAAGTGCAATTTTAAGATGAGACTTAAGTGGCTTATGCATGAACTGACTCAAACAATGTACATCATATGAAATATCTGGCCTAGTGTGTGTCAAGTAAATCAGTTTTCCAACCAACTTTTGATATTTAGTAATGTTATCTAAAACAGGATCAAGTATAGTAGGTTCATTAGTAATAGTTAAACTTTGTTCTAAAGGAAAATCAGATGGTTTACATGCTAACAACCCAAACTCAGTAAGCAAATCCAAACAATATTTCCTCTGAGTTAAACATAATCCCTTATCAGTTTCAATAACCTCAATACCCAAAAAGTACTTAAGTTTTCCCAAATCTTTAATCTGAAACTTAGACTTGAGAAAAACTTTAAAACTTTCAATTTCAGCCAAATTATTACCAGTAACAATTATATCATCAACATACACAAGTAAAGCAACAATATTACCTGATTCATTCTTGATAAACAAGGAATAATCACTCTTACTCTATATGAATCCATTCTCAAGCAAAGCACTGGTTAACTTAGCATTCCATTGTCTGGGTGCTTGTTTCAAACCATACAAAGACTTTTTGAGCCTACAAACTCTCTTATCATTAGCATTAAAGAAACCTTCAGGCAAAGTCATATAAACAGTCTCATCTAAATCTCCATATAAAAAAGCATTGTTAACATCAAGTTGAAAAATTGGCCAGTCTTGCTGAACAGCAAGGTTTATAAGACACCTAACAGTTACAATCTTAACAACAGTAGAAAAAGTTTCATCAAAATCTACTCCTTCCTTTTGATTATAACCCTTAGCAACAAGCCTAGCTTTGTATCTATCAACTTCACCACTAGATTTGTATTTTATTTTAAACACCCATTTGCTACCTATAGCTTTTCTACCAACAGGCAACTCAACAATCTCAAAAGTGTCATTACTATATAAAGCTTTCATCTCACTAGTCATAGCATCCATCCAGTGTTGATACATGCATGCCTCCCAATATGTTTTAGGTTCAAAACTTTTATTAAGCTCAACAACAAAACAAAGTGTATCATTTTTAAGTTTAGCATAAGTAACAAACTTTTCTAGTCCATATTTAACTTTAGAGTCAACTACATAGTCATTATATTTATTGGGAAAAACAGATGTTCTATCAGACCTTCTTAAAGAAGGCTGATTATTAACAAAAGGCAGGTCTGCTGCTAGTTCAGGTAAGGAACTATTTTCACCCTTAGAACTGCTCACACCTAGAGGAGTTGCAGCCATCTCACTTGTACTGGTAACCTCATTGGAACCATCAGAGTGACCTAAATCACCCTGTTCATGGTCAATTGTTGGTCTGCCAGGATGCAAGGAGTTGCTACCCTCACTATCATGATGATCATCATGAGTATTATCATCACTGGGTGTGTCAGAGTTGTCACAAGCCACTTCATCAAAGAAGTTAACATGATTCAAACTCTGACTGAGAGGGTCAGGAGCAGCAGAAGAGTTTTTAATCTTAAAAGGAAAAACATTTTCAAAAAATCTTACATCTCTAGAGAATATAAACTGTTTCCTTTCAAGACTATAAAGTTTATAACCTTTTTGAAAGTTGGAATACCCAACTAAAACACATTTTTCAGCCCTACTACTAAACTTATCATTATTGGTAAGAACAGTAGCAAAGCAAAGACAACCAAAAGTTCTTAAATGATTTAGTTCAGGTTTTCTATCAAAAACAAGATTAAAGGGAGACAATCCATTCAGCATTGAAGATGGCAATCTGTTAATCAAATAAGTAGCAGTTAGAATGCATTCAGACCACAAATATAAAGGCAATCCCCCCTGAAACATAAAGGATCTGGCAACATTAAGGAGATGCCTATGTTTCCTTTCAACAACCCCATTCTGTTGAGGTGTGTAAGTGCAAGATGGTTGATGAATAATGCCATTTTTCTCACAAAATCCATTAAATTGAATATTAACAAATTCAGTGCCATTATCACTTCTAAATATTTTAACACACTTTTCAAACTGTGTTTTAATCAGATTATAAAAGATTTGAATATAATCAAACACCTCTTGCTTACTCTTAAGTAAGTAAACCAAAACAGCCCTGGTGAAATCATCAACAATAGTTAAAAAGAATATGTGACCTTCTTTACTTTTTATTTTATAAGGACCCCAAAGATCTAGATGAACTAGGTCACCTAAAGCCAGAGTTTTATGGCCACTTAGAGGAAAAGGCTCTCTGGTTTGTTTAGCCTGTTGACAAATGTCACAAGGCTCAATTTCATCTTTATTTTGAAAATTGATTTCACCCTTCAGCACTGCTAAAACTTGGTCAGAGGGATGACCAAGTCTGCAATGCCAAGTTTTCTTGGTCAAATCACAAGCAGACTTAAAATTCTTAACCCCTAGGTCAGTACTTTGATCTCCATCAAAGTAATACAACCCATCCATCTGTCTACCAATCCCCAGAACATTCATTCCCCTCAAATCCTGAGGTAAAACATAACATTTGTTCTCATCAAAAGCAACAACAAATTTACTATCTCTAGCCACCTTATGAACAGACATTAAACTGACACAATATTCTGGAACAACCAACACATCATATAATGTTAAATGTTTAGTGAGAACCATATTTCCAACTTTAGTAATTAAGGCTTCAGTCCCATTGGGATGCGACACCTTAATACCAAGCTTAGAAATGTCAATGACATTCACTAAATATTTATCAATATATGTAAGGTGTTGATTTGCACCAGAATCTACAATAATACCTGTTGCAACCAATGCAGTCCTCATTTTACTATTATGACAGAAGAACCTATTAAAGTTTTGATTAAAAAATTTACTTTTATTGAAGACAATACCTGCCATATTGGCATGCACAGTCTTTCCATTTCCATTATTACTAACAGAGTTCTCCTTAATCAAAGAAATGAGTTTAGATATCTGTTCATCAGAAAAGGCAGAGATAGAACTAGAGCCAACAGAATTATTATTGTTAACAAATCTCTTGTTAAAATTTTGAGCACCCTGATTGTTATTATTCTTTCTATTTTTTCCAAAATCAGCAGGGTACTCAATGATCTTAAAGCACCTATCCACAGTGTGACCATTGAAGCCACAATGTTTACAAACTAAAACAGGACCACCAGCAGTCCTTCTAGTATCATTATTTCTAGGGCCATTGTTAGGTCTGAAAGAACTTCCAGAGGCAGAAGACCTCTGTGTGTTCCCTCTGTTTGGTACACTGGAGTTGAACACAGATGAATGAGACTTTTGAGAAGTCCCACCATCTGAACCAGTGACCACAGACCTGTGAGATTCCTCACTAGAAATGACAACAAAAGCCCCTTTAACATCAGGGAGAGGGTCTCTAGACAGAATATTACTTCTAATTTGCATATAAGACTTATCTAATCCCATTAAGAACTGCATTAATTTCATCAATTGATTATGTTTTTTAAAATCCTCATCAGCATGACAAGTACATCTAGGCAACTTAACCAAAGCATCAAACTGTTTCCACAGAGTAGACAACTTATTAAAATATTCATCAATAGTGCTACCATTTTGAGACAAAGAGTTGATCTTATGATGCAAGTTAAAAGTAACAGAACCATCAACTCTATCAGACATTTCTTTCAATTCATTCCACACATCAGAAGCCTTTTTTGAAAAAATTTGTCCCAAAAACAACTCTTCTGATATATAATTTAAAATCCATCCCAAAACAACAACATTTACCCTATCCCATTGTCTACCTAGAACCTCATCAGCATTAGATCTTCTACAAGACCCATCTACAAAACCAATTTTATTCTTTCCTTCTAATGCTAGCAACATAGCACAAGACCACACATTATAATTTTCAGTTCCTTTTAATTTGATAGACACAACAGTTAAGATAGCAGAGTCATTAGGATGCAAATGCAAAGGATTACTAAGATCCAATTTGCTAATCAAAGTAATAGGCTCATCAGCCTCATATTCATCATCAGTATAACCATGAACAGACATACTGAAAAACAAACAAACACACAAGAAAAGACAAGAAGGTAGTTCCCAGGCTTCCTTGCCACTCAAGGTGGTAAGTCAAGGGCATATCACTCAAGATCAAGCAACCACAACTAAACAAAAAATCCACACTCCAACAATCTCAACTCCTACTCCCCGTCAATCTAAACAAGAAATAAGAATAAAGAAAGAAAAAGAGTGCGAGAGGTGTTACAGTGCACGCAAATCCAGAAAGCAGCGGAACAAGAACCCTGATTATGATTCTTGAGACAAGAATCACAACCCACAAAATCTCAATCAACCCAGAACCACCAAGATTCACCAGAGAGGGTCAAGAATACCAAGAACCAACCACCAATCGATGCTAGAGATCAAACCCCCAAAAATACCCAAACCCTAATTTTCTCAAAAATTAGGTGTTTTGTAAAATCTTTTAGAATTGATCAATTAGAGCCAAAAGACACTAATTAACCACAGTTAATTAGGTTTAATCAAACTAATTTGAAAAACCCCCAAAATTTTGAAACCCTAATTTTCCTTGAAATCAATTTTAACGAGCAAGATAAAGAACCTGTCTCTGATACCATGTAAGAAAACAGAATTTAAACCCAGAAACCAACTCTTGAATCTTAATTCAAGAGCTAACTTTATTATAAATCACAATCAATCAAGATCAACAAGAATCTGATCTTAATCAGTAAACACAACAATCACAAACCCAGAATGAGATCACAAACAACACTTCCCACTGCTACTCAGGTGGAAGTCTATTGACTAATTATCAATAGTACTATTACAACTTTAATCTCACAATCACTCTTAAGCAATAACAAGAACACAATAACAGATCTTGATTGATTATCAAAGTATCGAGAGAAAACTGTGTGCAGTTTTCTTGAGAGAGAGAAAAATGAAGGATATCAAAACCCTAGCTGGGAAGAGACATTATATACCCCTTGACTTCAAACTTCTAGCAGCTTGTCACCAACAGTCCTTGAACTTTGTATAACTTGCTACTATCAGCACAAACTCTAATCAACACTATAACTGAAAATACAAACATGTCAAAGTTAGTCCTTGTAGTATTAGTGATCCATATTTGAGTTACTTTCAACATCTATAACGACATTTTTTTTACGTATGTGATGCCATAAACTTGAATGATTTTTTAATAGTATAGATTATTTGTAAGATACAAGTGATTGATACATGTGAATTACGTTTCATAAACACAACACTTAAAATAATGTGTGAAATGTATAAACCCAATATTCTTCAGCCAGCGCATGTTGTTATGTTACTTATGTATCATGTTTTTCTTTTCTTTCTGTATATAAATACAAATCTAGTTTTAGTCTTAGAAATATGCTAACAAATTCAGGTAGAAAAGTATTTGAACAGATCAATTTATAACGTTATCTTCGATTTCTAACGACTTCAAAATGTTATTCTTAATTGAATAGATGATAAGAAAATGTATTTAGGAATTTTACAACTTTTAGCATAGAACATTAAATTTCAAAGCTATACACTTGTAACATGTATTTGAATCTCGAGTTATCGTTGTCCTTCAACATTTCTTTCCCAAATTATTGGCAAATTCTTCTGTTATTTAACAAAAAAAAAAAAAAAATTATTGATAAGAGGGATATATGATTTCCTATCACTAATTTAGATGTGTATACCCAAAATATATATATATATATATATATATATATATATATATATATATATATATATATATATATATATATATATATATATATATATATATATATATATATATATATAATTAGAGGGAATGAGGGAGATCTTCTAACAAGGCTTTAGTATCCCATATTGCTTGTGTTTTGAAGTATTTTTTTGTGAGGTTCTAATGATTCTTTAGATATCCTTTAGCCTTGTTAAACTAAGTCTTGTGGATACATGCAAGTATGAAACAACGCGTTAGCTTCGCTCCCGGTGTTATCCCAGGACCAAGCTCCGGCGTGAGAGTGAGTGTGGGTTTACCGAAGGGTATAGTATAAATATGTGTGTGTGAGAAATGATACTTTTTTACCAATTACTGTATGCGTATTTATACTGTAGGTTGTCACTATCTGGTCGTTGCTTGTGTTGCTTTCTCTGGGGTCGTTGGCGCTGTCAGGGCTGACACTGTCTCTGACTCTGTGGCTGACATTGTCCCTGACATCATGTCTGACACCCAGGAGAATGAGACGAATTGTTCCCAGGCTAAATGCCAAACGTACTGTCAGGTCAACGATCCTTTCAGATCTGACCTCCTCCGGTACGCTAATCTTTCGGATCTGGCCCATTCGGTTTAGTCCTTCGGCCATATACGTCGTCAGCTTGATTGAATCAAATAGCCTAAAAAAAAGGATCAATACAAAATGAGATGCCAATCTTTAAGTGACATACCTTTTTAGCCATTTTGGCAATTGACTATGCTAGTAACAACTATAAAGTGTATATAGGTTACATAAAAATAATAATATAAGTTTAAAACAATTTAAATTAAATTGCTTGTTTCTACTCTACAAAATTAAGATAATAATTTTGTATATAAAACATGAGCAGTTTATGTCTTTATGATATTTAAAATTGATTACTCCCTCCGTCTCATACTTATAGTCTATATTTCTTTTTCGAGTTATCTTAAATTAATTGTCCACTTAACAGAATAGACATGGAATATAAATAAAGTTTACTATATTATTAACCTTACTTGAGGTTATTATTACAAGGGTTTTGCTTACAAAATCCCCGGTGGGTACGTATTAACGGGTTTATAAAATAAGTATTTTCGTCTATTTAAGTGTAGATCATGTTCAAATATGATAATTTATCAGTTTATTCAATGTGTACTAAATGCATTTTTTGGTTAAAAAAAGTTTGTGTTTATTAATTATACACTAACCTGTGCCCAGTGCGCACTTATTAGCAAAACTACAAATTTTAAAGAAGTTTTAAATTAATTGGTTTAGGGTAAAACTGTCTTTTTGTACCAAAAGTAAGAAATAAAAAGTTTTAATGATGATGCTTTTTTAAACTTTGAATGTTTTGTCTGCAAACAATTATTTTAAGACGAATAGAGTATAATAAACTCTTAAACATTGTTTGGACATATCTATACTATTTAAAGAATGAAGCGCTTAATTTAATGTGCAAGAGGCATTGTGCACAAAATTAAGTACGGTACAACATAGCTAAAGCTACACAAAATAGAGAATTTATATGCAACTCCAAAGAATACAAACAATCTTGGAGTTACACGAATCATAAATTTGTGTATACAAAGTTGGTTGATTTGCTTTTGTAATTAAGTACATTGATTATAATTACAATAACATTTAAAGTGTCTCTTAATATCTTTAAGATAGTCACATATAGTGCCATTATAAATAGCTATTTTTTTCCACATAACAATGTATAATAGTGAAAATGCAGTTTTGTTTAACTTGAATAGTCATGTGGTCTTTCCATAAAAGGTATCTAACTTTTGTATTTGGTGTACGTTTTTTAGGTACTTTACTGGCTCTCTGGTCTTACTTGCACTGATGAGAATTTCATAGCAAAATTTGTGCTCAGCGAGTTGCTTCAACTGAAGGCATAACTTTGATTGTTCTATATAGATTTCCACGTAAGTCTGCCTTTTATAGTGTTAGAAACCTTCTTCATATGTGTGGTTATGAGTGCTCCGAAAGCGTAGTTATTTCTATATATGCAACACTCGAGTTCGCACATAATATTCAGTTATTGCGCTTGAATAAACCAAGTTAGTAACCAACTGTTTTTGTGCATGATATAGGAGGCCTGAATGTGGAGGGGGAATCAGATAGTTGGGATTTTGGTGTTGGTAACTTACATGAAATCAGAAACTACATATCTTCGTATTGTCTATTAATTGGAAATAAGCTAATTTCTCTTCAATTATTTTTAATGAGTAAAGACGTAGGCGATTAATTAGATATACAAGCATGTCCTACTTGTAAAGATCTCAAGCTTATGAGCCATAGAATAAAGCTATGGAAATGGGCTATTCAGCATAACTTAAAATGGTAATAATTGAATCAATAATTTAATACATGCAATGGGGATTAACAACAACGCAAAAAATTCTAAACATGCAGGTTGCTAGCAAGGGTCAATAGAGATGTGTTGGAAGAAATGGTGGTTCTAAGTCTAGGGACTTAAGTTGTCAACTTGGCTAAGTCTTTTCTTCTCATATTGAAGTTTGTTGTTGTTTGTCAAGGTTTGCTAAGTTAGAGGTCTGAAGTGAAACATTGGCTTATATAATCCCTTTTACAGATCCAGGGTTTCATTAAGTCAAAATCATATTTCTTGTTTCTCTCTGGTTTTCACACATACTCTTTGTTGTTGCTTAGTATTGATATCAATTTGATATCTGTGAGTCTTGTATCATCAAAGATCAATCTCTTTATTTGATCTTTGTATTCTGAGTGCTTTGAGTGATCTTGTAGTGAGGTTTTGTTGGTGTCTACCTAGTAGAGATCAATCTTGTCTTTTGTATTGTACTGGTAAGCATCCGTTTGGAGACTCATCTTCTTGAATTGTTATAATAAAAGATACATCAAGGGTGGTTGGCTGGGTGTATAAGAAGTTTGTTGTGTGTTCTTTACCATTTTTACATGGTATCAGAGCTCACGGTTCTGATCTGGTGGTTTTGAGATTATAGGGTTTCTAGGGTTTCGAAGGATATTTGGGGTTTTTTGCAATTGAAGGTGTTATCGATTAATTGAGGCTATTTTCTTAACGGCCGTTGTTGATTTAGTCTGATCAGGCTAGATATGGTGATTCTTGTGGGATTCTTGGTTAGGGTTTCTTCAAACCTTAATTTCTGGTTTTTGGGGATCTTTATCCCTAGTGTTCTTGGGCCCATTCTTGGTTACAATTGCACTAGACTAAGTGAATCTAGTGTGGTTGTGTTTGATCTTTCATTAGTAAAGCACTGTAAGTTGTTTTTCTTCTTTAAGACAACATTTACTTAGTTTAGAAGGTACAAACAGGACAGTTAACATCTTGATCTGCCAACTTGATTGGTACGAATACCTACTCTGGTTGTCCCCAGTCTTCTGGATGGTATTTTGTTGTTCTTGGGTGTGAGTTATATTTATTTGATTCATTTATTCTTGTTATTTAGTTTAGTTGTGTCTAAGTCGAAGGAGGATAGGATTTGGGCAGTCTTGGAAGTTGATTGTGATTGTTGGTGGTTACTGGTTTGTTTGTTTGTCTTCTTGTTTGGTATTTCTGTTATCTGTTATTTGTTATCTGTTATATGTCTGCTATTGTTTGTTTGTTTGTTTGTTATTAATTTTCTGTTAATATGTATGCTCCTGCTGGTGGTAGTGTTCCACCTGTTTTGATTAGTAATCTTGATACTGATAATCCTTTGCATATTCAGACTAATGATAATAGTGGTACTGCTTTAGTTCCTTTTAAACTTCTTGGGACTGAAAATTATAGAGTATGGTTTGGTGCTATGAAATTGGATTTACAAGCTAGGAACAAATATAGTTTTGTTGATGGTACTTGTCTTAAGGAATCATTTGTTGCTAGTGATGTCTTATCTGCTCAATGGGATAGATGTAATGCCATTGTTTTGACTTGGATTACGAATTCAGATTCTCAAGATGTTTATATGGGATTGGTTTATTCTGAAAATGTTGCTTCTGTGTGGAATGAATTAAAAGAAACATATGATAAAGTTGATGGTTCTGTGATATATAATTTGTTGCAAAAGATTAACTCTGTGAAACAAGGTGGTAGTTGTGTTGCTGATTATTATCATAGACTTAATTCTTTGTGGAGAGAGTTTGATGCCTTAACTAAATTGCCTAAATGTACTTGTGAGCATAAATGTACTTGTGAGGCTAGCACTGAGTTAGGTTTGCATCAGCAGTTGATGAAGCTGATGCAATTTATTATGGGTCTTGATGATTGTTATCAACCTGTGAGGACTGCATTGTTGACTAGGGATCCTTTTCTTAAGGTCAAAGATGCTTATGTTGTTGTTTCTAGGGAGGAATCCCACAGAGGGATTCCTGAGTCCTCGAGTGTTTCTGAGTCTAAACTTAATGCATATTCTTTTGTTGCTAAGTCATTTAATAATAATAAAAGGATGTTCAATAACAATAATAACACTAGAGGTACTAGTCCTAATTCTAATTCTGCTAATAGAGGTCCTAATCCTAATCTAAACTGTAAAAAGTGTGGAAAAATTGGACATACTATTGAGAGATGTTATGAAATTATTGGATTTCCTCCTGGTTTTGTTAAGAATAATAATTCTGTTAATAAGCAAAATGGTTTTAAACAAAACTATAATGCTAATGTTGATGTTAAGCAGTTTGAGAATAAAAATACTACTTTATCTGCTAGCACTTCTTCTGGTTTTACTTATTAGCAGATGAAGAAGTTGTTGTCCTTGATTATTGAAACCCCTTCTGGAAGCATACATGCTAACATGGCAGGTAGAGCTTCCTTCTTTAATGGCAATGTCTGGTTCAATGTTAATTTCTCTAGATATTTTTATGCTAATTCTAATCTGGCTGTTAATACTATTTCTTTGGGTTGGATTATAGACTCAGGTGCCAATCAGCATCTGACTGTTTCCACTATTAGTATGACCAATGTTGTGGATATTACTAGTCTTAGAATTACTGTTGGCCATCTCAATGGGACTCTTGCCACTATTAGTCATGTTGGAAACTTAAAATTGACCAATAATGTTACTCTTTATGATGTTTTAGTTGTTCCTGGATATTGTGTGAGTTTGTTATCTGTTAATAAACTTATTAGAGATAGCAAATTGTTTGTTGGTTTTGATGAAGATAAATGTTATATTCAGGATTTGAAAAGGGAGATTATTTTGGGGACTCGTAGTCAGTCTGTCTAAGCTTACTTGGCATAACAAATTGGGTCACCCTGCTGACCCTGTTCTACCTATTCTTCAAAAAGATCTTAGTATTTCCAAGAACTCTATCATTTCTGTTTGTGAAACCTGTCATAGGGCCAAACAGACTAGGGAACCTTTTCCCTTGTCTGATCATAAGTCTCAGAATCTTGGTGACCTTGTTCACCTAGACTTATGGGGTCCTTACAGAGTTACAAGCATAGAAGGATACAAGTATTTTCTGACTATTGTTGATGATTTTTCAAGAGCTGTATGGGTTTACTTAGTCAAAACTAAGGATGAAGTGTTTGGTGTTTTTTGTTCATTCATTCACTTAATTTTAAATCAGTTTGGTCTAAAAATTAAAGTTGTAAGATCTGATAATGGAACTGAGTTTGTTAATAAAAAGATGCATGACATGTTTTCTGATCTTGGTATTATTCACCAAACTTCATGTGCCCATACTCCTCAGCAAAATGGGATTGCTGATAGGAAACATAGACACTTGCTTAATGTTGCAAGGAGTCTTATGTTTCAAGGGGGGATTCCTTTATGGTTTTGGTCTGATTGTAAAAGAAACATAATCTTTCCCATTTGTGGTCTTTTGGCTGTCTGTGTTTTGCCACTCTTTTAAATAATCATGATAAAATGTTTTATAGGTCTGAAAAATGTGTTATTTTAGGATTTTCTACTACTAAAAAAGCATATAAGCTGTTAAGTTTGGATACTAGAAATGTGTTTTTTGCAAGAGATGTAAAATTTTATGAAAATATTTTTCCACTTAAAATGAAAACCTGTGATCTTACTGATGCAGACAATGCAAGTGAAGTAGATCACTTGAAGTTTTTTTATAGTCTAAGGTCTCAAAGTCCCAATGATGAAGGGGGAGATTCACCAGTTGAGGATGGTAGTTTGCCACCTTCTAATGATGTTATAGATAATGATGCAGATACTATTCATTTGCATCAAGAAGGTGGCCATTCTGCAACCCACTTTGGTGACCAACACTGGTCTGAGGGCAGTCCCATCAATATTCAAAACTCTAGTAATATAACAACTCAGTCTAATATTGGTAATGAAGATGTGCAGACACCTGTTATAAGAAGGTCTAATAGGGAGACTAAAACTCCTGTTAGGTTCAATGATTATGTGATGCATTCTAAAGCTAGATATGGTATTGAGAAGTATGTGCATTATGGTGGTCTTAACAGAAATAATATGTGTTTTGTTCTACATTGAATAAATCTGTTGAACCTAAAAGTTATGAAGAGGCTGTTAAAGACCCTAACTGGTCTGAAGCCATGAATAATGAAATTGAGGCTTTAAATAGGAATAATACTTGGACTGAATGTGTTTTACCTGTTGGTAGACATGCCGTAGGATATAAATGGATATGGAAAATAAAGTATAAGTCATCAGGTGAGATTTATAGATACAAGGCTAGATTGGTTGCAAAAGGTTTTAATCAAAGAGAAGGCTTTGATTATGATGAAACTTTTAGTCCAGTTGTTAAAATGGTTACAGTTAGGTGCTTGTTAAGTATTGCTATTAATATGAACTGGCCTTTATATCAAGTGGATGTGAACAATGCTTTTCTATATGGTGATTTAGATGAAGATGTGTATATGGTATTGCCTAAAGGTTTTAATGGTGGTGATGATAATAAAGTGTGCAAACTTAATAAATCTATTGATGGTTTAAGCAAGCTCCAAGACAGTGGAATGCTAAACTTACCACTCCCTTGATTGAGCATGGCTTTGTTTAAAGTAAGTTTGATTATTCTTTGTACATTAAATAGAAAGGTGATATGTTTGTTTCTTTGCTTGTGTATGTTGATGATATTGTCATAACTGGTAACAATGAAATTGATATTAAAAATTTCAAACATTTTTTGAGTACCAAGCAAGGTTGCAAAAATCGCGAATCGGTAGTGAGGCAGTCGACCTCCTTGTAGCTTGTAATCGGTCTAGGCGGGATTAATCGGTGATTAATCGGATTCGCATTTTCGGCAAGTTTTGTGTATTTCCAGCGAGTTTTGGGTAACCCCAGAAAGATTTTCCTTAAAAACATCTTGTAATAGATATAAACAGTGATTATAAGTAATTACATTTGTTCAGGGTTGCAGACATAGTGAATCAGTGATAAATTATATTGGCATTTTTAGCAAGCTTTGCGTATTTACCGCGAGTTTTGATATTCCTAGCAAAATTTTCCTTGAAAAACATCTTGTAATAAATGTAAACACTAACTATAAGTGATTAAAACTAACTTATGGCGAGTTTAGGGTATTTCTAGCAAGATTTTCAAGTTTTTGGTAAGTTTGACCATCGTTAACCGCCGTTGACAAAAGTTGACTGATTTGTTTGAGTGATTTACACAAATCGGCAAGGTCGGTGGCCCAGTAGCGTGTAATCGGTGATTAATCGGCCTTGTAGACCTTGTTTTGCAACACTACCAAGTTTATGATCAAATACTTGGGTAAATCAAAGTATTTTCTTGGTATTGAAGTGTTGAAAAATGAAAAGGGTGTGTGTATGACACAAAGGAAATACTGTATGGAGTTGTTATATGAGTATGGTTTGTTAGCAGCCAAACCTGTTGATACACCATTACCTGAGAATTCTATTTTAAACTGTATTGAGTCTGATAATGATAAGGTTTTGAATAATATAACTAACTATTAAAAGCTTGTTGGTAAGTTGATTTATTTGACTAATACTAGACCTGATATTAGTTATGTTGTTCATTGCTTAAGTCAACATATGCATAAGCCTTTACAGTCACATCTTAAAGCTGCTTTAAGAGTGTTGAAGTACCTAAAAGGTTCTCCTGGTTCTGGTTTACAATTCAATAGTGTTTTTGATCTTAAGCTTAGAGCTTATGCTGATGCTGACTGGGCTAAATGTCATGTTACTAGAAAGTCTGTTACTGGGTTTTGTGTTTTTCTGGGAGACTCTCTTGTTTCCTCGAAAAGTAAAAAACAATCCACTTTGTCTAGGAGTTCAGCTGAAGCTGAATATATAAGTTTAGCTTCTACCACTTGTGAAGTTAGTTGGTTGAGCAATTTGTTGAGTAATCTTGGTGTTGAAGGCTTGTTGCCTGTGGATGTTTTTTGTGACAATAGTGTTGCTATACATATTGCTGCAAACCCTGTTTCCATGAGAAAACAAAACATTTTGAGTTGGATGTGCATTTGGTAAGGGAGAAGGTGTCTGCAGGTGTTATTAAAACTGTTAAAATTCATACTAGCCTGCAGACTGCAGATGTATTTACAAAATGTCTTGGACAAAGACAACATAGTGTTTTGTGCAAAAAAATTGGTTTGGTTGATATGTTTGCAGGGTCAAATAATGGGGGCAAGCAGGTAAAGGTTGAAGAGGTTGTTCAAGGTTAAAGACTTATCAACTTGAGAGGGGATGTTGGAAGAAATGGTGGTTCTAAGTCTAGGGACTTAAGTTGTCAAGTTGGCTAAGTCTTTTCTTCTTATATTGAAGTTTGTTGTTGTTTGTCAAGGTTTGCTAAGTTGGAGGTCTGAAGTGAAACATCGACTTATATAATCCCTTTTACATATCTAGGGTTTCATTAAGTCAAAATCATATTTCTTGTTTCTCTGTGGTTTTCACACATAGTTTTGGTTGTTGCTTAGTATTGATATCAATTTGATATCTGTGAGTCTTGTATCATCAAAGATCAATCTCTTTATTTGATATTTTTATTCTGAGTGCTTTGAGTAATCTTGTAGTGAGGTTTGGTTGGTGTCTACCTATTAGAGATCAATCTTGTCTTTTGTATTGTACTCGTAAGCATCCGTTTGGAAACTTATCTTCTTGAATTGTTATAATAAAAGATACATCAAGGGGTGGTTGGCTAGGTGTATAAGAAGTTTGTTGTGTGTTCTTTACCATTTTTACAAGAGGATTGCATATTTGCTTTTATTAAACTAAGATACCTGCATAATACTCCCTAGCTTTCCTAACATTTTCATATATATAATATGAAGAGTTTCTCCTCCTGATTTATATATTCAATATTTGGTTAATTATCATTTGCTTTTATTTTCTTTTTGTTTTTGCTTTCATTTTGAACAGACGCAGCCAGCTCGCGATTTTGATCGGTATTTAAGAAAATGTACATATCAGCAGTTCCCATTACGGTTTGATTAATATCTTGGAATCCAAATTTCTCTTTACGGTCCGAGCACTTATTTATTCAACTGTTTGTATCAGGTTGAACAAAAATATCATGCTGAAGAGAGATCGAGTGTGAATATCATACAAGCGTTTCAAGTGAAATCCTCACGTTAGCTCTTTTCGAAAAGAAATAAGTATGTCGTTGAACTAAGTAGTGCATGGTTAAAGTTTGAAAATTGTATGTAATGATCTTGATGGTTTCTACTATTTTTCATGACAAATATGCAGAAAGATATAAATTTCTTTTGTGGACAAGTGATTATTGTACAAATGCAATGCAAATCCAACATGAGCTTGCGTATTGGTCTAAATTTGAATCTAAATCCGTTGACATAGGTTAATATGATAGTATGTTCAAGTAACATTTCGGTCAATATCTTATTTTATATATTAAAATATTGAGTCTTATACTTAAATGTTGAGTCTTAATAACTTCAATTTTTAACTATAGTTGAGTTTTGAATTAATTAATGGTAATAAATATAGCATAGTTTTATTTAATTCTCTAACAACTCGAAATTTGCCATTCAAAACAAAATATAATAAAAAACAAATGGTTTTATAACTCGCTATGACAAAAGTACCAAATAAATAAGAAAAAAATAATTTATGTAACCTTTTACTCTTTTACTCTTTTAAAGTTAAGTAACTATCTTAAATAGTAGGAACCTAATTAGTACAAACCATTTAGCTATGAAATATCAGACACAATCGATGCATCGCACGAGTTGAATAAAGCCTCGTAAAGTTAAAAGTTCTATAATCTTTACTATCTAAAATGGAAAAATGGTCAAAGGGGAAAAGTGAAAACTTGAATATTGAATATTGAGTCAAACTTGAAAGTGGAAAAACTAGAAACCTTGTGGCGTTTGGAAAGTATATTAAAAACTGTGTGGCGTTTAAAAAGTATTACAAGAAATTTTGACTATGTTTATCAAATGGAACGAGCAAGAAGGAAACAAACGCCTTCCCTATTGTTCAAGTGGAAAGTATTGAAGACAAAAATTGTTATAAGGAATACAGCTAGAAATGTAATAATTATAAAAGTTGACTTTCAAACCAAAAGACCGACTATATAGTTAATCAAAACTTTTGAAGGAAGACTCACAAAATTCGGCCAACCTTTTTCCAGTTGTAACCCACCCATTTTCACCCTTGCTTGCTACAAATCCTCTACTACCACCTATTTCTTTCCTCATTTCAGTTTACCTCACTCCATTTCTCAACCTCAAAGCATATGTTGCCCACCTATATTTCATTTTTAACATAACTTCTCTCATTTTAAGGTACACCACTATATTTCATTCATTACTAATTTTCTTATGTTTATTTTGTTTGCTAAAATATGTTGTTTCTTTTCTTATAGTGAAAGGTCTCCCACTTTTCAGTCGACAGACTAGCGCCAGATTAGCAGGTCTCATCATATTGTACACTTTTTGTAAGTTTCAAAAACTATCGTAGTTGGTGACACCGACTATCACCGTTGTCATTTCCGAAACATCTTATTCCAGGTGAATTTTTTTTATATTTTTTATCCATAATTGTTGAGATCTGAAAGGTATAAGTTTAAAGCTTTTTTTTTTTTTTTTTTTTTTTTTTTTTTTTAGATTGTGATTGTTTTTTGGTTTTCATTTTGAAGGTGATAAGTTATGCATGTTATGGAGGGTCACCATAATCTGGATTGTGTTTTTTTGGCTGTTCAAGTGTATATTGGTGTTACACCAATTTTATTTGATTTTCTTACGTATATTTCTTGGTTGTTGCTATTTACAAATAATTTATCACCTGAGGTTGATGATAAATGAACGAGATGGTGATGATTAATGTTTAGTACAAGTGATTTCATTTATATATACATTGTATGAATTTGTTTATAAAGTATTCTTCATGATATATGCATGAATACAAACCCGAGATTTGGTAATTTTGTGTTGTGAGTAGTAAGCTTTCTTCATTATCTATCTTGTGCTGTAATTGTATATAGTAATACAAATAATATCCAATGTTCTAAAAGGCGTGAGGCGTGGCATGACGGCATAGCCAAGCCTCAAGCTTTACAAGCCTTTGCGTTTCATAAGGCGTGCTTAAGGCGGCAAAAAAATATTTATAGATTTATGTATTTATAATTTTGTATCATTTTTTAAGAGCAATTTCAATAACTAAAGCCCCAATCCCAAATAACCAGGCCTAAATATGAACCCAAAATAGGAATTAAGTTTTGAAATAACGAGGCCCAAGAAGGAAATAGCCCAAATACTAGAAATTCAAGCCCAAATCCGTAAATCCCTTAAATTCTTCTAAAAATGGCGCCACGCCTTACCAAAAGGTGCGCCTTTTCACGCCTTTTCGCGCCTTATCTCACGCCTTTTCACACGACACCTAGACCTCGCGCCTTGGTTCATTTCGTGGCGCCGAGGCCACGCCTCGCGCCTTGGCGGCGCCATGACGCGCCTTTTAGAACACTGATAATATCTAATGGTTTTTCTATTGCATTATTAATCTTTCTTCATCATTTTAGTCGGATGATTTTCAATGAAGATATTCATTTTCAATTGAAGTAGTACAAGGTTTTGACTAACATCCTTGAAATGTTGCACCCACTTTCTGAGAGTTATGGTACAGAAAAATTACTAAAGTTTACAAAAAAATTGTCCTAAGGTAATATAGTTTCATTTTGTTCATCCAGGTTACTGAACTTTGAAACTTTGTTTACTCATGTAACTGAACTTATAAAAGTGAATGTTCAGGTTATTGAACTTTGAATTTTGTTCACTCAGGTTACTGGACTTATCAAAAAATATACATCCAAGTTACTCGGACTAACACTGAATTTTCGAAGTGTATGCTTACCGAAAATTTAGTAACCTGAATGACCAAAATGAAACTATATTACTTTAGGACAATTTTTTTGTAAACTTTAGTAACTTTTCTGTACCATAACCCCACTTTCTGATTACTCAAATGTATAAAGCATGTATTTGACTTGCAAGATGATTTGCACTTTTCTATTTTTGATTTACACACCTCAAATTGTGGATTAAACAGTTGTATATTTAATATTTATCATATGATACTTTTTCAACTTGTATATAGGTTGTATATATGCCTGGGGTCATACTGTACAAACCTCTCTTATGGTCAACCGTACAATTCCCGATGCAAAAAATACAACACTGTGATGCATACCTTACAACCCTTTAATGCATCTAATGATTGAAACCCCCTATAAAAGGGGTTTGTATAACATGACCCATACGAGTGTGCAAATAAGAAATCCAACTGTTTCAATCCATTCACATTTGACTTTAACCTTGAAACCACTCTGACATTTGATTTTTTCTTTGAACAAATATGACATTTGATTCACTCACCCACTTTTATTACTTTCTCCCACAATTCCTCATTTTGATAATAATGAGTACAATTCATAATACATACGAAAACACATAAGTTTTTTTACAACAACAACAATATCTTTATCTTTACTACATTAAATGTAAAAAATGTCAAAGGTTAAAATGAAACTTGAAAATTTAATGTTAAACGTCAATATTCTTGAAACACTTAAAAATTGAATGTTGAATGTGATGTCTATGCGTATGAATAAAAAAAGGAAGGAAAAAACATTGAATATGACATTAAATGTAAACTAATAATATTTAATGGGTATATATTGAATGTGATGTCTATGCGTATAAAACGTTTCAACATATTGCGTTCCTCTTCAAATCAAGACTACCTATACTCAGCGCATATACTGACATTGAATGTGACATTGAAGGAAAAGATTCATATTAAACACATGGCGGTAAAATTGTGATTATTCAAATTGAATTTAAACTTCAAACATCAAACATTATATATGGTAAAGGTTTTTCAAATGCCTATATAAAGAACACTAATGTATTGATTTATTTCATCTTGTTTACTTTTACACATAGACATGGCAATGAAAAATGAAAAGAATATTGACGATGATCTTGAGGTTGGTTTCAAATTCGCGTATCTTTACATTCGAGGCTGGTTGCTTCGATCGTCTTCTTATATGTTAAAATTTTTAGCTAGAGTTGAATTATCACATGTTACAAACTTTTGTAATTACATTTTGATCCTTTCACGTTCTATTTTAAACGTTATACGAAACACTTATCACAATATCGCATATCGTTAATTGTCTGCCGCTAGGCACGGGTACTCGCCTAATGTCAATAAATGTATTCGACGATAATTCTTTTTATATCGTCAAACGTGTTATGTATTTTATGAGCACTAGTATCTGAATTAGACACATAAACCACGTTAAACATTTGGCAAGAAAATGGATCTTCTACCTTCTATAAAAGTTTAAGTAAACTACCAATTTTCATGTATTCATCGATACGAAGAATGTATAATAAAACAATACTTTTGAAGCGTACCCGCGTTTTTCCTTCTCTTAACTGTTGACTCGCTTTTCGTGTTCGCTACTTTTGATAAGATTTTGCATCCCAAACAGAGATTTTTGACACCACTGGAAAATAGAAGTTTTTACTTTCTTCACAACTTGATGGAGTTATATATTATGTTTATTTCACTAATACGTCCAACTATATCCACATTACTATTACTATTACTATTCTATTGCTCCCGAAGCATATTTAACAAAATCATGTCATCCGTTAGATCAATAGCCTTTCAATCTTGACCATTGAAAATCCTTAATTATCATTAGTAACAAACTAGAGCCAATATCTGTGTATTAAATGACACCTGCAAATACAATAAAGTCGGATAAGTATATATTTTTTGAATAAAACCATTCACCACCTTAGCGCATCCTTATTAATCGTATCTATACATACTTATCTACAGTTTTAGGTCTTATCTTCTTATATTCAACTTTTGAATATCGATTTTTTGGTGTCTGAATTACCATTATAAATAGATATCTCATACTCACATACATTTCATTCAATCACAGTTCATATCATAACAACAAACAAGATGTTTTTACTCAACCAAAATGGAGTTATGAGTCAAATCTTTATCATCCATTATAGATCTAATTACTCATTCAAAGAATTAACTTTAACATTTGAATATTTTCAACGAATGACATAATCTCGCGTAATTTTTTTTTTTATCAATACGTGACATGTTCTTCTATCATAGATCAGCAAGTCGAGAACAATCAAGGCGATCTTCATGTTCAAGAGGTAACACCCCTTTCTACACTATTATTTTGATTCAGATTACTATTTATCCGTATGAAGGCGTAATGTTGTTTTCCGTCTTTAAATGACACCAAGACGACAATGTGGAACTTGATAACCAACTGTTGGTTGATGAGGTGATTCGCGACTCTAAGAAAAGGGAAAGGGAAGCAAACTTGGCAACATGAAAATGGAACGATGTTATTGATGTCACAAGCTCGAACGATGAGAGCATTTTCGATGGGGATGATGATACGCTTGATGATCCTTTGTCCATGTCCAATATCAAAAGGAAGAAAAGAGACCAAGTGTCTATGTTTAGCCGCAACAAGATTTACCGTTTGATTGACGAGGATGATGAATACAAAGACGATATTTTGGTTGATCAATATTTAGTTGCTTTTCATTGTTCTATGTCTTTGTTACGTACTTTTGTTTAGGATTCTTCCTACTCGTAATTCGGTTCAACCAAAGGTTGAATTTGTCATGTTTTTTTTTTTTTTGGAATAAACGTTATCTGGGTCATTTATGTTTTAATGCAACCATTGTTACTTAGATGTGTTCATGTTTACTCCCTGATGTCACAGTTTAGTTGACTACTGTATTTGGCAAAGGCATGTATAACCTGTTTATTGTTTATGCCATGAAAAATGGAAGAAAGAATGGATATGCATGTTTATTACAGTATATATGTACACAATGGAGGGTGACTTTGAACTATGATATGATACTAGCCGGGTACCCGCGCGTTGCAGCGACGGGTACCCGTATAACCAAATAACCAACAATAACATACAATTAAAACATCACAATTATCTTTATACATTATAGTAGTACATGCGCAATGTATTGAAACCAAAAAGGGAAAAAGCAACAATGGTGGTGTGTTGTTACATGGTAATAGTGATGACACGTCGTAATTGGTGATAATGTAAAGAGAAAAACAATGTCAAATTTTAGTATTGCAAAAACGTCATGGTTGATTTCACCATCTCAAGTCAACATATTGTCTTTCACCATGTTAACAAATTATACACAATCACTTTGTAGAATGAATTTATCATCTTTTCATGGTCCTTTTTATACTAAAATAAATAACATATGAATCTAAAATTGTGTAACCGAAAGTTAATAATGTATATTTACTTAATTTTATTTTAAATTTTTTCGGTTACGATCATATGTAAATTAATTTCATTTTAAATGTTACTAATATTAATATTTAATCAAAAATATTCGTTATAGGCAATTGTGTTCTGCTGAATTTTAAACTTTTCGAAAAGACTTAATGCTTTAACAAATAGTATAGATAAATTTGTCGCTTTTAAGGTCCTAACCATTCACACATGTGGTTAAATTGTTAAACCTCAAAACTTTCTTAACCACCAAGCACCAGCTTAACCAAATAAGATAGTGCTTGGTGGTTAAAACCTCACGACACGCCACAATTACACAAAACAATTCACAAACTACATAAACACAACACCAACATCTTTCAATGATAAATAACTTGATTCCACTAAACTTACCCCAACAATGCATTATCCTTAAAACTTACAGAAAAGCGAATTAAATCGGTTTCGCTACCTACTACACATTAACTAAGCAATATTTATAAAAACCCAAGCTAAACTAATAAAATATGATCACAATTACATATAATATATAACAATTTAAACAAGGAGGATAATTATATACATCTTTGAATTGAATGAGACCGATATCACCGAGGTAGGAAACAGTCAAGCGAGCAGATTCGATGGGGATAATGACTTAAACTAAATGCATCGCTTCTGATCGGAATAGATCCATCGGCGGACAACAACCACCACCCTCCCCCATCTCTCTTCAGATTCTGGTTGTTTTCATATCGATCACACACAGAGACAAGGATTATAAGATGGTGCTTGGAGGTTAAGAAAGGAGCGGTGGCAACAAAGGGAGCGGTGGCAGCAAAAGGAGCGGTGGCACGTGCACGGCCGGAAGTGTTGAGAGAAGGAAGATAGTTTTGTTTATCTGTGTATGAGATATTCCAATGTGTACTGTGTACACTTATATTGCGTATGAGATATTCCAAAGTGTACTGTGTACACTTATATTTGGACTTGGGCTGGAGGATTAAAGATAGTGATTAATGGGCTGTTACAGGATTTTTAGAATACATTTAATTTTCAATGTAACCTCTGTTTTATGTCTATGTATTAATATTAATTTAATAGCAAAGTTATTATAATTCTTTCTATTATAGGTAAGTAGTTGAATCTGAATTTTAAGCCTTTCCACTAATAGAAGTCTCAAATGCATTATAAGGTATTAAGATATAGTTTCAGTTGTTCCCCATATTAGCTTCTTAGGTGGTGTTTGAATGCAACTTAATTGACTTAATATGAAAAAACTTAATTTATTAAATCATATAAAAAGTTGTTTGTTTTTCACTTAATCAAAATAAATGACTTCAAATAATAAGTGATAAAAGTAAGGTCCTGCACATTAAGTCATTTGTTAATTAACATGACTTAATGAAAAAATTAGACAAACAAGCCCTAAAGCTTACAAATTCTATCGACGACATACACATGGTTGCTATATCAGTTTCGATGGATCTTACCACTTTAAAGGATAATAAACACTTTATAATACACATTAATGCATGTTTAATTTATACTATCAGAAATATATAGTGTCATTGTTTCAAACATTGTGTCTTTAGTACTTTGATAATTTAATACTTTATCATTAGTAAGAATGATTTTGCATTTTTAACTATTTTGTTTTCAGTTGTGTTCATGTGTATGTTTTTTAAGTATTTTTTTTATAAATATCTTATTTTATCTTGCAAGTATAGAGAAATTTTCGAATGCTTACTTTTAGAAAAAAAAAACATATGTAAGTAGAGATAAAGATCTTATTTTATCTATATACTATATGATATATGATATATGATGCCAAGCTATTAACGAAGGTTTAGAATATTTAGCATACGACTATCTATAACACCTAGTAAATAAAAAATAGTTATCAGACATTCAAGTGTATTATTCTATTCTATATTAAAAACAATATTGTATATATGTAGATATTGAATAAAAATAATATATTTGTATTCTAAAAATAGACAATGTCTTAGCAGCTACGTATGTGCATATTTATATGTATTTGAGCATTTATATTATATATGTTATCTATATATATGTAATTATAAATTTCTAGTTTTTGTGAGAAATTGAGAAATATGAGAAATCACGAAAAACCCAATTTGAAGCCTTGCTTCATGTTCTTTTTCAATTTTTTTTTTTGTAAAAATATTTTTTATTTGTTTAGAAACAATTTCATGATTTAAAGTTTTGACGTTTTAACCTTTAATTCATACTATTTGCAAAATATCATTTAAATGACAGTTTTTGAACCACTTTACAAATTTCGGTGAATTTAACTAAAATTGTTATTGTGAATCACACGAATATATTAAATAAATAAAAAAGATAAATTTATTATTATTTTTTTGAGTGCTAATAGTTTAAGTATTTAACAGTAGTATTTAAATGACAAACCAAGCTTATGAACTAGTGTAAAGAAAACAACCACTAACTATATTACATTTGACTGAAAGTGATATCAACCTCCTTTGATAACTTGGCATTTAGAGACCACTTTTTCAAAGTGTTACCAACCTCCTTTCATCATTGTTCTAACAAGACCATTCCAAGTGTTTTTGGCATAAATTTCAACAACGGATGTGTCACTTTTTTGCCAAGAAAAATTCATAAACAGAACTGCTAAATCGTTCATTAACTTCAAGCACCGATGCTAATGAAATAGCAACATCAGCCCCATTACCACCCGAGGCTACTAAGGTACAACAATTAACAATTCTCTTATTTGGTACTTCATTAAGACGATTCGCATATGAAATAGCCAGGCAACGAGTCAATTTTGCACCATCATTTGGATCATCAATAGCCACTTTGTTGGATGTATTAGAGGTACCAAGCGTGTTTAACAAGCATGGGAATGATTCCATTGTATTAGTTTAACCATCGACGTTCAAAGGTTTTAAAGGCTCCTCATCATCTCTTGATAACACGAGCTTGCCTTCAAGCATTCGATGTTCAATATCATGAATCTTTGAAGCTAAAGAACTTGCGTCTTCCTCATTCACACAAATGGAATCATCGTTACTCTTTTAGAGTAACGTACATCTTTCGAACCAGTCGTCTCCTTAGTCCTACCCTTTTTTCTTACACTCCTTTCCTTCCAACCCACTTTTCATTGTTACACCATGCACTATCAATAATCAAATAACCAAATACAGATCGAATAAAGGTTGTATTTGGTTATTTGATTATTGATAGTGCATGGTGTAACAATGAAAAGTGGGTTGGAAGGAAAGGGGTGTAATATACATATATTTCATAAAAACTTGTAAACTAATGGTACATAATTATATTGTTATTATTTATAAACGGGGAGTAGATGTTAAAGTGTGTCAATAGTTTGTTAATTACTATTCTATTGCTGCCGAATCATATCCTCAAGAAAACCATGACATCCGTTAGATCAACCAACATTTAATCCTAACCATTCTAATTCAATAATTATCAACTATAAATACACACACCTCTCACCACTCCCTCATTTTTACATATTCTTTCTCTCTCTAAAAAAAACACACACCTCACTCTCTCTTCTCTCTCTACAAATTCCGGCCACCACCCTTCTAGGGTTCCGGCGCCGTCACCAATCCGGCCAAAATTCCGGCGACCTTCAAATGTTACACCATCACTTAAGCCCACAAGTAAGTTTTTTTAATGTTTTATTAAAGATCCGTAAATTTATTTTATGGATATATTCTTTTTTAAGTTCGCATTTTTTTTAACTTTTTTTTAAGATCCGTATTTTTTTTAAAGATTTTCGTTCTTTTTTTAATTTTTGTTATAGATCCCATTTTTTTTTGTAAATCTAATAATTTTCTTTAATAGATCTATTTTTTTAAAAGACCCGTATTTTTTTAAACTTTTTTAAAGTTTCGTTTTTTTTTTTAATTTTTTTAAAGATCTCCGTTAGTTTTTTAATTTTTTTTATAGATCCGAATGTTATTTTTAGATATGAAAATTTTATTTGTAGTTCTATTTTTTATAGATTCGAAATTTATTTGTAGATCTAATGTTTTTATTTGTAGATCTATTGATTTTTTTTAGATCTAAAAAAAAAGTTCCGTAATTTATTTTGTTAAATACGTTTTTTTTGTCTTAAAAATATTAGATCCGTATTATTTTTTAATAAATACGTTTTTTTTAAATATTCTTTTGATAAATATGCGTTTTTTTGTCTTCAAAAAAATAGATCCTGTAATTGTTTTTGTTAAATACGCGTTTCTTGGTCTTAAAAAATAGATCCGTATTTTATTTTTAATAAATACGCGTTTTTTTGTGATAAAAAAATAAATACGTAAATTTTTTTTCATAAATATGCGTTTTTTTAGCTTTTTTTTAAATCTATATTTTTTTGTGTAGATCTTTTTTTTTTTCATAAATATCCGATTTTTATTATTAGATCTATTGATTTTTTATAGATCAATTTTTTTAAAGTTTCGTATTTTTTTAAGTTTTTTAAAAAAATCCGTATTTTATTTTTATTTTTTTATACAACCGTATTTTTATTATTAGTTCTATTGATTTTTTATAGATCTATTTTTTTTAAAGTTTCGTATTTTTTAAGTTTTTTTTTTAAAATCCGTATTTTATTTTTATTTTTTTTATACAACCGTAAGTTTTAATTTTTTTAAAGATCCAAATTTTTTCTAGATCTCTTTTTTTCAAATACGTATTTATTTAATTACTATTTTTCAAAGATCCGTAATTTTTTAGATCTAATGTTTTATTTGTAGTTTTATTGATTTTTTTTAGATCTATTTTTATTTGGATATCCGTATTTTTTTTGACAAATCTATTTTTTTTTAAAGTTTTTTAGATATATTTTTATTTGTAAAAATCCATATTTTTTTAAATTTTTTATCCGTAATTTTATTTAAATATCCGTAATTTATATTTAAATAACCGTAATTTTATTTAAATATCCGTAATAAAATACGTATTTTTGAAGTTTTTTTTGCAAAAATTCGTATTTTTTTAATTTTTTATTTAAATATAGCATAAAACTATTGTTTTTAAAAAAATTCGTATTTTTTCGAAATTTTAAAAATATTATTTTTTTAAAAAAAAAATCGTATTTTTATTTAACTTTTAATTTGAGGTATTTACTTTGATTTTTTTAATTTGAAATAATTGAAATAGTTTTAAAAATTATTTTGAAAAAGTTAGAAATTTTTTTAATATTTTGAAAAAGTCAAAAAGTAGGATAAAGTTCGAAAAAGTAGGAAAAGTAGAAATTTTTTACTTTTTCTAATATTTTGAATTTGTTACAAAGTTTATAATGTAAACTTATCTATTTTAATTATAATTATTTTTTTATGTAATTAATTTGAATATTAATTTTTGTTTTCATTTTTTCTAGGGGCTGCAATTGATCAAGGTGTGTGTATTTATACTTCCACAAGGGAGGATAATTGGACAGGATTTAATGTTGGATTGATCCGGATCAAATGAGTTTATGTAAAAATGCTGTAATAAGTTTATATTGTAATGGTTGTTTGATTTTAGTACTGTAAAGTTGCTATTAGGCATGGGCAGACAAGGAATATTTGCTGTCTCCCATTATTTATTTATTGTTATCTCCATCTTGTGTCCATGTGAGAATGACCTTTGGTATACTTAGTCTTTTTCTTTTATAAAAATATACTCATAAAAAGTTTTTAGTTTTTTTTTATAAATTATTGAATCGTTATACCCGAGCAACGCACGGGTATTGTACTAGTATTATTTATAAACATACCGATTGTAACGTTTGTATTGTTTATTGTTACAAAGACAAGAGTGAAATATTTTTTGAATCCCACATCGGAAAAGATGAAACAAAAGAGAAAACAGGAGAGTTATATAAGGAAATGACAAGCATGTTTGACGCCTAGACTTCAAGTGTGTAGTAAGTTATTTAATCCTAAAAGTGAAGTTTATCATGTATTTATAATTTATAATATTTGCAATTTATAATATATGTTTGGACTCAAATAGACAGTATTTGTTAAAAGCATGTATAAATTTTATTTTACAATTTGACATGATTAGCTCGCTCGACTCGAATAGCTCGTTTAGCTCGTTCGACTTGAATAGCTCGTTCGACTTGAGAAACTAAACGAGTTTTTGAACGAGTCGAGCCGAATATTACTTTTGGAAAGCTCGGCTCGTGAAACTAATCGAGCACTACTTTGTTTTCGAGCTCGACTCGAGTTCGATTATTTGCAAGCTCGAATCGAGTTATACGAGCTCAAGCTCGAGTAGCTCGATAAAAGCTTGGCTCGTTAACACCCCTAGTTTGGGGTTAGGAATACTCTAATCAGAAGTTTAGTGATTTAACCCGATGATACTTTAGTTAAAAAAGAATACATATATGAAAGCGTAAGACTAAGTAATCTTGAAATAATCATAGCTAGTGTAATAGATCATGACTTCATGGTAGTACTTATAAGGAATGTTTCTTAAAACAAAGCTTTAGAGATGTTAAATTCTCAACGTGTTGGATCAAAGATAAATGATAATAGAGAAAAAGTCCAACTTTGTTGGTGAATGACTAAATCTCAATATGACGTAAAAGACTAAAGTTTGAAGGAGCGGTAGTTTTTGCCCTAAAAATTTGGAGACATTACTTGTTTGGTACGAAGTGCACAATGTTTACCGATAATAAAAGCCTCCAACTCATCTTCGATTAGAAATTACTCAATATGGGGCAGAGAAGATGGATGAAACTGCTCAGTGACTACGACTATAAACTTTGATACCATCTACGGAAAGCCAACGTGATGATGCACTTATCAGGAAAGAAGGATAAAACCCTCACGGGTGCGAGCATTGAGAATGCGTGTTCAAACAAATTTAAAGGCCATAAATCTCTTGTTAATAAGACTCAAGTATCCCACATCGCTTGATTGAACCAAATGGCTAAGAAAGGGATCCGTACAAGTTTAAACTTTTAAAACTGATTTTTTTTTTTTTTTTTTTAGTACTTGAAGTAAGATTATACTTTGAGTTACTTAAAAAATAGTTTATATAATTTAAAACTTGTTTAAACTTATGAAAGTATTAAAAGTTGTTTCTATATTATCAAGACACGTATTTAATGGAAAAATTCTTTTTATCATGTGAACCACGACTACCACACAAGTATCTTTTAATTAATGTCATTCATACATTACCATTGTAACATAAGTTATATGATGATTAACTGAAAAAAAAAAATCCATAGACTTTCTTGTGTATACACTTGTACCAGGTCAGGAAATGTTAAAGATATCAGGACATGTTAACTTCGGTTGAGAGTGCAAGAAAGGAAGCTTACGAAGTTATGCATACGCATACGATGTCTCACCTATTCATGTAAGGCAATCTTATGCCCATTTACTAACATATAACACATTCATGAAGAAGGAACAATGAATGGATCTTGTACCTACTATAAGGTTTCATAAGGTTTCAAGTAAACTAGCAACTGTTATGTATACATGGCTACAATGAATGTATAATGAAACAATACCTTTGAAGTAGCGTACTCTCATCTTGCCTTCTTTAAATTGTTGACTCTCTTATAGTGTTCGCTATTTTCGGTAAAATTTTGCATCTCAACCAGTTAAGAAACACGCTGGTTCTTTGGTAAAAAAAGGATACACATTAAGAAACACGTTGGAGTTGTTATTCAAGTAATCTTGAAATAATTTTAGCTAATGTTATAATTCATGGTAATTATAAGAATTGTATTCTTAAAACAAACTTCTTGTTAATATGACTTTTGTTTAGTAATTAATAAAATTTTCTTTGTTAATAAGAGGGAAGGAGGAAGTTAAAAAGAGATACAGATATGAAAGCACGTTAGAATTTTCATTCAAGTAATTCTGAAATAATCTCAATTCTTAACTATTATCATACTTAATGATAGTTAAACGGAATGTTCTGTTAAATTTAGATAAAAAATAAACGATATGGAGGAATCAACTTTGTTGGTGAATGGGTAAATCTCAACGTGATGTAAAAGACTTGAGTTCGAAGCTTGTACATAAATTTCTTGTAAATTAGACTCTTTATTAAATATGAGAATTATTAGAATAAAGCTCACAGCTTGTTCAGCCGATTTAAATATTTTCGAGAAGTTCGAAGCTTCTTTGATTATTTAGATGTGTATCACAAAATTTCTTATTAATGAGAGGAAAGGATGTAGAATTCCTTAAAAGGCTTTTGCATCCGGTATCCCACATCGCCTAATTGTTACAAATGGCCAAGAAAGGAATCAATATAAAATGAGATGCCAAGCTTTGAGTAAAACATACCTTTGTAGCCATTTTTGCTGTGTTATTGTACCAACCTTACAGTGAATGTAGGTTACATAAAAGTCTAATAACAAGTTTTAAAAATTTTAAATTGCTCAATTGATATATTATCAAAATTATTATTAGCTTTGAGGATATGTCATTGAACAATTTATGACATTTAAGACTTGTTTAAACTAATAAACTATTAAAACTTGTTTTGACATATAAAGTTCTCTAGGAGATAAATTCGGTGAGAATTTTGTGTTTTATGGTTACACGACCTTGATAAAATAAAAAAATTATATTTTTTTATGTATGGGTAAAAGCAATAAAAGAAACTTATTTTTTAAATTTTGCCGACTTAAAACATTTACTTTTTTATTATCTTACTTCTACTTTTAAAATTGCTCCAACTTCAATAAATAATTGAAATGACTATATTACCTTTATTTTTTTAAATTTTGTTCTAACTTCACCAAATAACTTTTAAATTTTCTTTTACTTCACCCGTATGCCAAGGGTAACATAGTCATTTTATTTATTATTTTAATATAAACGGGTCATATTGGTGAAGTCATAACAAAATTTGAAAATACATTGGCTTAATCAAGGTAATAAAAAAAATAAGTATATAATAGCAAAATTTAAAAAGTACGTTGCCATTTTATAGCTTTTACCCTTCTAGTATCTGCTTTGTTTTATATATTTCTAGTATTTGCCTAGTTGATCCAATTTCCGGTAAACTTAATCATTTTAATTGAAATCACACTTTCTATTCAAATCTCTTAAATTATTGTTTTAAAAAAAAATTATGCACCCAATCAGTTTACGTGTAATAATGCCTAAATTATGAAATATAAGCAAGCTTTGATAATTAAATAAGAAAATTAAAAGCTAAGTATATACAAAAGAAAAATGTGTCAAGTCGAATGTATTTTTAGACAAATATCCCTATATAAAAAGTAGCAATTATGGCAGTCAACCTAACCTTTACCCGACCTGTGAAAACCTGGACATGTTTTGATATGTTACTCCTACAGATCGTATTGCACATCACTTAATATGAATTTGGTTCTAGTACCACATTGTTGAATATGTATTTTAGACTATAGATGTTGTTCTATAATGCTATCTTCATGCGTACATGTATATCCAATTGACAAGCATTTGCATAAGGCGTTCTTTCGGGAATCAGATTTATTCTTTATGTGCTTGATGCACCCACTGTCTTTTGACATTCAAGAACGAGAAACTAAGGCAGCCAAGGTACTCGCTTGTGTTATATGTAAGCAGAAAATTTATGCCAACTCCGTCCTAAAATTTAAGTTCATTTTAACTTTTACACTCAAACTTTGACCTTAAATATATTTGTTTGTATTATATAATACTTTATGTAAAATATATAAATCGATAGGAATTTGAATGTATTTTTATTAGTATAATTTTTATCAAGTATCATATAATATAAACAAAAAAATGTATGATCAAAGTTTGATTCAAAAAGTTAAAATGGACTTAAATTCGGGAACGGATGGTCTTTTCTTTAGATAAACTAAAACAAACTTTCAAAAATGTGTATTCCTTTAAAAACGTGTAGTTTCTATTTTAAATTGCTATATACACATTACCTCTATAGTACATTTAGCGGGCTTGCTAGGGGCAGATTTGTTTTTGCTACTACCACACCCAATGGGTGTCAAGAATAGGTGAGGTGAATAGTAATTAACGGTCGTTAGTTAACGGCAATTATTTACTAGTGACCATTAATTAATTACCGTTATCTTATTTTTTATTTTTTTTAATATTTAAAAAAAAAAGCCAACACATTTTACGTAATTGGTCCTTCGCGTAACAGGTATGTTGCAAAGTCAGTCCTTCATGACTAACTTTGCAATGAAACGTTAACGTAAGGACAATTTTCGTAATACAATAAAAAAAATACAAAAATAGTCCTTGGGGTTATCGATCCGTTACAGAGTTAGTCCCTCACGCTCCGCGGCCGAGCATAACGAAAATCAATAATTTTGTGTTCAAAAGTCCCACCGCGAAACGCAGACCTTCACACCTCGTCGTATAGCATAGAGAAGGTGAATTTGCTAAATGGAACGTTTTGTTAAGAAAGAGAATTTATGAATTTGTAAATCGAAACGGAACACCACCAAATGCCCTAGTGGTAAGACATTTGACATTATCACTGGAAGTTAATAGTTCAAACCTCATTAGTAACGCATCTTTAAGTAGTCAGGGAAAGGGTCAGAAACGATCACGAGAATTACTCGCCGCGTACACCTAAGTTAAAAATTCATCTTCCATGAGTAACCTAAATTGAAAAACCCCGCATCCGTTTACTTTAAGATGCAACGGATATGAAGTACAAGTTGAGTTTTTTCTTGCGCACACTACTAAAATCTAACCCTTTATACGGTGTGAGGAAAAAAAAAAAAAAAAAAAAAAAAAAAAAAAACCTTTTAACAAGTTTTTTCAAACACAAACCTTAAAACAAATTTCATTCCTCACTTTCATTGTTGAGTTTATGGATAAATGTAGTAGGACTGTAATGTTGCTACATGATAGATGTTCTGTAGTTTTGAATAGTAATCCAATCCACTAAGAAGGCAGATAAAAGAACATGAAATATCAGCAGCAAGCAACTTACATATTTGAAAGCTCGGTCTGATTACCAATTATATGTGAACTGGCAAGCGAAAGGGGTCTCACTAGATAAAAATAGTTTCCGAGATCTTGAATGTCATACAACGGAAGCTTCTCGCAAATGTCACCGCTTTTATGTTTTAGCCCCCATTCAAGTGATCAAAGAATTACACAACATAATTGCATCAATAACACAAGTTCTCATGTTAAGATTCAACATTGCCGTTATACCCTGCCCCCGCAAAGTTCATCCGAGTAATGTCGATTGAGAAGGGAATTTAATTTTGCCCCCATAATGTGTATATATTATAACTGTGAAATTTTTTCCAATACTCGCATCATAGTCAAGTAGTTAAGGACATTTGCACTTTCGTGGAGATATAATGTTCGATTCATTTGCTACTCTATAGACTTTTGTGAATTTTTGTCATCCAACTTTTTATTTTGGCTTCAACTACTTGTGTTAATATCAATCAGAATAAGTAAGTATGTGCTGAATATTGTGCATATCATCATCAATTCGTAGTTGGGTTCTCGCATGCAAACAAATACCAAAAAATTCACTTTCATTAACAAAGGTTGAGTTACTGGTATGACCCGACTGACACCCATTTTTAACTTTTGCCCCCTCTAGAAAGTTTTTCTGGTACCGCCCCTGGTTATACCATTAAACAATATGACATGTGTATATCAAAATTTCAGCAAGGGTACAACCTTCATTAAGAAAGAGCAATTTGATGCAAATATCAAGTACGCTGCAAACTTGATTATGCCTTCCAAAAGCCTTCTATTCATCAGATACCAATTGGTTTTCCATCGTATGCATGTTTCTTTTTGTCTTGGCTTTAACCTTGTATATAAACATATATCAAGTTTATAGGTTACAAAAAGAACTTTGGTACATTATGCTATGTACAATGTGGTTGATTTGTGCTGTTTATTTGTGTTTTATCTCAGATGGGTCGCTATGCGTCGCCATTGATATAGTCTATTGCAACTTTCCTCCTCTACAAACTATATTTTGGTACTTACTGTATTGTCTATAACAACATTTTTTTCGTATTGTGATGCCATGATCGAACTTGAATGATTTCTGAAAAGTATTAGTTATTTGTAAGATACAAGTGCTTGATACATTTTACGTTTCATAAACACAACACTCGAAATAATGCTTGAAATCCATTAACCAAATATTCTTAAGCAAGCGCATGTTGTTGTGATACTCCTATCATGTTTTTCTTTTCGTTCTGTTTATAGGTATAAAACTACGTCTGAGTAATCTGCTAGCAAATTCAAGTAGAAAAGTATTTGATCAGATTTATTTATAACGTTATCTTCGGTTTCTTATGACTTCATACTTTTTCTTTCTAGTTTGAAGAAATTAAGTAGTTAATGTCACTTTATAATGTGTTGGAAAGTCATTTAGAAATTACAGTTAGGAATTTTACAACTTTTATTATAGAACATTAAAGTTCAAAGTTATTGTTGTCCTTCTACATTTCTTTCCCAAATTATCAGCAAATTCGTCGATCTGTTACATACAATAAAAGAGGACTAAATTACGGTATTTGATCAAATGAGAATAAAAGATGAAGAATCAAAGACGAACGATATTGAGGAATGGTCCAACTTTGTTGGTGAATAAGTAAATTGTTGACAATAGGGAAGGAGGGAGATCTTCTGAAAAGGCTTTTAGTATTCCACATCGTTTAATTGTTACAAATGGCCAAGAAAGGATTCAATATAAAAGGAGATGCCAATCTTTGAGTGAATCATACATTTTTAGCCGTTTTAGATATTGGCTATGCTAGTAACAGCTGTACAGTGTATATAGGTTACATAAAAATATAAGATTTAAGATTATTTGAGGACAAAACTTATTTTGGGGTCAATCTTCACCTTCCATCTTTATTAGATCTATTGGTTGAGATTAATTCTAACAATTAAAAAAACTCACTTTCATATTTTTTTTTTCAAATATAAATATCTTTCAAACCGTTAATCGTCAAGTGAAAAAAAATATATCATTACGACGAACATTTAATTATCTTTCTATAGATAGGCACTTTGATATACTTTCAACAAAAAAAAAATTTTTTTCGTGTTTTTCACGTTTTTTTGAAAGTTTTTTTTTCGTTTTTTTACGATACTGAAATTTGCATGAAAAAATCGTATATGATTTAACACTAATTTGAATACCACATATGATATTAGTGTTAAATCATATATGATATGTATATATGATTTAACACTAGTATCACATATGATATTACATATCATATGTGATTTAACACTAATATCACATGTGATATTCAAATTAGTGTTAAATCATATATGATATTTCATGCTAATTCCAGTTTCGAAGAAAACCGGAAAAAAAAAAAACGAAAAAACGTGAAAAAACGATTTTGTTTTATTTTTTCGAAAGTATATCAAAGTGCCCGTCTATAGAAAGATAATTAAATGCTCGTCGTGATGGTGTAATTATTTTTGCTTAACGATTAACGGTTTAAGAGATATTTAAATTATAAAAAATAGGTAATAATAAAATGCTTTTAATCTCAGCGATTGATTTTTTTTTATATGGATGGTGAAGATGAGTCCCTTGGTATGTAAGAAAAGTTTGATATATAAAATAACTCTCCTCAAAATATAATTATAAGTTTCAAAAATTTTAAATTGATTCATTTTCATATTCAATTTTATGATAATAATTACTCCCTCCGTCCCAAATTTATTGTCCCCTTTTAATTTTTTCGGTCTTTCTTTTACAACTTTGACCTTAAGTATTTTTGTTTGTGTTATATAATACTTGATGCAAAATATATGAATGGATTGAGTTTTAAATGTATTTTTCATTGGTATAATTTTCATCAACTATTGTATAATACAAACAAAAATATTTAAGGTCAAAGTCGAAAAGAAAATACCAAAAAAGTCAAACGGGGACAATAATTTTGGGACGGAGGTAGTAATAATTTTGAATATAGAGCATAATCAATTTATGATATTTAAAACTTGTTATTCTAAACTCTTAAAGCTTGTTTGACATATAAAGTTATGAATTCTTTATATCTTGTCAACGTTATGAATTTTCAACGTGGACGATTACCTGAATAATATATATGAATACTACACAAGTATTGAAGTAAATAATCTTTTTATTAATGCCATTCATACATTACCATTGTAACATAACCTGAAAAAACTCCATAGAGTTTCTTGTATATACACTTGTACCAAGTCGATATAGGTTAAAGATATTAGGGCATGTTAACTTTGGTTGAGAGCGCGAGAAAGGAAGCTTACGAAGTTATGCATACGCATACGATGCCTCATCATATCACGTAATGCAATTGCAATTCTATGCCCATTTACTAACATATGGCACATTCGTAACAAGAGAACGAAAGAATGTGTTTAAAAAGCACGTTATACATATGACATCTTCCATAAAAACATGCACCATTCATGAAAAAGGAACAAGGAATGGATTTTCTTCCTTCTATAAGATTTTAAGTAAACTAGCAATTGTTTACTTGCGCACCCTCATTTTGCTTCCTTTGAACTGTTAACTGCTTCTAGTGTTCGCTACTTTCAGTAATATTTTGCATCTCAAGTGGTTTTTATTTGCCACCATGGAGAAATGAAAGTTTTTACTTTCTTATAACTTTCTAGAGTTATATATTATGTCTAATTCACTCTTACTCAAATGACACCTCCAGCTATATCTATGTTTACTTACCGTAGGAAACAAATTTGGGTTGTGTTTGGTATCGAAGGAGCCACAAAAGAAGTCAAGTCTCTCACAATGATATGTTAGGGTTGGAACACTCTATTAAGAAGTTTAGAGGTATGACACGGTGGTACTCTGTGGCAACACGTTGGACCTGCCATCAAGTAATCTTTAAATAATCTTAACTAGTGTTATAATTAATGGTAATTATAAAGAATGTTTTATTAAAACAATGCTTTAGGAATGACTCAATTCAGGTTAAAGATAAACGATATGGAGGAATAGTCCAACTTTGTTGGTGAATGAGTAAATCTAAACGTGACATTAAAGACTTAAGTTCGAAGCTTGTACATAAAATTCTTGTTAATAAGACTCTCTATTTAGTAGTTAATAATATGAGTAATGAATAAAAAAGATAAATAAGAAGGAAAGGAGGGAAAGATCTTCTCAAAAGGCTTTTGTGTATCCCACATCACTTGATTGAACCAAATGGCCAAGAAATGAATCAGTACAAAAAGACAGATGCCAAATGCTATGTAAATCATATGTTTTTTGCCATTTTGGCTATGGCATATTTTTGAATAACTATATGTAGTTGATATAGCTTATTTAAAAATACAATAATAAGTTTAATAATTTTAAACTGTTTTAGCAAAATTTTCAAAATTAAAACATTAATTTTGAGAATATTGCTAAAGAAGTTTATAAAAATTTGAACTTGTTTAACTAACAAAATTTGGAAAACTTGTTTGACATAAAAAAACTCTATGGCTTCAAATGTACATTTGACGTGCAATTATCGTCAATGAAGCTTCGAAAGTGCAGGCGCATCTCTACGCAATTTGGCCTAACCACAAGATAGCTTTTCGCAACTTATTCTATTTTCTTGTCAAACTTGTTATGAATCTTTATTTAACACGACCATTTGAATAACGTATATGAACACCACACAAGTATCTGATCTTTTGCCTTATGTAATTCATAGATATGCATTCATTATTGCAGGAAATGAAATTACTAAATGTATGTAGACATGTTTATTTAGTCATTTCGTAACAGAATATATATGATAGTAATTAACTAGAAGTCAGGTCTATGCCCATATCGAGATTATGTAGATATTAGGACATGTTATCTTCAGTAACGCAACTCTATGCCCATATGGCACATCTTTAATGAGAGAATGAAAGAATATGTTGACATTACTGTCCTAAAGAAACGATAACAAGTAAGAACATTCGTACATATGATATCTTCCAAAAAAAACATGTATCATTCATGAAAATGGAACAAGGAATGGATCTTCTACTTTCTATAAGCTTTTAAGTATACTATAGCAATTGTCATGTATACACTGCTACAATGAATGTGTTGGACAAAACCGCCAACAACCCGAAGCTCGATCGCGGAACACTAGATCGCGAGTTGTATCGAGCACAAGTAGCAAACACGAGAGACACGATATACTACAAAGAACTGACAAGAATATGCACACGTTATACCCTCGTACCAAACCTTTATTAAAAACCTAATAAAGCTATTACAACGAGGAAGAAGAATGAATAACTAGCATCCCCCCTCATCTCTATTTATAGAGATGAGGGGGTAGAAACCTTTCCTAATTCAAATAGGAAACAAGCTTGGCTTGCACTCCAAGCTACCTAATCCTAGTTTATGTCTAACACCTAATCTAATTACAAAGTACATTTAAGTCCCTAATATATGTTTAAGTTTACTACTAATATATAACAATTTCCACCTTAGGAGTAACACTTAAACATAACCGATACTCAGCACCTTTTCCTTGTACTGGAACCTCGAAGTGGGGACCACCTTGTCGACCAGGCATTGTACTTTAGTAATTTCCCTTGATTAGTTTTCATAGACTCATTCACTTTCTTCTTTTCAGCAGCATTACCCTCTGCACCCTTTTGACCAGGTACTCCGGTTACCATAATGTCTGCCCCCACCTTTATACCAAGGTGTACCTTTTCCTGCTCCTTTACCAAGCAGTCCGTGTTTGTCTTTTCTTCAAGTTGCTTGTCTTCCAACTTTCTTTGAGCCACTGCACCATCATCGTTACTATCCTGAACAACCTCAGCTTCACGATTTTCCTGAGCTCCCTGCAGTTCCACCTCAAACCAAACACGTTCATTAACTTGTACTCCATGGACTCCTGTTTTAACACCAGGACCAAGTTGTTTGAACCCAACTTGCTTGTGACCAAGTTGTTTGAACCCAACTTGTTTTTGACCAAGTTGTTTGAACCCAACTTGTTTTTGACCAAGTTGTTTGAATCCAACTTGTTTTGAACCTCCATGCTTTTGTACACTAAAAGTCTTCACTTTTGCTTCAAGAGTATACACACAGTTCTTTCCCCTGATCCCGGTCATCATAACCCGACAACCTTTGATCACCTTGACTTTACCCAACTGCATCTTCACCGTATAACCCTCTTTTTCAAGAGTACCCAATGAAATCAAGCTCCTTCTTAACCCTGGAACATACCTGACATCTTCCAGTATAAAGCTTGAACCATCATGCAACTGTATCTTCACTTTTCCTGTCCCACTGATAGTGCATGTCCTGTTATCACCTAACCGAACCGAACCACCATCAATATCCTTGAAGTCATACAAGAAATCCCTCCTAGGTGTCATATGATAAGACCCACCTGAATCCATTACCAATTCAGCCATCTCATCATTACCGACTACCACCAAGGCTTCTCCAAAGTAGGCGTTACCCTCTTCATCAGAAGAATCAGAATCCTGATCATGCTTACCCTTCTTGACGAACCCACTTGACTTCTTCTTTGGACAGTCTCTCTTCAGATGACCCTCTGAATGACATATGAAGCACTTTAGTTTACCAGTTCCACCTCTTGACTTAAACCGCGAACTTCCACCAGAATGAGCTTTCCTTGAATGATCTGACCCTCCCCTTACATATAACCCGTCACCGGTTTCTTCCTTTGTGCCTTCAGTTCTTTTCTTCAACTCCCTTGAATTCAGAGTCGCAAGAACATCTTCCATTGTCAAGGATTCCCTCCCATACAACAACGTCTCCACAAAGTTTTCGTAAGATGATGGCAACGACGTAAGTAACATAAGTGCCTGATCCTCATCCTCAATCTCAATATCAATATTCGCCAAGTCAAGTATCAACTTATTAAACTCATCTATATGATCACCCAGTTTCGTACCTGGACTCATATAGTACGTGTACAGCTTCTTCTTTAGATACAGTCTGTTTGCTAAGGACTTAGTCATATAAAGATTAGTCAACTTCGTCCAAATTCCTGCAGCAGTTGTCTCCTTGGTAACTTCCCGTAAAACCCGGTCTCCCAAGCATAGAATCAAGGTATTGTATGCCTTCTTCATCAAAGCAGCCTTTTCACCTGCTTCCATGTCCTCGGGTAATGTCTCTAATGCAGCATCACAACCTTGTTGTACCATTAAAGCACGCATCTTTATTTGCCATAACCCGAAGTCATTCTTCCCATCAAATTTTTCGACGTTAAACCTAGTTATCGAACTAGCCATTCTTCTTTAACCTTGCTAAAAACCTTGTCAAGTTGTTTATTAACCAACTTTACCGACAAGCCTCACAAGCCGTGTGCAATATTCTCCCTTGTTGCTATAAACCCTTCTTGCAAATCGAATTAATTAGAATAACCCTAAACCCTCGATTTAGAACAAGCAAACCCGATCGTAAACTTGAAACCCAAGCTAACCACGATCGAAACTTGAACCACAAGAAAACCCACGACAACAAAAACTTCACTTAATCGAATTTTTAGACCCAAAAATTACGATCACCTACTAAAACGATTTTAGAATATAAAATCGTCAACTTTGACTTTTGTATAAACTAATAAACAAAAATCAAAGTATCCCTTTGTTGTCAATAATCTTTCATGTGGGAATATAATAACAACAAACCAGTTGCACTTTGTCACACTTTGTAGTATCTACACGTGATTAGTTTGCAAACCACAAACAAACACGTCACCGTCTTCACGTGGGGTTTAAAACAAATACTTCACCTCCTTTCTTGTCGATCACTGCTACTTCCTGAGAATTCGAAACCGATCCTCAAAACCTCGATCTAGCACTCGAACTTCAATGACCACAATAACCGCGACTCTTGATACCACTTGTTGGACAAAACCGCCAACAACCCGAAGCTCGATCGCGGAACACTAGATCGCGAGTTGTATCGAGCACAAGTAGCAAACACGAGAGACACGATATACTACAAAGAACTGACAAGAATATGCACACGTTATACCCTCGTACCAAACCTTTATTAAAAACCTAATAAAGCTATTACAACGAGGAAGAAGAATGAATAACTAGCATCCCCCCTCATCTCTATTTATAGAGATGAGGGGGTAGAAACCTTTCCTAATTCAAATAGGAAACAAGCTTGGCTTGCACTCCAAGCTACCTAATCCTAGTTTATGTCTAACACCTAATCTAATTACAAAGTACATTTAAGTCCCTAATATATGTTTAAGTTTACTACTAATATATAACAGAATGTTTAATAAAACGACACTTTTGAAGCATACCATTATTTTGCTTCCTCTGAGCTGTTGACTTGCTTCTCGTATTCGCTGCTTTCATTAAGACTATGCATTTCAAGCAGTTTTGTTGCTCCTCTTCTGCCTCTACTTCATTGACATCGGCGAGCTTGGGTTTAGGCTTGTTGCTAGTGGACTGCTGGTACATGACCCCACCAAACATACAAATCAATAGCCCAATTGTTCCAATAAACGACGAGTGTTTATCCCAAACCATCAAATTAATCACCACCGTTAACAACTTGTTCACTGTTCCAAGCACAATGAAACCAGTAGCTGAAATAGCCTTACGACACGAGAATCCAAAGAAATAAAGTAGTTAACGTCACTTTATAATGTGTTGGAAAGTCACTAAGAAAATGTAGTTAGAAATTTTACAACTTTTAGTATAGAACATTAAAGTTCAAAGTTATACACTTGTAACTTGTATTTGAATATCTGAGTTATCGTTGTCCTTCCAACATTTCTTTCCGAAATTATCAGTGAATTCGTCTGTTACATACAATAAAAGAAGACTAAGTTACGCTTTTTGATCGAATGGGAATAAAGAAGAATCAGAGATCGACGATATAGAGGAATAGTTCAACTTTGTTGGTGAATGAGTAAATCTCGACATGACGAAAAAGACTTAAGTTCGAAACATGTACAAAAATTTATTGTTAATAAGACTCCGACTCCTTGGCTAACAATATGAGTAATTGATAAAAAGACGAATGTATGATTTATACTACTTATAATGGAGGGATGACCCTCTTTCCTATTTATTAGTTTAAGATTTTTTAAATTAGAATTTAAGCAAATACTACTTATAAAACATAATGTACAACTATGTAAAGCACAATTGATTTTAAGCAAATACTATTTCTTACATACATACAATTAATACACCCCATCACAAATATATACAACTACATAAGCACAATGTACAAATACAAATAAAAATAAAAACACTATTCAATACATACAATTAATACACAATTTAATTCACCCTTCACAAAAATATACAACTCTTTAACCGCAATGTACAATCTAATTAAGATTGTAAAACATAAAAAATTGAAATCAAGCAGCTCAAAATAAAATAACATTTGTTCGCTAAAAAATTTAGTCACATGGTACCCACCGCTGCATCGCGCGGGTACCTGCTAATTTACTATCACTTATTGAGATGTGTACGCCAATTACCAAAAAAAAAAAAAAAAAAAAAAAAAAAAAAAAAAAAAAAAAAAATTGTTGACAAGAGGGAAGGAGGAGACATTCTAAAAAGGCTTTTAGTATCCCACATCGCTTAATTGTTACAAATGGCCAACAAAAAGATCAATACAAAAGAGATGAGATGCCAATGTTTAAGTGAATCATACATTTTTGGCTATTGGCTATACTAGTAACAACTATATTGGTTACATAAAAATACCAATACAAGTTTCAAAAGTTTTAAATTGGTTTTTTCCTATTTTCAAAATGAAGATGGTAATTTTGAATATTGGGAAGAAACATTTTATTATCTTGTCAAACGTGTTATCAGTCATCTATGAGCACTACTACCTGAATTAGGCACATATAGCAACCGGTTTATAAACAGTCCGTTATCCAATTTATAAATAGTGTATCAATTACTGTCCTAAAGAAATGATAAGAACATTCATACAATTTGGAGAAGTTGGAAGCTTGTTTGTAATAAACCTATTTAGACGTGTATCCCAAAATTGCTTGTTAGGGACCTTATTATTATTTTCATTGTAAGTAGACACACTCTTTGAGGCCCTAAACAAACCGAACACTGACTTCCTTTGTTTGAGTGAGAGTTATGGCGGTGGCATATAAAAGGTTTCAAAAGACAATTTTAAGCTGTCTACTGTCACAATCGCCATCATCATCATCATCATCATGATCATCATCATCTTCTGCTTATAATCTCATTTCACGCAGAGGCATTGCTTCCAGGCTTTATGTTGCAGGTTAATTGCCACCCTTTTTTAATCTTCACTCTTCAAAATAATGACTTTATTTTGGTTTTAGTACTTAGTATTATCTGAGACTTGCTTACTGTGGTCAAGTATACAAACAAACACATCGTTGGGTACCAGCATAGGTGTAGCCACCCAAAAACTGATGCTCAGTTTTTTTTATATAAATTTTGTTCGTTATTTAGAATATTGCAGCAGCTGGTATGCCATACTTTTGCGCGTTTGTGGATTTTTATAAATAATGTTTAGCGTCTGTGGATTGGAAAACTTACTTCACTAGAAGGTCAGGTCACTGGTTTAGTAATTAAAAGTACCTTTTTTGCCTAGATGTAACAAAGTCTGCATACAAAGAGTCTTTAGGGTGCGAGTTATGTGGAAGCCTTATAATGAAATGTTGGTTTATGGCAACTAAAAATCTGAAATTCCCTGATTTAGTTTACAGAGATAAATATTGAGACAACCGATTGTGCTAATTGCTTATTGATGAATAGTCTCACGCTCCGTGTAGCTATTATCTATCCAAATCATCATTATTGACTTTTCGTGACTGCAATAATTAACGTATACCTGAAAACTACAGAAGAGTGCGACTTTTCAATCAAGTGTGGGTAAAACCACAGCCAGCATGTTTGGCACTTATTCTCCAAACTTGTCCAAAATTTAGTCTTTTGTACTTTTGTTTCAGCAAGAATAATAGATTATTTGTAACTAACAAATACTGTAAAAAAAGTTTATAAGTTTCTGTGTTCATAAAAACTAGCATGGACTTGTTGGTAGTTGGTACGCTAACCTAGTTGTAAAGTTGAAACCTTGAATTTAGTGACTTAATTACGGAGTTATGTTTTGGCCTTTTTATCCTTTAAAGTATATACTTTTAATTTGAGGCATCCTGAATTATATTCCATCTTGTATCTCCTTGCAGGATTATCCTTTTATACAACAGAAAAGGCATTGCAAGATGCCTTTTCTCAGTTTGGCCAAGTTGTTGAAGGTATTTTAAAGTCTAAACGTTATATGCATTTACATATCTATGTAAGTGTTGTTAACTACAAGCTACAATCATTGCTATTTGCAGCGAATGTTATGATGGATAAGGTTTAAAGTAGATCGAAAGGCTTTGGGTTTGTTACCTATGCATCTGCAGATGATGCTGAGAAAGCCATCAATGAAATGGATGGAAAGGTTACATCTTGAATCCGTCCCAGTTAAATTTCAGAAATCAATACACATTTTTGATTTAATTGTGTGCATAATACTCCCTGTGCAACATTTGACTGGACAAGTAGTAAAGAGCCAACTATTTTTATAAATGTTTACCCATTAGTAATAACAAAGTCAACAATAATTATGGACCTAATCTTATACTAATTAGTTTTGGAGTCATTCTGTTTAAGCATATGCATTTATATTGTTGCTTGCAGACACTCCATGGACGTGTCATATGTGTTGAGCTGGCAAAACCTCGGACGCCAATTAATAATGGCGTGCCAATAGCCAGAGGACCCCCTGAACCACCTACTGCAGAGCAGGTGTAGGCACTAGTACATTGGAACTGAATGAATAAGTAATCACAACATTAATTCACAAGATGACCGACCTGAAGATTACAGTCCTACCCTCTGAGCTGAGGTGAACTGATCTTATGAGCGTTTGCATGCTTATTACAAAACAAGTGGGCACCAATACTAGCAGTAGAAGTGAATCATCGTCTTGTTCTTCAACAATATAGATGAATATGTTACTTCCATCCTTTCTTCGATTTTAATTTGTTTGACTTCAGATTTTTAATGATACAAATATAGGAGCCAGCTATGGGTCTGCTGGTTTGTTTTTACATAAGGTACACCGTTGGGATTGTATATATATATTTTTAAGTGACTGAAATCCATTCGAGAGCCATAAACCAACCACCACTGAGAAACCAATGGGGCATAGGGCCAGCTGTGAGTTTTAAGGCTTTTCTTGCGAACCTTGCTTTGCTTGAAAATAACATCTAGATCTCTATAAGGTGTAACAGTTTAGAAACTAGTAATTGCGTACAACAAGTTAAACTTTTTTTTTAGTCGGTAATATTTTTGAGGCTAAGGGTTTAACTTCTAATAATCACAGGGTCTGTAATATGAATAATCATCTAATGATAAGTTTTAAAACTTTTAAATTGACTATTTCTTTTTATTAATATTATTATTAGTTTTGATAAGAGGCCATTGTCAATGATATTTAAAACTTGTTTAAATAATAAACTACGTAGTATTAAAAATTGTTTTGACATAAGAGAGCTCTACAATGTCAAGAGATGAATGGAAAATGTGTCAAGTTGAATGCCTGTTTAGGTAGTTATCATTTAAAAAAAAAAAAAAAAAAAAAAAAAAACATTTGTGGCGGTTAACTCAACCTTACCTGGCATGTGGAAACCTGAACTTGTTTTGACATGTTGCCCCTATTGATCGTGTTGCACATCACTTGATATAAATTTAGTACTAATACCCCATTTTTTAATCTGTATCCGAGACTAAAGTTGTTGTATAATGCTATCTTCATGCGTACATATGTATCCAATCGACCGGCAAATGCATAAGGTGTTCTTTCACAAATCAAATTTATTCTTTGTGTGCTTGATGCGCCCACTGTCTACAGAAATTCAGATTCAAGAACAAGAAATTGAGGCATACGTTTTTGTGGTCATAAGTATTGTAACAATGTATATGAACACCACACAAGTATATCATCTTTTTAGTTATGCAATTCACAGATATGCATACATTATTGCAGATTTGCAGGAAATGAAATTAGTAAATGCAGTAAACATGTTTATTTAGTCATTTGTGACAGTAAATAACTAAATATATGATAATTAACCAGAAAGGTCCAGACTTTCCTGTATACACACTTAGAGTCTTATACCATGTCGAGATAGGTTACAAATATTAGGGTGCACGCACATGTTATCTTCACTAACGAAACTCTATGCCCATTTACTAACATATGCCCATCGTCCTAAAGAATATTTCAACTTTTACTAGATGATGATTATGATTTAACGTTGTTTCTGATAGATACAGAGTTTGTGGAAGTACTGGCATTCAGGTATATATGTAGCCACTTTTTGAGCCTTATCTCCCGAACAATTATGATATACTTGAATGAAGATTTTGTTAACAAAACTATAGTTTATGGTACCATATGATGCCATCGAGACACCTAAGTGGAAAAATGGTGAACTTAGTAACTGTAGCTTCGAATTCATGCTTTATTTATGCGTATGTGTTTACATTTTGTTGACAGGCAATCGCACAAGGCAATGAAGGCATTCTTTAGGAAATCCGATTTATTCTTTGTGTGCATGATGCGACCATTGTTGTTTGACATTCAAATTCAAGAATCAGATTTTGAAGCAGCTAAGGTAAAATTTCTGAAACGGGTCATGGCAGTAACACGCTGAACATGGCAGTAGCAGTAACACGCTGAACATGGCAGTAGCAATAAAACGCTGAACATGGCAGCAATGTTCAGCAATTTATAGAACCTTAAATGCAAATAGACATACAAATTCGTATTTATGATTCTTTAAATCACTCATTTTTTTGTGATAGTGTATGTCTTCAGATGTAATGTTTTTTTTTTTTTTTTTTTTTTTTTTTTT
>BPTQ01000008.1:330332232-330360660 GCA_019973895.1 Chrysanthemum seticuspe | reverse complement strand
GTTGTTTTCCTTTCTATTCTGTTGTTGGTGATGGTTAGTGTTACGGCTTTGGTGGTTGTTGTTATAACCTCCCTGGTCATTTTCCCCTTTCCTTTTGTTGTTGTTAGCTTGGTTGTCGCGGTTGTTGTTGTTGTTGTTGTTGTTGTCGATAAGGTTTTCCCTCTTCACAACTTGAGCCATGAGTATTTGAGTTACCTTGATGGTCTCTTCAATTGTTTGTGAATCGAAAGAGGTTACATCTCCTTGAATGCATTTTGGAAGTCCTCCAATGAAACCTTTCAGTAGTTTCTCATTGTCCAAAACCATAGATGGACATAAAGCAACCAACTCTTGAAACCTTCTGATGTAGGTCTCGATGTCATAACCAACGGTCACTTACCCAAGAAATTCCATTTCCAATTTCTTCACCTCAGTGTGCGGACAATACTTCTTAGTCAACAACCTCTTGAATTGATCCCATGAGAGCTTGTAAGCATTTTCCATACCAATAGGATGTGCATAATAATTCCACCATAACATTGCCTCATCCAAGAGTGTACTAGTAGCGAATTTCACCTTGCAGTCATCTGGGCAATCGCATAGAAGAAATAATGACTCGATCTTTTCCAACCAACGGATCATAGTAATGGCTCCTTCTGTGCCTCCGAACTTTGGGGGATCACCGCTCTTAAAGTCCAGGTATGTACCATTTCGAACTCCAGAACCTCCTGCAGCTCTTGTAATAGTAGCAAGTCTAGTAGCTTCAGTAGCAGCCGCAGTTTCGACAGCGACAGCAGCAGCAGCTACCGTTGCCCGTTCTTTCTCTAGTGCCCTAGCTATACTATCCTCTATATACTTTTGGATAGCGGCTTGTGTCATAGCTGGTGGAGCTCTCTTCGGCGCCATAACTCTTCAAAATAAGAGGAAAAATAAGACATAGCAAGGTCCTATGTTAAAAAAAATAAACGCTCTAAAGGGATGTGATATGAGATAATAAATTTAAGGTTATCTTTCAAAAATGAATGATGGATTCCAAAAAGATGGGTTATGAGATGTCGTAAATGCTTCAAATGTACGATGGTTGACTTAATGTGTGAATAACGTGTAACTCGACATGTTAGTGGTGAAACAAAGGAGTGAGAGTGACTTCGCCTTACTTAGAGGTTTTGTCTCGGCATTCGACATTATCGGTGATGAATCAGCTGATATTAAAATTATGATAGGAAATGTCAAGACATTCTCCACGTTAGAATCTAAAGAAAGGATAATGGAATGGGTATTTGAAGGCATCCATGTGACAATCGATGTGAAATGAAAGTAAATAACTCGAAAAATGTACGCATAAACCGCATGTAAAGTGAATATGCACTTATGATGAAATGATGAGATGCTATGATGATGTAGTTATAGTCTAGGGTCAATGATGCAACCTAGTTCTCTATAACCGAAGCTCTGATGCCAATCTGTCACACCACCAAATTACCTGTTTTGCAGCGGAATGGAATTCCTGGGGGTTGACTGTCATAGCATCACAATCACAGTTATATTGAACGACCTAAAGTGTCGTTTGGAAAAGACATCACTTGATTTATTAAAAACATTCAGAGTTACAAAGTATAGGTCCCAAATGAAAGTCACTATGTACGGAAATAAATTTGATACAAGTCAAACGATGTTTTTAAAGTATATAAATCCCATGTGAGACGCGTCGTCACCGCGACTCTATGATATGTCCACATGCATGTCATGAAGTGAATGCCTTAGTTACCTGAAAATACATTGCTAAAAGTGTCAACACAATGGTTGAGTGAGTTCATAGAGTTTATGTAAATGTTTAATACGACTACCACAAGTATAAATTATGTATGACAATGTCGTCACAAAAATGATACAATTGCTATAAGTCCATGACACCGAAGCTTGACTGATGTTCGCCCCAATAGAGTGTTTTGCCAAACAACTCAATAATGATAAAGAAATGAAATGCATCCGTCCGGTTGGAATCCGCCAACCCGGATGGAGGTGTCACCCTCGATAGATCTATCCACTCACCCTCGCTTCTATGAAATTAACGGTTCATGATTATGAAATGGGGACATTTAACTGGCAATGAGGTAACTTAAGCAATGTAATGAATTTGAATATACTTGGCATCGTAATAAAAATGATGTGCAATGTATTCTCCCCCGTAGGTTTGAAATAAAATATAAACTTGAATAAATCGGGGCTATGAAAACTCACCTGTTGCAATGATTATGATGAGTAAAGTGGATACACTGAAATGTAGCATGAATCTCAAAACTTGACCTATTATGAATGATATGATATGTAATAAGTCATGATGTAATGTTATGCATGCAATTCGGATGATATTTATACCACTTATGAATTTTTTTGAAAATAATGCTTTTCGTCGAAAAATAATCTTTTAACGTCTTGACCATTTTTAAATTACTTCACATGTATTTACATTGAAATGATATCCGACGATAATCATTTAGTGATTTATTGTGAAATTATAACTTTTCGTCGTAAAATAATGTCGTTGAAATTTTCATGAAAGTGACAAAAACAGCCTCTAAAAGCTAGTCGTAAAATGGTGCACGTCGAGCGTTAGGAAACGAACTCAACGGTTTTGGGAAGCTCGTATGATTATCTCAAAGTTTTAGTACATGAGTTTCCATCCTAGAGGTCTCGAACATAAAGAAAAATAGAGGTTAAGTATGGTACTTATGTCCCAAAATATAGTTTAAAGATGGTTTTTCGGCAAAGTTTAAGCGACCATAATTAATTCATTACAACTCCGCTAATCAAACGGTCGGACATTTTGGAAAATATACTTGGCGATCTCACTTTTACTAAAAGACATCACTTTATAAAAAGTTTTAATCAATGTTAAAAACAACCTTCAACTTGGTCTCTTTGTTTTTGCCGTAAAACTTGCCTATTAGAAATAATATTTAGTTTTTCTTATATAATAAAGTTACGGCAACTTTTGTAAACGTGTATAATTTAATCGTTACAAATCCGTTTTCTACGTTTTAAAGATCCTTAGCTTTGTATCAAAGTATACTAACATATTTTTGACAAGTCGACATAATTTACAACGCCCAAGCTTCATTTTTGACTCGTACAAATTAAACAATACTTGCTGAAATTCCAGAAAATTATAGTTTTCAGTCGCCAACTTGAAAAATTCATAACTTCTTCGTTATAGCTCCGTTTTAATCCGTTCAAGCGGCCACGGTTTCGTTTTAAAGTATATTTTCTAAATATCTAGGCCAAAAACTTTTACCTACTGTCGAATTTTCCAGATTTTGAAAATAAGGACAGACCCTTTTGCAAACTTGTCGAAATGAGTTTTTCTCGCGCCAAACCTATTCTAACCCATTCAAAACAACTCCGAAGCTATTCTAATCCTACCATACACCTTCTTAGGGTGTCATGGGCTCCTAGGCATCACCAAAACTAATATATAACAAGGAGTAATTATAGGATGGATTATATATATATATATAACACTTAAAAACCTTAAAAAGTGGTATAAACATCACATAACTTGCATGTTTTACTCAAATAAAAATGAAATGACCATAACAATGAATATGAAATATTATGATGATAATGAATGCTTACTAGTAACTTGATGAGGTTTATGAGAACAATGGATTTTTTCCTAATCACCCTAGATTTTTATTGCAAAACCTTTACAAAGAGTGATACTAGATTGTAGTAATCTTGTCTTAGAAAATTTTATGATGATCCCTCTAAGATCCTTGTGGCTGCCGAATTTTGGAGAGGAAGAGAGAAAACAATGAGTATTGATCTTTTTCTTAGCAATAATGAAATGAAATGTGTTATGTTTTAGTGTATATTACATTATTTTAGTAGATATTTTGCAAATAACTCAATGACTCATCCCCCCTTGTCGACAAGGGGGGTTAGTCATTCTCTTTTATGTATTTTTTTTTATTATTATATAATGTAATGTTTAAGTAAGTTAATTGGAGACTTGTGGTAAATTGTGTACCCATTTGAATATTTAAGGTAGTGTTAGATAAAAATAAATTTTCACGGGTCAAGATAAAATATATTGAGGTCATAAAAATTATAAAAATACATTTCTTGCAAAATTTGAGTGAAATAATAATAATCGTGTAGTATTTAAGAAAATCGTCGTAATTATATAAATATAACAATTTATATACAAAATAAATTTAAAACACTGGGTAAACTCATAATATTATTTTTATAAACTTAATATGAGTATAAAAATATATCAGGATAATTTTGGGAAGTATCGGATCAATTGTTCAAAATAATTAATTACGCGATAGCGTTTATTTAATAGGAAAATAAACGTTTAATGAAAAATGCAAACCCATGCATAATATTGATATGAAATGATGTTATTGAAATGTAGACTAAACTTAGTCTATATGAAATGACCTCGATGATATGATCATGAATTCACAGCTAAACCATTACGGTTACGTGAATTTGATGCTCGTAAACCTAGTTCACGATAAATGATAAATAATGAAGCATGAATAATGTTTTGAGAATGACCTGAAAATACGAATTGTCACATAAGAGAAACCTCGAAGGCATGAAAAATTTGATTTGTGGTCTTAATTTTTTGTAAATGCATTTGTGGTTCACCGTCTTTTGACATTCATATTCAATTGTGGCAGCCAAAGTACTGGCTTGTGTTATATATAAAGCAGTTGTTAAATGTGCCTAAAAGCTTGTTTGAAATGATTAGCAGTTAGCATTTATAAGCAAAAAAAGGTTAAATGCTGAATGTTTTTTGAATAAGTATTTAGCATTTAGCATTATACCATTTTACACAATTAAATTACGGCTACAACTATTATACCAAAAACTTTTATAAATTAAACTGTTACTGCTAAATGCTACCGCTAGTTTTACCAAACACACTTTAATTCAGATAGTAGTGCTCATAAAAGACTCATGACACGTTTGACAATATAAAAGAATTATCGTCGAATGCATCTAATGACATTATACAGCTTTATATGTCAAACAAGCTTTAAGAGTTTTTTTTTATATAATAACAAGTGTTTAATATCCTTATGCCCTATATTCCAAATTATTATCATAATTATGAAGATAGGGAAAAAAACAATTTCAAAAAGGTAAATTTATAATTATAATTGTATGTAACCTAGCTGTCACAACAATTGTTTTGAAACCCGGTTCGACCCGGCCGGTTAAATCATTTTCAGCCAAAAAGACGGGCCAAAATGAAATCGTGGCTTGAGAATCCAGTTTGACCCCCCGAGTTTCATATGACCCGAGTCAACCATTGCACAAAAGTCGACCATGTTGGATATTTTTCTTCTTTTAGTATTTTAGAAAATGTATATGATAAGTTTGGATTGAACGTGATTAGGGATGAGCATTTGGATCCGAATCCTGGTACCGAACCGGAACCGTAGTTCGGTACCGTACCAAAACGGTACCGACTCCCAATACACGGTACGGTACCGGTACCATGAATTGAGCAAAATAAATTCGGTACACTAATATGGTATCGGCACTAAAGCGGGAAAAATACGGAAAAAATTCCATAGGCTTTCTTGTATAGACACTTGTACCAAGTCGAGATAGTTTAAAGATACTAGGACATGTTAACTTTGCTTGAGAGTGCGAGAAAGGAAGCTTACGAAGTATATAATTCTATGCCCATTTGCTACCATATAGCACATATTTTACAAGAGAATGAAATTATATGTTTGAAAAGTACATTACAGCCCGTTATCCAATTTATAGTAGTGTACCAATTACTGTCCTAAAGAAACGATAAGAACATTCATACATTTGATATCTTCCCAAAAAAAAGTATCATTCATGAAAATGGAACAAGGAATGGATCTTCTACCTACTATAAGGTTTCAAATGACACCTCCAACTATATCTATATTGACATACCGTAGAAAACAAAATTGGGTACTTCTTGTGTTGTCTATAACGACATTTTTTTTTCCGTATGTGATACCATAAACTTGAATGCTTTTTGAAAATTATTAATTATTTGTAAGATGTAGTTGGAAATAAAGTCATTAAGAAATAAAGTAGTAGTTAACATCACTTTATAATGTGTTGGAAAGTCAATAAAAAAATGTGGTTATGAATTTTACAACTTTTTAGTATAGAGCATTAAACTTCAAACTTACACTTGTAACTTGTATTTGAATCTCCCTTCAACGATTCTTTCTCAAATTATCAATGAATTCGTCTGTTACATGTTACTAGCAGGGTACCTGCGCGTTGCAGCGGCGGAAACTATGAAATAAAATTTCCCAGTGAATCATGTATTTTAGTTTATTATGTTTTTTTTAACAATAAATTTACAGATATCAAGAATTTCATTTATCCCTTGCCCGTTCAGGCTCGAGTCAACCATGTCCGTTCGGGCTCGAGCCCATTTGGCCGTTGCCCGTTTGAACTTGAATATTTGTATAATGTGATTTATTATTTGTATTAGTGACATTTAATAATTGTGTTTGAGTAGGTTGTACAATATGCTTGATAATTTGTATTTCTTATGTAAGGGTATTTTAATAATTATATTAATTGTATTTATTGACCAACATTAAATGTTTTTACCACATTAATGTTTTGTTAACTTCTTATTATAGAAATGTTTTTTGTCTTATATTTTAAGACTTCTAAATATAAATGTCCTAAATACATTATAAATTAGTATAGATAAAACAAGGAGTAAATTACACCGTTCGTCCTTGTGGTTTACGTTGACCGCAGCCTTTCATCCTTTGACCAAAAAAATTGCATCGTTGGTCCCTAAGTGCGAAACGTTATCTGCCGTTCGTCCCTCCAACTAACGGACCCATTTAACTCTCGTTAAGCATGCTCACATGATATACACGTGAGGGTATTTTTGTCCTTTCACACTTCATCTTCTTTGTTTATACATCTTCATCATCTACAACCCCAATCATCAATTCATCACCATCTTTACCCAAACCGTAAGATCAGTGGAACACGCTACTATAAATCAAAGATGATTGGTAATCGTAAGACTTCAATTCATCTTCTTTGTTTATACATGATTGTACAATCAGTGGCGCCATCCGTGGAACACGCTACTATAAATCCCGTAATCACCAAGTCTTAACCTCCTAACTGATTACGCTACTTTTCCGGCATGGAACCAGGGTGAGAAGATACACATCCACCAGGTTTTTCTACCCTTGTACCCATCACCACAACTAACACCGATAATTTAGCCTCCATAACCGCCTTCACCTTCACTACACGATCTCGCATAGAAACAAATCCCATACATCACGCTTCGACCTCAGCGAATCCCATTCCAGAAATTAGCCCTGCCTTCGTTAAGGCAAAATTTGAAGCATTAGAGTCCTTGCAAAGGGCTCACAAGAGGCAAGTTCGTAACACCGAAATGCGAAGGGAATTGGAGTATTCCAGCGAGGAATATGATGAAGAGATCGAGGTAGAGGAAAGGCCTCGACCAACGAGCAGGGGGCACTCTGCCCTACAAATTGGTTCTCCGTTTGTAAGGAGGCCTAATGGAAGAACTGTAAGTTTCGAAGAGGGTCTCAGCGGAGACCTTGGTAGAAGGGAGAAAATACCGGGAGAAAGGAGGAGTGAGAACTCCAACGGAGGAAGTAACCCAGGAGGAAACGGAGGGATGAACCTACCACCTCTCTTGGCAGCTCATCTAGGGAGAGATGGGACGGGGGCTCCTTGAAATTATTTTCTTAGCCTCGCTCCACATTTTTCACAATGTCTTCCTTGAGTAATGTTATCATTGTGACGTGTAAGCAATAACTTATCTTGATCGTTATTTTCCTTATTCTTCTTAAACTTTATTCTTTCCTCGTACGTCTTGAGTCTCCCAATTGCTTCTTCCATCATCATTTCACTTAGATCAGAATTTTGCTCTATTGATGCAACTATTTGCAGATACCTATCGGGTACATCATTTAATAGTTCCATACTAAGGTTTGATCTTCAATTGTGTGTCCTAGTAGTGCAAAATAAAGATGGTACTGCTGATATTCCAGTTGATACTGTTAATGATCGAGATACTGCTACTTCAACAAGAGTTGATTCTGAAGAAAGCTGTCTTAAAAGGAAATCTACATCATTTGATTCCAGTTCAAAAAAGAAGATACTTCTGAAGAGGTTGAAACATAAGAAGACATTGATGATAAACAACTTCAACAACAGATGGTAGCTATTCCAGATGATGTGTTTGTTGAACCAATGCAGTCAAAATATCCCATTGTTGATTGGGAAATTCACACAGATAAATTTGGTATATTTTGGAAGATCATCAGATTGGGAAACAAGGAGGAAATGTTCAAGAATTTTTCTAATATGGTCAAGGCAGTTGATAGAGATGATCTTATAAAGCTGTGGAATTTGGTCAAAGAAAAGTTCAGTCATGCAGACTTTGAAAATTATAAGGAACTAGAGCTATGGACTGAGCTAGTTAGATTATTTGAACCGGATCCTTTTGATAGTCTGTGGAAATTTCATATTCCTGACAGAGCTACTACATGAAGATTATATGACACATCTGGTGTGCATCATGTATCTACAACTGATGGTACATATGTGTTTATGCTGCTAGAAAAAGAGTACCCTCTTAGAGTTGGAATTTTGGTGTTTATGTTATATGCAAAACTTACTGTGGATGAAGACTCATAGATGGCAAGAGGACTAATAAGGAAGATTAGAAATCAGCTTGACCAAGAAATGAAGACTGAAAGAAGTAAATAGTGTTTGAAAGAACCCCCCCCCCCCCCTCATCAGAAGAGTTGAAGTTTAATTGAAGAAACTCAGTAATTTGAAGAGAAATCATAAGTTTAGGGGAGGATTGTTGGGAATTAAACAATGGCAATATTAACTGTGCTTAATAATGCCAAGCATACAAACTGAACTTGTGAAGAATACACTAGCAGTACTAAGTCACTTAGTACTGCTAGTACATATAGTTTGTACTGCATAGAGGATACGCACACATTTTATATTTTCAGAATAGATATTGTATATCTTATACGATTTTATAGTGGTTGTTTTCTTGTAAAGGACTCCTTGTCCTATATAAGGAGGTCCTAGGTTAGATCGTTAGATACACCAATACACGATCAATTAGAACAGTCATGTGAAGAACTTCAAGGTTGTATACCCTGATACTAGCCAAGTATCCGTATTATTGTTTAATAATATTGAAGTGTTTTGATCATTACTTTGTCCATTTCATATTCACGGTTCTATTAATTATTCTTCTAAGTGTTATCAAGTAGATTTCGCATACTTAATTAGCATTAAGCTTTGTTTCATTCACATTTGTTTTGGAATCATCCAAGGCAATATACTTATACAAGCTAAGTAGATCTAAGGTTTGGGACTCACAAAGAATTTAGCCCGAATATCATCTGTGTATTGTTTACGTTCAATGTCATTCAATTCTTCATCAGTTTGTAGTCTTATGACCCCTGTATTTCCTTGATTTGCAGTAAATTTAATTTCATATGGACCATCTTTGATTGATTTAAGCATGAGTTCAGCATCATCATGATTTGGAGCCAAAGCTTAAATCTGAAAGACCGTTCAGTGTAGGTTCCTGGGAGTAGCATCGGTGGTCTTGAATCATTACCAAAGTTAATTGCATCATAAGCATTAGACATTGTGATGGTGGATCTTTGATATGATATTTTGCTTTTGTTTGAAAGTGGTGTTTTAGTTTGTTTGTATTGAGCTTGTTAAGAATTTGTTATTTGATGTTGTGATGTGTTGTTGATTAAAGTCTCTTAACAATTTTCACACTTATAAAGGTTGAATAAAGTAATGTCCAATTGAGATGGAAAGTCAAGTTTTGTGATTTGGTCAAAGTCTTGCAATCCAAGTCAATAAAGTTCTAAGTGAGTGTGGAAAAATTGTGGGTAAAAAAGTCTTGTAACCAAGGTATCGCAACAAAGTCTTCAAAACAGTAACTATCGCAATAATTTGTTGAAAATTGGACGGAGTTTTCTTTCGCAAAAAGTGGGTAACAGTAAGTCTCGCAAAGAGAAGTGTCGCAATCTTCTTCTATCGCAACAACTATTGAAGCTCTCGCAACAATTTCTTGAGAGTTGGGCAGAGTTTTCTTTCATAAACAGTGGGTAACAAAAAGCTTAACAAGGCTAGTATCACAAAAATTGCTCTCGCAAACAAAAAGACAAAGACTATCGCAACCTAAAATTTACAACCAATAGCTATCGCAAACAGAAACAGCTATCACAACTAAACCTCAGCCAACTATCACAATAAAACCCTACTTTTGCCAATGTTTTCAAGCACCAATCTTGACCAAATTCATAAAAATTTTATATAGAACGATAAAAACTCTGCCTTAATCTTAAATATGTTTTCTTAACACATGTTTTATAAGGTTAAACATGTTTAATAATAGTCTTATTAAATCGTACGATATAATAAGATGTTTTAGAAACATAAAGTTTTTAAAATCTACAAAAGCCAAAACTTTTACTACAAATGAAGATCTAAACAAAACTAAAACATAGTTGGCTATTGATACCAATTGTTGTTCCAATAATATCACATCTTCATAATAATCTTAGAGAGATAAAGTGGGTGAAAGTACTTTAGTCTAGAGAGAGAAATGAAAGAAAAGATAGAAAGTCTCGCAAGACATTGAATTAGACACACACCTCATAACCCATGAGGTAGGGGGTATTTATACCCATACATACATCAAGAATCCGCTCGCAACTATACAAGTGTTTCGAGGGTAATTGCTATTTCAAGGTACTACAAAGTTACACAACATACCTTAAACTGTAACAAAAGATAAATAGAAGTCCATGTTCTAATGATTTACACTTTTTGTATTCTAACAAGGTGATGAGTTCAGTGAGATGTATTCCAACAATGGGCGGGATATGTTTGAAAGAATAAGTACAAGTACTTATCTCAAAAAATCAACATATCAAAGTGTGGGTAAAGAACAAAGACAATGTCATTACTGTCTATCTGAAAGAGTGCTTGTCTCATTCCTAGAATAACCTTATGTAATAAAGACAAAAGTACTAACGTACTTTGTCCATCATTGGGACACACACTTATTACCAAATGGGTATTGCCCAACACTTAGCCTATAACTAGTAGAAGTTGTAAATGAGTAAAAGGAGTTTGTGCATTAAAGGTTGGTTCATTCATAAACACTTACTCCCTTATATCAACTAAGTCCCTGAACAAGTTTAGTTTGTTAGCATAGTTGTAACTCAAAGTGATAATTAGATTTACTTTGAGTTCTAGAGAGTTAATCACATACAATACATTGTCATTCAACTCGTCTTACTTTTTCTGCAAAGTAAGACAAGTTAATTATTTATTCATCTTAATAAGTATTTAGACTTTGAAAAGTTGTGTGTCTCTACTTTACGTTTAATAATTTCTTTCAAAATCTTTTCATTACATTAATTACTTTACCATGAAACTAGATTAGTTAACTTTGTAGTTAGGTTAACCTCAATAAAAAGGAACAAGAGACATACACCTAGGGGTCGAAACGAGCCGATCCGAGGCCGAGCCTGCCAGAGCTCGAGCTCGAGCTTGGTTTGGTTCGAGTCTTAAGATTTGAGCTCGAGCTCGACACACGGTATGTTATATAAAGCTCAAGCTCGACTCGTTTGTGATGCGCTTGTAAAATATTTAAAGCTTATTGCTCGAGCTCGTTTATCTAAAGCTCTTTTATTTTGTTTTGAGCTCGCTAGTTATAAATATATTTTAACATCAGTGAACAAATTAATCTTTTATATAATAAATGAATTACATCATTTGAGAGTGATTTTGTCAATTCATTCTTATTGAAAAAACAATTAGGCCAATAAGAGAGCTCGATTTTGCCACGTAAGCAAAATCGTATGATGTGATTGGTTAATAAAAGTTAAAATTAAATTGATTTTGGTCAAACTTTAATAAATTTAGTAGAGAAATTTAGTTGATAAAAAAAACACATAAAAAGATAATTGTCAAATTTGTGAAAACAAAAACTTTAAAAAGAGGAGGTAATAAATAAAACTTTAGTGGTTGAATTTTTAAAATTTATATAGAGTTAAGTGTAATATTATTAGCCTCCATATTTTTTAATAACTTTGTATTATAAACAAATACCCCTTTATACTTTATACCCTTTATACTTTATATCTTAAAAAATACAATATATATGTTGTTTTAAAATAACAGCATATAAATTTGCATAAGATTATAAGTATCAATTTTTTTACTATTACGTTCAATAAGAACTCATTTATTTCATTTTTAAAAGTTTAACCTATGTGGACACGAGTTTACATTTTAAATACGGCTAAATTACTGAAAACGGGAATATAATTATCAAATTGTAAGCACGCGTTAATTTAATATAAAAACAAATATACGCGATTGTACTTATAACAATGACTCATGTAATTCTTGTTTATTTGTATAAGGATATCTAGAAAAACATTTTTAAAAGATTATAAGGAGTATACTTTAACTTTATCAACGTTCATTATGTGCTATTAAACTTGCATTATGTGTACAACATAATATCAGTAGTGAAACTTAAATAAGAACATCAACATCTTTGTCAGCTAATCTTGAGTTACCTAACAGAAATTTTTACAAATATTTTACCAAATTCTAAAGGATATTAATGCATAATGAAAAACTCGTGTATAAGTATTAGTTGTACTTATATCACAATTTTCATGGGAAAATTCTTATATGTGTATATACTGAATTCAAATATTATAATAAATTTGATTTATGTGTAAGTTACTAAGTTTAATGCGTGCACGGAACTTATAACTATATAATTAAATGGAATTACATTTAAAGACACAATATTCAGTATTAATACAAAATTTTTTTTTTTGTCAAAACTCTGTGCGTACACAGGTATTATAACTAGTCTATATCTATACTACATATAATGCACGAAGGCACCTCAATCTTAATTTTAAGACGTACAAAAAATTACGCATGGTTTACAACATTTTAATGCACCCAATTTTCAGAATTACAACAAAGTAAGCATATTGTACAACAAAATAAAGCGCGATGTCATTTTAAGACCAAAATTATATCAAACAACATTAATGCTATTAAACACACCTATTCACAAAAAATTACAACCATTTAAGCACAATGTACAATAACTGGAACCAATTTTCAGATTTACAACAAAATAAGCATAGTGTACAACAAAATAAGCATGATGTAATTTTCAGATTTATTTTCAGACTTACAACATTAATGCTATTAAAGTGGTCAATGTTATTAATGAATATAATGACTACTAATTACAAGAAAAGAAACATAGTGTACAACACTTTAATGCACATAATTTTCAGACGTACAAGACAAGAAGTATAGTGTACAACAAAACACCACATTAATGCTATTTAATGTAGTTAATTATTTAACTGGTCAATAAATACAATTAATACAGTTATTAAAACACCCTTACATAGGAAATACAAACTATCAAACATATTGTACAACCAAATTAAACACAATTGCTGCATTAAATTTCATTACTACAAATAATAAAGCACGTTATACAAATATTCAAGCCCGAACGGCTACGGGCTATACGAAATTCTTGATATCTGTAAATTTATTGTTAAAAAGAACATAATAAACTAAAATACATTATTCATAGAAATTTTTTATTTCAGAGTATCCGCCGCTGCAACGCGCGGGTAACATGCTAGTTATTTTAATATACAAAGATATATACAAGATGGTAGTCATATTTATATTATCATAAAAAATGGACAAACCAAACCAATGCAAAACAATATAGAATTTTTCAAATAATGAAAAGTTACATGTTAAACTGATCGATCAGTGGACGACAATGGGAAAGAAGAAGGGAGTGAGTAGGTAGATGAAAAGATGGATTCAAAAGAAAAATAATTTACCCTCGTTTTAATAAAATTATAAAAAGGAAACATGTGGTTTAGAAAATTAGAAAAATAAGAATATGAATGGTTGCATTTAATTTCAAGGAGCGGGAAACTCGAGCCAATTTAGCGTATAACGTTATTTTTTTTTTTAATTCTCTACCAAAATACATACATATACCTATTATATATGTATACGTACACAAAGTATATTAGAGTTCGTTTAGGCTCGTGAGTCTATTCAGGCTTTGTATATAAAGTTCCAGCTCGGGCTCGATTATTAAATGAGCTTTAATTTAGGCTCGAGCTCGTTTAAGTTCGGCTCGTTCGAGCTGTTTACCGATCCGATCCCGAGCTTTTCATGAACGGCTCGGCTCGTTTCCACCCCTACATGATACACCTATTATATGTAATAAAAATAAATATAAACATAATAATAATGATACACTTTTGTAATACTATATAATAAAGAGCTTAAAGTGTCATTTTTCAAAAGAAAAGTCGGTTCTTTTTATTATATGGCACGGTTTCAATTAAGTTTGCTTACATAAAAAGGGGACGACTCTTGTTTTGCTTTGGTGCATTAGTGGATCTTTGTTTAAATTTCAAATTCTAATAGCAACAATGGACGTTAGGGATCACAAATCGATCAAAATAGACAAATATGCAGAAGAAATTATAGAATTGGATTTAGAAGAAGTTGTTGATGACGAAGAAGAAGATTGTGAAGAGTTACAATTACCAAGGCCTACAAGTTGGACTGATCCAGGAACTGGTAATATTGTGCAAGGGATGGAGTTGTTTACCCTGAAATATGAATCTCGTGTTGGACGACCTAATAATAATAATAATCATACAAGACCACGAGATGAATTTGATGTTTGCCCCATTTGTTTTCACCTTTGGACTACTGACGGAACCCATCGACTCTGGTACCAGTCTATTCTATCCTAAATTGATTGATTTGGCAACATTCCTTAAGTATTGAAGAATGCTTACTTTCTTAATTATGTTGTGTGATGAGTGATGGCTTATTATTGCAGTTGTCTTCCTTGTGGGCATATGTATGGATTGTCATGCATAGAGACATGGCTTCGAACCGGTAGCTCTCACTTTAAGAAGGTGGGTGTTTTTCGTCCCCTTAATTTGTCTGACTATAATTCTAATTCAGTTTTACCCAAACTATCGATTCTAAGAGTCAATTTTGTCTTTAATACTGTATTTGTTTACCAACAGTGCCCTCAGTGCAAGACCTTATGCACATTGAAGGATGTTAGACTTCTTTATGCAACTCGCCTTTGCATTCCTGATGCTACTGTCGCGGCTCATCAGATTGTTGCGGATCAAAAGGTAATCTATCTTTTTGTTATACTTCTTTCTTAAATACGCGCCTGCGCAGAAATTCTGTTTTAAGAATCTCGGAAGGAAGTCCATAATTTCTTTCAAATAATTGCAGGCATCCACTAGATGCTTTCCATACAGCTCGGCCGGTGTAAATGCATATAGCGATTATGAATTGGGACGGATTTTGCATGCCTTGAACAAAAGGTTTGATGTTTTGAAACGACGGGCTTACGTTCTGGGACAACAGAATGTTGCAATGAAACGACACACTGAACTCTTGAACCTAAAGGCTCATGCAAAAAAACGGGCTAAGTCTCTGGAACAGCGGGCTGATGCAATGGGACGGGCTGATGCATTGCGATGCCGGGCCGATGAATTAGGCCGGTGGGCTGATGAATATCTACGTAAGGCGGATGCATTAGGCCGGCGGGTTGAAGCATATCATCGTCGGGCTAAAGGATTGATACAACGTCTTGAAGCATTAGACACAAGTATCTCGATTTTTAGACATTGCTTGAGGGAACATCGTGGGTTAGTGCGACAAAAGAAAAGTGAGCGCCGTGATGCAGCAGCTAGAGATGCACAAAAAAACCGGTTTACGAACCGAACCGGGGAAAAAACCGAATCCGGTTTTACTAAAAACCGGTTTTTGGAAAACCGGTTATGAAATAACCGAACCGGCGGTTTTGTAACCGGTTATATTTTTTTTGATCGGCCGGTTTGAAAACCGGTTAAAACCGAACCGGTCATGAAAACCGGTTTAAAACTGCTTTTTTGATATATATGTTTTTTATGAACAATTTCGATACATATGTTGACAGCTATTTTTTTTTTTTTTTTTTTGGCATGCATGTGATGAGTTGACAACTTTTGGCAAGGCATGTGATGGGTTAACAACTTTTTGCAGGGCCACGAAAATATGCATATCTCACATCTTTCAATGCATTTATATTCAATACATTTATTCATGTTTCACAATCTCACATATCATATATTCATTTTCAATAAGAAAGAAAAACTGCCCATTTCACAAGAAAAAAAGAAGAAAGAAGACCTCAGTTCCGTTCATAAATCTTTAATGATCTTATGCACTTGAACAAATACCCATCATTGGTCTTAAACACAAATCGAAAAACAAGGAAGAAAACAAACAAACAACCTACCCGAGACCTGTTTAATGAGATCTTGACGAACTTGTTGTGCTTCGGTTGTTTTCGTTCGAAGATATAAAGTAATAAGGGAGATGGAGATAAATGTGTGGCTGCTTGTGTCATTGTGTGTAAATCGTTTTTGGATAAAAGAAAGGGACGAATTTTTGGAGATCTAAGTTGTTCGGTTAGATATACAGATAGTACACAGTATAGTATAGCAGATGTTGATGTTTAATGGTCCATAGCAAATGGACAAAGTTTTTATTTCATGAGTAGGGTGGGGGTATAGTGAGGACCATTGGTTTTAAATGCTACTAAAAGTTATGGATCTTATACAGTGTACCAGCCCAACATTCCAAAAAACAACCGGTTTGACATCAACCGGTTTAGACCGGTTACAAACCGGTTCATACCGGTTTCACATTTTTTATCCCAAAACCGGTTTTAAACCGGACCGGTTTTAGTCAAAACCGGTTTTTTACTAGTCAACGTGAACCGAAACCGGTTTTTAAACCGGTTCGGTTTTGAAAAAAAACCGGTTTGTGCACCTCTAGCAGCAGCTACTTGTCTTCAACCACAACAACTTTTGGTTCAATTTGCGAGGACAAAGTCACATATTCAGCGAGGACTCGTCCTCGCCAAACACCAATTAAGATCAAATAAACGCTTTCCTTCGTAATCATTTAAACAATAAGAACGAGCTAGGAACCTGTTAAGATCAAATAAACCAAAAATCCATGCACGTACTGTCCAGGAGTACTAAAAATGTGCTAAGAGTACTAACTTCTACTAAGAGTATTAACTTTGAAAGCTAAGAGTATTAACTTCCAAAGCCAAGAGTACTGACTTTCAAAGCTAGAAGTATTAACCCTTCGTTACCAAATCACGATTAACATGCTTCCCCTTGATGACGTATAGTCTGGTGTCGGGTCATGAACCCGACCACAGCCCAATACTTACAAGCCCAGCACGGCTTGGGCCAATATCAATAAAGGTTTGGGCTCACGAAAGCCCAAGCCCAAAATCTATTTACGGAATGGATATAGATATCTTCTAAAATATGAAGATAATCATCCCCAACCGACTTAGGCGGGATACGCCGAAGGTTGGGGAACACGGAACCAACAAGGATCCCGTGCATATATAAAGGGAATGATACCCCTCATTGAAGGTACGATCTCATAACCCTAAACTCCTTAAACCCTAAACCGATTACTTACTCTCACGCCGGAGGATAATCGTGGGAGACAATCCCACGGTAAGCCTAACGGTGTTTCTTGTCTCTTAGTGCGCAGGTCTCAAGCAGCAATTCTCAATTGGTACGAGAACCGGAGCTCCAAATCAGGAACGTCCAACTTTTGTATCAACAAGTGGCGCCATCCGTGGGACCCTACACTAAGAATCGACACTAGAATGACAAAACACGGCAATCAGCGATCGCAGTCAGATCTTATGGGGAAGAAATCGCAGAGTGGATTAACCCCTAAGCAGACCTCTGGGACAACCAGTGCTGCTAAAAATAAGGGGTCAGGTCAAGACTTGATCTTCCCTCTGGTAGAACCGCACTCGGGAGTAACCCAAATCACTACAACCACCACGAGTGGAGTAGACCCACTGCGCACTCGGGAACAACCCGTCTTTACTACTCCCTTCCAATCGGTGCTAGAAACTGACCTGACAAAGGTACCAGAGGCACCAGGTCGGGATAAGAATGCAGCAGTAGAAACAAACGCACTCACTCTCGAGGGAGTCGCACCAGAATTAGCACCAGAAGCTTTCGTATCCCAAAACTACGAAGCATTGGCTGCCCTCATGCAAGAGGAAGAGAAGAATAGATCAGGGCGGAACCTGAAAGCCCGACTCAATTTCGACTCGGAGTATGATACTTCCCCACCGCGCCACCAGAAGGAAAAGCGCAGAGGAAGTGGGCATAAACCCCCAGTATTCAACAGAATCGGGAGGAGAATTGAGGGTGATGAGACATCTCACTCGCAACGTTTGAGTGATAGTGATGGAGAAGAACGGCGTACCAGTGTCTACGCCAGACTGGGTAGCCGTAGAGTACGTGATAGACTGGGGAGAAAGTATTCCCCAAGTGAAAGCCCTTCAGATCCAGACTATGAGTCAGATTCTGAGGATGGCCGGCGCAAGCGTCGTAAGAAGGTAAATTCATCTTCTGACAACTCCTCGGACAACGAGGATAGTGATACTGGGCATTGGAAATCCAGAAGCAGACGCGATAGCCAAGAGGAAGACATGTCTCTCCCATGGCGCCGTCAGAAAGTGGATGCGTTCACCAGACGCATTAGTGATTTCTCTGAGAACAAGAAAAGGCGCATGCCTGCAAATGTTAAAACCTATGATGGGACAGGTGATCCTGATGATCACCTAAAAATTTTTGAGTCAGCCGCGACCATCGAAAACTGGCCACAACCAGTTTGGTGCCACATGTTTAATTCCACACTGGTGGGAAGTGCGCGGAACTGGTTCAACAAACTCCCACGAAGGAGCGTGAATGGTTTTGAAGAGTTGAGAAAGGCGTTCCGCCTAAATTTTACTCAACGCAAAAAGTGTGCTAAAAACCCTGTCGAACTCGCCAGGGTAAAACAGAACCAAGGAGAATCCACGAGCGCATTCATGGAACGCTTCAAAGATGAATGCATGCAGGTTAAAGCGTGCCCTGAAGTCCTAAAGATCTCGGGCTTCATGAATGGGATTAACAACCCAGAACTCATCAAGAGATTGAACGACAAGATCCCTGAAACCTTCGATGAACTCATGAAGCGCTCTCGGTCTTTTGTCCAGGGAGAAGCCGCCGCGGCGGATAGCAAGAAGAACCATTCCAGTTACCGGTCACAGGAACAACCTGGGAGACAATCCAATGACCGAGGTAATAACCGTAATCGGAGCTATCGCAGCCAGAGGAGCGGCAGAGACAGGGATAATGACAGGTATACTCCCCTGATCAAAACCCCAAAGGAAATACTCGCAGCAGAAGGAGCGAATTTCCCAAGACCGCCGCAGATGCGCACACCAGAAGATAAACGCACTGGGAATGGATACTGTGACTACCATGCACAAAAGGGTCACACCACTAACGAGTGTGTCCAGCTGCGCCAACTCATCGACAAGATGGTCAAAGGGGGTAGGCTAGACCACTTAGTTAAAAACATTAAAGAGGGAAGAGATAAGCAAAAGAATGAAAGCAAGAAGGAGACACCCAAGGATAAGGCCGACACAATCTATATGATACAAACGTGGCAGCGAACCACCAGACAGAAGGTCAGCCAAGAGTTTTCCCGAAGAAGTGAAATCTCTTTCCCTACTTTGACTGCGGACAACGCAGCATCAGAGCCCCTCACCATTGAAATTAGTGCGGGTGGTCACGACATACACCGCATGTACATCGATGGTGGGGCATCGGCAAATATTATGTATGAGCATTGCTTTAAAAGACTACGACCTGAAATACGTAGTCAGTTAAATCTGGTCAACACCGCACTCACCGGTTTCACAGGTGAGAAGATATGGCCTATGGGCCAACTGCGATTGCTAGTCAGTGTTGGCAACATAGAGCACTCTACGACAACCTGGATGGATTTCATGGTGATCAAATCCCCTTCATCATATAATGGCATTATTGGGAGACCCGGGATATCAGCCATGCGCGCGGTGCCGTCAACAGCGCACGGGATGCTTAAATTCCCAGTTGAAGGGGGCATTGTAACTCTTTACAATGCCACAGTCCCAAACAGAGAATGTAACACGGTTACATGTGAAAGGGAACCAATCCCGAAGCAGTGCGCGGCCAAAATCCCCAACTTTAAGGTTGCAATTCACCCAGAATATCCAGACCAGGAGATAACCATTGGAGGGTCATTGTCGGATAACGGCAAAGCGGCTGTGTGCGCGCTCCTACAAAAGAACGTGGATATTTTCGCATGGGAACCCAAACACATGACAGGAGTGCCACGCTCGATCACAGAGCATAAACTTAGAATCCGACAAGGATACTTACCGGTACGCCAGAAGAAGCGTGGCCAAGCTCCAGACAGGGCGCAGGCAATTCTGGCAGAGGTACAGAAATTAGTTAAATCGGGAATTATGCGGGAAGTCTATTACCACGACTGGCTTTCTAATCCTGTGATGGTCAAAAAAAGCGACGGTAGCTGGCGAATGTGTGTCGACTTCACGGACCTTAATAAAGCATGCCCACAGGACTGCTATCCATTACCAGAGATAGATTGGAAAATAGAGTCCTTGTGTGGATACCCGTTGAAGTGTTTCCTCGACGCGTACAAGGGATATCACCAGATACAAATGGCTCAAGAAGACGAAGAAAAGACAGCGTTCCACACAAGCCAAGGCGTTTACTGTTACACAAAAATGCCGTTTGGCTTGAAGAATGCAGGCGCCACCTATCAGCGGTTGGTAGACACTGCCTTTGAAAAACAGGTGGGCCGCAACCTGGAAGTCTATGTGGATGACCTGGTCATTAAAAGCCATACTGAAAAGGAACTGGTGCGCGACATAGAAGAAACATTCAAAACTCTACGAGAGATTAACATGAAGCTAAACCCTAAGAAATGCACCTTCGGCGCTACTGAGGGCATGTTCTTAGGGTACCTGATAGAACCTGATGGCATAAAACCTTGTCCAGAAAAGACGAAGGCGGTCATAGAACTTCCCTCACCACGCACACTGAAGGAAGTCCAATCCCTCAATGGAAAACTGGCTGGCCTCAATAGGTTCCTGTCTAAATCAGCAGAAAAGTCATTGCCTCTTTTCAAAACACTCAAGAAGTGTATCAAAAAGGGTGACTTTCGGTGGACCGCGGAGGCGGAAGAAGCTTTCACCACACTTAAACAGCATCTAGCAACACTCCCAACACTTGTGGCACCCCGACCAGGGGAAGAGCTGATCATGTACTTATCAGCAACTCATGGAGCAGTCAGCGCAGTACTACTAACAGATAGGGACTCGGTACAAACCCCTATCTATTTTGTCAGCAAAGCGCTCAAGAAAACTGAGATGAACTATAGTGCCATGGAAAAGTTGGTCTTGGCATTAGTGTTTGCCGCCAAGCGACTGCGCCGGTACTTCCAAGCGCACCCGATAGCGGTAATCACAGATCAAGCCATCAAGCAGATCATCTCCAAACCCGATGCATCAGGACGACTCCAGAAGTGGAGTGTGTTGCTAGGCGAACATAACATCTCTTACAGACCACGTACCGCGATAAAAGGACAAGTTCTGGCAGACTTTATCATCGAGAAGCCGGATGCCGACGAGGTACCTACACCACTCGAGAAAGAGCTACATGATCCATGGATCTTGTTCACAGACGGGTCCTCATGCGTGGACGGTTCAGGAGCTGGCCTTATTCTCACAAACCCAGAGGGAATGGAATTCACCTACGCACTGCGTTTTGAATTTACCTCGACAAACAATGAGGCAGAATATGAAGCCCTGATCGCTGGACTACGCATTGCAGCTCGAATGGGTGTACGTAACCTAGAAGCAAATGTGGACTCCCGACTAGTGGCCAACCATGTGTTGGGTGAATACGTGGCCAAAGAAGAAAATATGATTCAGTATCTTGAGAAGACTAAGACACTGATCAAAGGCTTTGACAGATTTACTATCAAGCAAGTCCCTAGAGGAGAAAACCGCAAAGCAGATGCACTGAGCAAGATCGCCTCGACAAGCTTCGCACACTTATCAAAGCAAGTGCTGGTGGAAACACTGAAAAGCAAGTCAATTTCGGAGATGGAAGTCTCCGCAGTCATAGAGGAGGATGGTCCTACATGGATGACACCAATTGCAGAATTCTTAAGCAAAGGGACGCTACCCCAAGAACAGACAGAAGCTCGCAGAATACGGCGCACAGCGCAGAGATTCGAATTGCGCGACAACATACTGTATCGACGTTCTTTCCTCCAACCATGGCTTCGCTGCGTCGGCCCCGTACAAGCAAATTATGTGCTGCGAGAAATCCATGAGGGTTCGTGTAGCATGCACGCAGGACCACGGTCTGTCGTAGCACGCGCCATGCGATCGGGATACTACTGGCCAACCATGCATAAAGATGCGCGGGATTTGATAAGGAAGTGCAATGATTGCCAAGTCCACAGACCCGTACCGCGCAAACCACAGCATGAGTTAACACCAATCACGGCGCCGTGGCCATTCTACAAATGGGGCATTGATATCGCCGGTCCTTTTCCAATAGCAGCAGGTGGCCTCAAGTTTCTCATAGTAGCCATAGATTACTTCACCAAGTGGATCGAGGCAAAAGCAGTGGCGACAATTACTGGCAACCAGGTGAAACGCTTTGTCTGGGACAACATAGTATGCCGCTTCGGATTACCTGGAGAAATCATCTCGGATAACGGGAAACAATTCTGTGACAACCCCTTCAAAGATTGGTGCGAGAAGTTAAACATCACCCAACACTTTGCGTCGGTTACACACCCACAAACCAATGGTTTAGTCGAACGCGCAAATCGAAGTCTGGGTGAAGGAATCAAAGCACGTTTGGACAAGCACAAGGGAAGGTGGGTTGAAGAACTCTCACATGTACTATGGGCGCACCGCACCTCAGTTAAAACCAGCACGGGGGATACCCCCTTCTCTCTAGTATACGGGACAGAAGCCGTTATTCCAACTGAGATCGGCATGCCAACTATCCGCACTGCGGAGATTAATGTGACCACAAACGACGACGAAAGACGTGTCGACTTGGACCTACTGGAAGAAAGACGCGAACGCGCGGCCATACGGGAGGCAAGGTCGAAGTCAAAAATGAAAGGATACTATGATGCCAAGGTACGCAGTGTTTCATTCAGACCAGGTGACTTTGTCTACCGCGCCAATGAGGCAAGTCGCGCTGAAGATACAGGTAAGCTCGGACCAAAGTGGGAAGGACCTTATGAGGTTACTGAAGCAACGGGCACAGGCGCGTACCGGCTACGAGGTTTGGATGGTCGTGACCTACCGCGCACATGGAATATCAGCAACCTCAAGAGGTGCTACCTATAAGAATAGCTACGGCATAGCGCGCAGACGCTCCGCACTATCAGTGCTCAATAAACATTCATGTACTCAGTTTTTTATTTTTCTTATTTACTGTTCTCTTTGTTATTCCTTGATAAACTTGCAAGTATTAATAAAAACGTCGCGGTTTCTAGCTAACTCCGCGACACATTTTAAATTGTTATATACTGTATGTCTTAACAATTTTTATTCTTGCCCACGATGGCGTGCATGCACTACAAATAAACCCACGATGGTAAAAGGATAAGTTGACCTACTAACTAACTTGTTGAGTAAGAGGGTTGCAAACCCATCAACACCGGATCACGCATCCCTGTTAAACACCTTGTTCTCAAGACGTTGGAATAAGATATGTGCGCATCCCACGATGGTTGCGCAGTAAAGCGCACGTGCGCGTTTAACAGCTTAGGAACCAAAACACTTGCTTCCATAATGTGATATTTACAGCACGACTGGATATCATACCATACACGATTATGACAAAGTACTTAGAATTATTTCTTAAAGTATATTACGATTTTTTCATACATGATTATGGATTTCCTACAGCCGCACCGATACACATGTTTGTTTCTTCGGCAACAAATACATCTTTTACATAAAGATAAACAGATATGTATGCATTACGAATTTCACAGCAAAACAAAAGACACTTTTATTGATAACTACGAGTTATTACAAACGATATCAAACATATCCGCTACAAGCTATTACAACGCCTAAGTGACGAAGTGCCAACATGACTTGTCGCTTCTTTAACTTCGCTGATGCTCTTCAACACATCTGAATCATTAGGCGACACGGTGGCCACACTGACTGGCACTCCATCAGACCTCGGCAAGTGAGCCGCACCAAGTCCACACAGGACGGCCTTACCTGCAATACCTTTTTTCTTGGCAAGACGGGTGGCATGCGCTTCCAAGACTTCCTTCAGAGGTACCTCTCTCTCCAATGCAAAGGGATTCTGACTATCCCTAGGACGCGCAAAGACGGGTACTTGGAGCTGCGACTCTTGGGGTTTCAAAAAATAATTCGGCTGTGTGTCAGCATCCTCAGCACGATGACGTGCCAATGACAACCCGGCCATAATAACACTTATCGGATAATCTTGGTCGCGCTCAAGCTCTGAAATCATCTGGAGCTCTAGGTCTTTCATTTTTTGCATGGCAGCGACCAAATGATCATAGGATTCAGCATTATAACCCGGTACCTTCTCAACAGGTGTTTTCAACAGTTTTGCTTCATGGAGTTGTTCCACTGCCTCTGACTTACCACGCTCTAAAGCGCACTGCACAACCTCCCCAAATGCATTTACTACCTCTGTTGACTCTAGGGTACTAAGCGCAGCCAATCGGAGACCGTGGCCTATAAGCCACCTGCGCTCCGCTATCACTGACATAAGCTGCGGATACAATTCTTCATCGTACTCGATGCTCAGCTTACGCAGCTTTGCCTCCTGTACCTCTAAGGACCAGCTCACCGTATTCCCAAGCTCCCCCAACTGCGCAAACAGACTTTCTTTACCCTGTTCCAGATGTTTTAGTGCCCAGCAGCACGCAGCCTTATACCTGGCAGCATCGGCACGCTCTTGATTCATTTGGCACATTAGCGCCATTTTCTCCTCGGCCTGTTTTTGGGCGTGTGTGCTCAGGACCTTGGCCTCTGCATGGGCGCTATCTAGTTGCGCCCGGGTACTGGCAAGCTGCGCCTCCAGCAAAGAAATTGTTTGGTCTTTTTGGGACTCTTGGTCGTCTGCATCCGATACTCGGTCTTTCAGCCTCACAATTAACGAAGCCTGCTGGGCGGAGACCTGAACCAATTCTTCAACTAATTGATCCAGAGGCACATCTGCATCAGCTTGGTTTTCCTTATCCTGGCTCGGCGGCTCAGAATGCGCTGAGCGGGTCGGACTAGCCTTGGGAGGAGACTCTATAACCTGCTCCGTCCTGCGAATGATCACCAGCGCAATGTTAGAATCACAAATAGCACATTCACCAACTAAACAGGAGGTTATACATGTATGGTTTTACTTACTTTGGCTCCGCATCATCGGCAGATGGATGCGACGACGCTTCGTCAGTGGAGGACAACTCCACAGTTTGAATCACGGGTCGCTTCTTCCTTGACGGGCCCGCACCATGATCTCGGCGGGTCCTTTTGCGATTCAGCGTAACTTCCTCTTCCTCTTCCTCTTCAGGATGAGCTACAGCTACGATCGACGACTGCGCCACTACCGGAGTCACCTCAGGATTGGGACGGCTTTGCAAAGGCGTAGCCTCTACCGCAACGGAGGAACTGGTCCCTGTATCCCCTGCGGCCAGTTCCATGACACGCCCTTCCGTTGCAGCTAAGATAGGCTCCTCGTCCTCCCTCAACGGTCTTACTCCTGTCTTTACGGCTACGGGCTTCGCTAGCTGTACAACGGTGAATAGATCCATCTCTGCGCAAGACAAAACACATATACAAACAGTTATATAATGCGCAAACAAAACGGAGGATTATTCTTACATTAGTTACACGCAGAGGTACGGAGGAATAAGTACCCACCCTGGCCATTGGCGTCTAAAAAGATTGGGATCTCATCTTCGGGACCGAAATAATTACGGCTGATCCCCATGTGCACCAAAAATCCCTCAGGGTACACACTAATGGGGATGCGGTTAGCATTTATCAGTTCCGCATCCTCGACATTATACGACCCAGGCAAGGGGCACTCATCCCTCTGTAGTGTTCCTCGTGTATAGAACTCATAATTCCACGGGAAACATGTATCATCTACCCAGAAGAAATACTCCCTCCAATTCCTAAGGGCGTCTAATTTGTCTGTATAGCACTGCAGTCTACCGGCGCGTTTCGAAAAAGTTACCCACCCATGCGCCCACGTAGTGTGGTAAAATGCGCGGAATAAGTTGATGGTGGGATTAATCCCCAACAAACGGCAATTTACTTCGAAATTAGTAATTTTGGCCGCGCCGATGCAGTGTAACTGCGATATGTGTAGTGTATAATAATTTAACACATCGCATAGGAAGCGTGATAGGGGCACACGTTGATTCGCAAATTCGAATAACCGTGTGTAAACACCCACTTTCCCTTCGGGGAAATCTGCAATCGTGGCACGCGCATCCGGAACCACTGGATGCACGTCCCGGGGTATAAAGTAATCTGAGGTAAATTCCATCAGATCGATTAAATTAAGGTCGGAGGTGAAGTCAGACAACTGTTTAACCATGGTGATATACTTTTCTGTTATCAACGCATTTATCAGTTCCGCATCCTCGACATTATACGACCCAGGCAAGGGGCACTCATCCCTCTGTAGTGTTCCTCGTGTATAGAACTCATAATTCCACGGGAAACATGTATCATCTACCCAGAAGAAATACTCCCTCCAATTCCTAAGGGCGTCTAATTTGTCTGTATAGCACTGCAGTCTACCGGCGCGTTTCGAAAAAGTTACCCACCCATGCGCCCACGTAGTGTGGTAAAATGCGCGGAATAAGTTGATGGTGGGATTAATCCCCAACAAACGGCAATTTACTTCGAAATTAGTAATTTTGGCCGCGCCGATGCAGTGTAACTGCGATATGTGTAGTGTATAATAATTTAACACATCGCATAGGAAGCGTGATAGGGGCACACGTTGATTCGCAAATTCGAATAACCGTGTGTAAACACCCACTTTCCCTTCGGGGAAATCTGCAATCGTGGCACGCGCATCCGGAACCACTGGATGCACGTCCCGGGGTATAAAGTAATCTGAGGTAAATTCCATCAGATCGATTAAATTAAGGTCGGAGGTGAAGTCAGACAACTGTTTAACCATGGTGATATACTTTTCTGTTATCACGCACGCGCGGTTACCTTGGTGGTTGGTTACTTTTGGGGATAATGACTCTTAATTTGCTTTAGAACGGGTGAAAGATGTTTTTACTGTGAGGAATCCAGTGAAAATGAATCCCCAAGTTATATACTTCTCCTTTTCCACACGATTGGCGACACGTGGATCCCACTAAGCTTCATTGTGTGGACGAGATGACTTGATGTGACAGCGGGGCAGTACCTTTCCCCCGATTAACGAGGCCTCGACTATTCACATGGCTGTCTCGATACATTGTACCTACGGGTAGGTATATGGCTTCTTGGATACGTTTCGTATATTATTTATTTTTTGGGACTACGGTCATTAGTCTAGCATCCGCAGTTACGCACTGCGCATACTAGACTGGGGGGACATGATGACGTATAGTCTGGTGTCGGGTCATGAACCCGACCACAGCCCAATACTTACAAGCCCAGCACGGCTTGGGCCAATATCAATAAAGGTTTGGGCTCACGAAAGCCCAAGCCCAAAATCTATTTACGGAATGGATATAGATATCTTCTAAAATATGAAGATAATCATCCCCAACCGACTTAGGCGGGATACGCCGAAGGTTGGGGAACACGGAACCAACAAGGATCCCGTGCATATATAAAGGGAATGATACCCCTCATTGAAGGTACGATCTCATAACCCTAAACTCCTTAAACCCTAAACCGATTACTTACTCTCACGCCGGAGGATAATCGTGGGAGACAATCCCACGGTAAGCCTAACGGTGTTTCTTGTCTCTTAGTGCGCAGGTCTCAAGCAGCAATTCTCAATTGGTACGAGAACCGGAGCTCCAAATCAGGAACGTCCAACTTTCGTATCAACACCCCTCAAATCCAAACAGTGTGTGTCATCCGATAAACTCCATACCAAAAACAAAAACAATGTACTCCAATCTAACACCAATATCCATAAAATACTCATCATGATCGACCTCCCCTCAAATTAAGAAAATAACTGTATTTCGCATATGTCAAAAATCTAACCTCATGTAACAAAAACAAAAACCATACCTCAAATAGCCTACTGTGTGTGACAAACCTAAACTCCC
>BPTQ01000008.1:330172337-330332222 GCA_019973895.1 Chrysanthemum seticuspe | reverse complement strand
ATCATCTTCAATCATGAGAATCGTGTAAAAATCATGAGGAAACATTCCAAAAAACAACCGGTTTGACATCAACCGGTTTAGACCGGTTACAAACCGGTTCATACCGGTTTCACATTTTTTATCCCAAAACCGGTTTTAAACCGGACCGGTTTTAGTCAAAACCGGTTTTTTACTAGTCAACGTGAACCGAAACCGGTTTTTAAACCGGTTCGGTTTTGAAAAAAAACCGGTTTGTGCACCTCTAGCAGCAGCTACTTGTCTTCAACCACAACAACTTTTGGTTCAATTTGCGAGGACAAAGTCACATATTCAGCGAGGACTCGTCCTCGCCAAACACCAATTAAGATCAAATAAACGCTTTCCTTCGTAATCATTTAAACAATAAGAACGAGCTAGGAACCTGTTAAGATCAAATAACTCCGATAACTCCATACCAAAAACAAAAACAATGTACTCCAATCTAACACCAATATCCATAAAATACTCATCATGATCGACCTCCCCTCAAATTAAGAAAATAACTGTATTTCGCATATGTCAAACTAGACCAACAATACGAATGCTTACTTTTATAAATTCAAGAGTCACCATCACTTGACTTGCATATGGTATAATCACAAATCAGTAACATGTAAATCCAATACTCAAAATTTGCAAGCCATCACATGTATTGCATCCAGATTTGCTACACACTCTTGAACCATGCAATCGATTATATAATGAGAATTTAATAATCTGAAACCAATAAAATACAAATAGAGAAGTCAACAATATCAAGCCATACTTTAATATGTCACCGACCAATAACACCAATTAATGCTAGATATCACTTATCTTAATCAATTCAGTACGAGGTTAGATCAATCACTATCACGCCCAAGACGACAATAACCCAGAAATCCATGCGTATAATTATCAAAATAACCAACCCATTAAAGCTTTAATTCAGTATGAATGTTGGTTATCATGCAATCAGACTTCCTTATGCCAAGAAGTACTAAGTTTCCAGTAACAGTATTAACGTTTACCTTGACATACTAATGCAATACCAGCCATATAAACTTACACGAGCAGCTGATCATGACATTAATGCTTCTTTGTTGTCGTTGAAAACACCAGCAGCTGTGAATAACTAGTAACCATAGTATGTACTCTCCTACTTGTCAACGATTCCAACATCAAAACTTGTGTTAATGATCAGCAACCTCAGTTTGTACTATGCGTGAGTCTACTTCCATTAGAATTAAAAGTAAACAGCCTACTCATACCCACTTCAGAAATAATAACAATCAGATTTGCCTCAAATTTATTGGTACGAGGTTGAGTTGAACCACCAATCAGATACAATATTAAATTGAGGTGATCATGCACATAATAAGCAACACGCACTAGCACATAAACCCTAGACATTAGAGTTTGCAATCGACTTCTCATAAAAACCAAATCATACAACCTCTTAATAAATGTCACGAGCAGATTAAGGTTTTAACAAACAATACCAACAACCATGATTTGTGATCTTTCCCATTATTAATCACATCAAATCAGATCACTTTAGGGTTTGTAGACATCATTAATGCATGTTTAAAAAAACAATCATAAGAAACCCTAAAAATCCGACTTTTATTACCTCCTCTGCAGCAGTTTTCTCGACTGAATATCTTGCGAATAAAACCTCAGATTGAAGATCCCTCTGGTGGAAACCTTCCTTGATATACCAAGAAATTCGAGTCCTAAATTCGTCCTGATCTAACAGTTAACGAAGAAGTTATCGTCACTTGAAAACAACCCTGCAAAAAGATACGAAAATTTTTCTAGCTTCGGATTTTTGCTTCTTTTTCCAGAAACCTTGCGAATCCTAGATATCAAGAGCAACCCGCTCTGATACCACTTGCTAGAATCTATGCTCGAGGTTGTTTAGACCTTATCTAGGATCACAATAACATTTAACAATAATACGCAGCGGAATACATCAAAACATAAATGTTATTTCTAAAAGGTTTCTTCGTCATCATCTCTACTCTATTACAAATCACCAATACAGCCTCAATCCTACACGATCAACTGTAGGACGTGTTATCTATCTATAATAAGGAATCATGGATCCTTGGGGCTAACCAACACAAATCCTAGGCGTTTACATAAGCAATCAAACGCCTAGAGACACACACACCTTTAACTTAGTCGACTACATATCTTGTGCATACTAAAACATATTCCCTGTATCTCTTTATAAATTAGAGGTACTAGGGTTACAAGGAATTAATGACTAAATAACTTAAAGCATATAGAAGATTTTCCTGTAATCTTCTATAATTAGAAGATTGCTACTTTGTCATATTTAGTCCTTCAAGTTCCATTCTTGTAACATTGTAGCTTATTAGTTTTGCCATTATCAACTCAAATTAACGAACCCAACACATGGGTTACCTGAGAACATTGTATCAGATATAGATAAGGTGTTCCCTAGTCTATTTTGGAAAGAATTGCTCAAGTTACTGAGGGTGGAGTTGTGTTTGTATACTGCCTACCATCCCCAATCAGATGGACAAACTGAAGTAGTGAATAGATGCTTTGAGTGTTACCTCAGATGCATGACTGGTGAACAACCTACTCAATGGTGTAAATGGTTGTCTCTTATTGAATGGTGGTATAATACAAACTATCACACAAAAATTCAAACTACTCCCTATGAAGTTGTGTATGGCAAGCCTCCTCCTGTCCACATTCCATACATTGGGGGAGAAAGTATAGTGGAATTAGTGGACAAGACCCTACAGGAAAGGGAGGAAGTTGTTGAAACTTTGAAATTTCACATCAAAAGGGCTCAAAATAGAATGAAATCTCATCAGGACAAACACAGAACAGACAAGGAGTATAAATGTGGTGATTGAGGTGGCATACAAATTGGAATTACCACCACAGTCCCAAATTCATAATGTCTTCCACATTTCTCAGCTAAAAAAATGCAGACATATTAGTCCAAACCAAACAAGTGGTAGCCTTCCACCTTGTGACAATGCTGGTGTGTTTGTAGTGGAGCCAATGGCCATCCTGGACAGAAGATTGGCTAAGAATGGAAATGGAGCAGAAGTGTATGTCTTAGTGCAGTGGGTTAATGGTACTGTGGAGGATGCCACATGGGAATCAATTACTGATTTGCAGCTAAGGTTCCCTGAGTTTGACTGCACAACTTGAGGACAAGTTGTTCTTTAAGGGAGGTGGACTGATAAGCTACTAATCAGTCACCACAAGAGCTAGTTATGTTGCTTGGCACGTGAGGAGCACACAAGTGGTTTACCAGGCGTGTGAGGTGCACATGATATCTTCCAGCAACCTCTAACTAACTTTGGCGGGAAATACTCTTTAAATACTTATATCTGTTATTCATCATTTCATTCGTTGTTTTGTAATCTCAATTCTCTCAACTGTAATCACTCTCAATAATAAACAACAACTTTCCCGCCTTGATAACTAATTGTGATTTCATCAATCTATTCTAATTCTTGGATTGGTCAAACCAGTTAGAATCCTTTAACGGATCTTCATTGATCCCTATTGGTGTCTATCACAACAATAATAAAAAGTGCTAATTCTCAAAACAGTACAAAATGTTGTGTAGTGGTCACCAAAAGGTAAAAAAAATAACACATCTTCCCTAAATGGTCATGTGCGAATGTGCGACTCCATTGAATGTGTGACAAGTGTCCATTTTTTTAATAAAAAGTACAGTGGTAGGTGAAATTTTGACTTTGAATTTTTGTTTAAATGACTAATATAGTAATATACCCTATTTTAAATATAAATACATTTTCTCACATAAATCACTCACACACTTCATCACCACCTCTCTCCTCTCTCTCTCAAAAATTCCGGCCGTCATTGATCCTTTATAAAATCCAACAAGCAAAACTACATTAATCCTTTATAAAAGCCAACAAGCAAAACAGATCCGCCATCACCACCAAGCAAAAATTTCGGCTGTCAACACCACACACCACCACCACCACAAATCCGCCATCAACACCACAAATCAACACCACCATCACCACCATAGATCCGCAATCACCACCATAGATCCACCATCACCACCACAGATCAACGCCACCACAGATCCGCCATCACCACCACAGATCCGCCATCACCACCACAAATCTGCCACCACCATCACCATCACCACCTCAAAAATATCATCAAACCCAGATTAGATGGAGATCTGAAGAAGTAAAAAAAGAAGATGAAGATGAATTGGATGTTTTCTTTTAATATTAAAATTATGTACTCGTGTTATATACGACTTTTTTTTAATATGTGAGGTGTAGTAGATGATGTTGTAGTACATTAATAACATCAAATAGTCCTGAATATTAAGTGTCAATTTCCCCCGATAATGCTCGTATTTTATATCATTTATATGGATTTACGCTTTTTTCCTCTATATTTCACTTTCAGGCAATTTACGAGCATTGGAGCTAACGAGACACGGATTTGGAAAGTTTATTGAAGACATATGATAGTATGCCCATTTTGATGAGGTTACGGCGTAACTCCTTTCTCACATTACGCCATAACGTTTGCGTGACTCACAAGGCCAGCTCAGCAGCAGATTACGGCGTAACTCCATACAAGGATTACGCCGTAACACATTAGATCAAATGATGTTCAGCGCCGCTACAAGCTACGCCGTAACTCCTTACAGTGATTACGGCGTAATCAAGCCAAATTGAAGATACGGCGTAACGCTTTCCATAAGTTACGCCGTAACTAGCTTTTCCAGAGAAAATTACGAAGATATTGATGTTACGGCATAACTCTCAGCTTAAGTTACGCCGTAACTAGGATCGTGCCTATAAATACAGCCCTAAAATCTGCATTTTGAGATATCTCTCTTCCTACCCTTCTAGGGAGCGATTAGGGCAATCATTCACTCCACACACCAAATCGGAGAACATGGGTAGGAGGTTGAAGGCAGATCTTGAGGAGCATACGGAGCCATCTCCAAGGGAGAAATCACTCCCCTACGATAAGCATTAGCCATTTATCATTTCTTTTACTTTCAATTCATGTATTTCATCATGTTAAACATTGAATCGATTGTTTCAGTTAATATGAGCGGCTAAGCACCTCTGGTGCTAGCCTAGTTATGATTTATTAATTGTTTTATTTATGTTTACATTGCTTCTTTATAATTGTTTCTAGTGTATTCATGCATAGTTTGTTGGTAGCTACCCTCGTTTCGGTAGTTTTGAATGGCGGTAGTGGCTAGTTACTTAGGAGATATGACCAATTGACCCTAAATAGTTAGACTGAGTGGGAAGGGTAAGAATTGACCAACTGACGACCCTTCTTCGCTTGTGCGATTTGACCAATTGATCACCTACCTTTTGGATGAACTTAAGAAGTTAGGGACGAGTGTTTAAGATGCTAGCGCCCGGGCACTCATTATTATGAATCTAGCATGTAGCGAAACTTAATGACTTGGCTTAGGGGACTAAAAACAACTGGACTTACAAGGGTAGTAGCTTGTTCTCCGGTGAAAGGCTTTGCTGATAGGTTATGACGAACTGACCAAATGTTGTCCTAACAAATTTTACCCCCATCTGAAGCAATTGGAAGTAATTAAACGTAAACTTAACATGATAGGATGAGTAACTAGGTTAGCACACTTCTCCTATATTGATCACAACCTCTGCCTTTATTCGCTATCTTTTATTTTCTTGTTTTAGTACTTTATTAATCATTACAACCTCAAAACCAATTAAAATCTGTGACACCTAGACTTAATTAGAATCCGCTTACATAGCTCTTGGGACGATTCGGTTTTATCGAATACTACACTACACACGACCAGGTACACTGCCCGTTAGTGCATTAGGATAGACTATAGGTATAACGAGAACTTATAAATATTAAAATTTGATCAGTAAAACCTGCATCATACATATGAAGACAAGATTTAGTTTTGAAATAACAAAACTAAAATAATTTATTTATTTTACTACAAGATCTATCGTGGTGATGGTGTGTTTATATGTGGGGTGTAGTACACTTGTTGATGTTGTAGTACACTTTTTCTTTTTTCTTCTTTTTTTTTTTGATCGAAACTTGTTTTTTTTAGAGCAAAGTAGTAGTATGACAATTTTTTAGAAATGACAACAAATAAAATATGAGTGTAAGAGAAGTTGCCGGAATATATGGTTGTCGCCGGAATATTTGGTCTTTTGAGAAAAAAAGTTGGCCGAAATAAATGGGTGTCGCTGGAATACATGGTTGTTTCCGGCTATTGATGATCATGACCATGTCGCACATTCGTACATGATCATGTCGCACATTAAAAAGAGAGTATTTTGGTCTTTTTAATACTTTTGTAATAAGACAAAAAAAGAATATATGGGAAAACACCGACCTACCACTGTACTTTATTATTAAAAAAATGGACACTTGTCGCACATTCAATTGAGTCGCACATTCGCACATGACCATTTAGGAAAGAAGTGTTATTTTGTACCTTTTGGTAACCACTACACAACTTTTTGTATTGTTTTGAGAATTAGCTCTAATAAAAATATGAACTAACCACAAATCAGATCAATCAATTGAGTAGATGATTTTTTTGGTGTCGATGGTTTCTTTACATGAATAAGGTTTAATACTTGGGGCCGATTATTTTGTTTAAAAGATAAGGGTTTGGGGTGGATAGTTTTTAATGTAAACATGGTGTAGTACATCCCACCATAGCATCTGCCATCCTATATCAACATCTAAATCGGTTATACACGGTTTTGGTTACTTCATTTAAGGTTCTTGGAAACGATTTTTTATGGTTATGAGAATTTAAAAAAAAATATTCGGCCCAAAGCATTAGGATATTCAAATTGAAGAAGTAAATTTGATAGATGGAAAGAAAAATCGTACAATGACTCACAGAACACACGTACTATCGATTGAGAAGATGCAGACTATGAAGATTCAATTGTAATGTTTTGTGGTATCAATGATCCGTGTTCCTGTTTTAGAGATTTGAGAAGATGGAGACTATCAAGAAAGGTTTTTACTGGTCCGCTCTTTTTCCATTCCTTTTACAGTTTAGTCATAAATATGGACAAATAGCCCGCAAGTACATATGTAAATTTTGTTTTTTCTAAAATAAGTATATAAAAGCGAATTTTGTAAACAATTTTGCTAAATCTAGAAATATTTAAGCTTTTTTAATAAAACATCTTTTGTATAAAAAAAAATAAAAAAATTATTACCCAATAAGGTATGAATTGATTTTTTTGAAATGAAAAATTCCCACTAGAGATTTTGTTTTATTATATAAAAAAGATGGTCATCAATAAAGTTATAGCTAGTCTAACAATGCATTGAATTACTATACGTTTAGTTTTCTTGACATGTTCACTGTCAAATTCCATCTTCAAGAAAGTGTTTTTTCAAAAATCTATCAAAATATAGTTTTAATTGGTCTTTAATCAGCTTACAAACTACCAAGTCCATGTGAATGCTTCGTGTAGTAAATTGTAAAATAGCCACATGGTTTTTAACTTTTTATATATAAGCTCCATGTGAATGTTTGATGCAGTATTAGTAAATTGTAAAGTAGCCGCATGGTTTTTATATATAAGCTGATGAAATATACGAGCACACAAAACGACTATAATGCAGTCGACAACAACATAAACAAAGCAGTTAACACTGTTAAAACTTCCATGATCCAAACTCATATGTCTTCATGCATGAAATTTGCAAATTTAACCTTCCATGTTTGAGAATACCTCTTGTTTATATCTTCAATCACTTTATCCATCTTGGGCACTTTGGTTAGTTTCATAGATTTACTCATCCCATTCCATAGATCTGCAACCTCCTTATCACTCTTTAAATGATTCAATACTATCCATTCTTGTAACACCCCAAAAATGATGGTTTGCAGCGGAAGTAGTGTTACCGGGGTATTACTCGATTGGTACCACAACACAATGTATAGAACAACGGTTTAACTTTAAAAAAAAATCTTATTTCATAAAGATTTATAGTTACATCTTTCAAAATATAATGCGGAATGTAGGCCCATAAAAAGAATTTAAGTGGTCCCAAGTTTTATATCAGAGTCTTTTATGATTCATGCCATGCCAATGCCCAAACGCCTCCAAAGTTTAGCTATCGCCTGCAATCCTGAAAATGCATGCTAAAAGTGTCAACACAAAGGTTGGTGAGTTTACAGGTTTTAATACACAAGTAGTTTCCAAAACAGGAAAAATCAATTGGTTGTCAAAGTTTCAAAGGGTCCATTATGTATGCAGCGCGTTCATGGCATAAAGGTTCCACTACTTAAGCCGATTCAGCCGAAAATTGCCCCTACGTGCAACATGCTCTAACCCAGCATGAGAAGTGATACTATGCACTCCGGTTAGTCGAGTGAGGGGATGGCTCTACCCCTAAATAGCGCTATCCATAGTTATCAACGGCTCGTCCCGTACAGTGGGAATGAGTTAATAAGTAATATAGTACCAGGGGACTTTTACAGTTGTTCTCAGGCGCCAAACATAAGCATACATACCAGTTTGCACAGAGCATAGCTTAGTAGATTGAATCAGTTCAGTAAATCCATAATTTCATGAATGCACAACCAATTTACTTTTAAGTAATCATAGCATGCTTTTCACCCCAAAACGAGTAAAACAGTAAAATGGGGCTGTGAAACTCACCTTAGTCCGAAGAAATACAAGAATCACAACTAACACAACTGGCATCGAGAAATGTAACACAGTGGTATCACAAGGTAGCAATACACAACGATACAAGAGTATCGACACAACGGTACGCCATTGGCACAACCTAATAGTATATGGATTATCTCAGAATGCGTATCGTAAAGTGAATCAAGTTTTCAAAAGATAATTGTTTTAGTTTTCGTGGAAGTTTCGTATCAACGTTTGTAAAGAGTTTAGTATCGTTATTCGTGTGGTGGTTTGAAGATCTAGACTCGAAACACATATCAAAGTATAAAATATATAGTACACATATGAAAGGGAATAAACATGTAAGGGTCAAGTCGCAATTAAGTAAAAAGTAAGTAACTCGTTAAGTTTAGAGCATTCACCTAGTATCTCCAAATAATGAATGTTTTATATATTAAAACATAAGTTTTAACATGAAAAGAGTGTTTTATATTCACTAAAAATCTACTTCTCGTTTTATTATCGATCTTTGATCATAATAAATATACTTATTGATAATAAATATATGAATAAAAGTTTAATATGATTCGTTATTCAAAACACGGTCCGATGATAAGTAATCCGTGTAGATAAGTTTAAATAATATAAAGGATTAAACGTATTTAAAAAATTTCAAGCTTTATAGTCAAATAATAGTTCGTCGAGGAGTAGTCTAATATAATAAGTATTATATATTCGTTATGTCCATTATGTCTAAGTAATATGATCTGCTATAAGACCAATGTCCAAATGTGTCAAATTCACAATCCATATTGTCCAAATCCGTTAAGTATTAGGATAGTCCGATAGTCATATGTTGTCCAAACGTCTAGTATCAACGGTCTTCATTCAGTGTTCAATATATATGTATTTAGTCCATTAATGGGTAGTCTATTAATAATTTAAGTTTGGTCTAATAAGTATTATGTACTTAGTTTAATATCTAGTTTTAGTCTAATAAGGTTTATAACTAATTATGTCCATTAAAGATCTAACTTAAATCCATTAAGTTAATAAACACCGTCATCCCAAAATAACTATAATTGATCCAACACTTTCAAACACAAATTAAAACCGTTAAATGTCCAATTTTAAATCTAATATAAGTCTAACTAGCCGCAGGCCCGCCCGCTGGGCGGCTAGCTTCAAGAATTATTTAAGATAAAATTAATAATATAGTTTTTAAGATATCGTTAAACTTAATATAATGTTCACAATAAAAATAAGTTTCTGCCAATCATAATCGTATAAGAAAAAAGATACATCTCTATTATAGTAGGGTATAATGAAAATGAAGAAAGATACTCATAATCTGTGAAAAACCTCTTTATAAACGATGTTTGTTGTAGCATTTGTGTAGTTATCATCTTTGTCAAACCTTTGCCAACGTTTGACCTCGACTTTTGTTTATTGTCTTGAGAAAAGAAACAAAAATTGGAACCGTTTTCTATTAAGCTGAAAGCCTGAAAAAGCATTTTCTTATCGAATGGGGTTATTATCATTCACATGTTATAGGAAATATTACAAACATGAATACAATCATGAAATCACGAGCTCATAATCTAACCAATGATGTACACCCCAAATGTATTGGTATCCCAATAATCTTAATCACTTCTGTATAAGTAGCTCACCAGTTGTTCTAAGATTTCTATTTCATAATGACTTGATTGTTTTAAATGTCACATTGCAGTTTCTTGATCAAAAATTAACTCCCAAAGTAGGCCAGTAATGCAAGTCCTGTTTCAAAGTTAGCACCTTTGGCTTCCCATTGAGGTGCACTGTTTTTACACGAACAACTCTCCATCTTCAATTACCTGTGTACACCATGATAGAAAAAATAAAGTCTGATATTGATAATAAACACAACACTTGTAGCATAGAACATTTTAGATGTACCTTTGTTACATTAACAAATACTTCCGAATTAGGAGTTAGGTTCCCATTAACTCATTGACATGTTTTTCGTTAGTGAATCTTTGTTATTTTACCCATATCGAAACACTTTCAAAAAAATGACCAAAAGTAGCATTTTTAACTCATTTTAGATTCTTGGAGTTAGATCAACACTTGCAGGGTGTTTGGCTAAATTTTTTTAAAACAGCCTACACTTTATTAATAACAAATCAAATTTTTTTAGCTAAAAAGCTAATAAGCATTCAATAATGGATGTCTGATAAACATAACATGGTGGGGAAGAAGTCTACCGTGACAGAAGACCCGGTCATCAAGCTTAAGAACAACCGGATGCCAAGCCAATTCAGATGCTAATGGACTACCCAATATTAAATGAACTGATGTTTCAACTACTCCCTTTTTCCCGCTGTCAAAATGCTTGGATAAATCAATCAGAATCCCATCACTTTTCATGTGAGTTAAGTGAGTTAAGAATGCAAGATCAAGAGGGTTATCTGGTGCAAGACCATCTACGCTGATCCACTGGTGGCCTACAACAATTAGAAACAAAGAATGAATTAAGAAACCAAGAAGACAATAAAACTTTTAATAAAGAGAAAAAAATAGCTAAACATACGAAGAACTTCATAAGCAGTTACCCGAGTAATCCTGTCTCTAAGAAGCATTTTTTGGTAAAATCTTTAGCACTTTCAGAGATAACGGGCCATGGATTGAAGGAGAAGTCAAGTTTCCCCGGCAAGATCTCCCTAAACAAATAATTCTCAGTTTCTGTAATCAACCAACTGCAATCATGAGAAAGTTTATTTTATCTTTTGAGTGTGAAGCAAATAAATAAAATATATATATATATATATATATATGAAATGACAAATAGGACTAATTGTATACAGCTTTTTTTTTGGGAACTAAATTTAAAACTTACATGTACTATTAGGATCAGCTCCAAAATCGATAAGCAAGAGTACACAATTAATGTTTCCTTTTGATGGTGCTATGTGTTGTAAATTGCATAAGAACAAAAAATATCAGCTATGATAAAAAAGCTTCCGTAAGTTGATTGGAAAATTTTGTAATGAGCCAACAAACCGAGGTTGTGCATCCATTGTTAGATTCATCATTCATTAGCATCATGACCCCGTAATAACAGTATCTGCAGTAAAAGATCGTCTCCCCTGAGCGTAGCAAAGCATAAGCTAAGTGGCAAGTCCAACCTACCCCAAGCCAATAGGTTTTCTGTCCCTATCAGAACTCCTTCCATAAGTGGATCGTTTATGTCCGTCAAATGCTGTTACATCAAGCAATAAATAAATAAGCATTTTTTGTTTCATTTATGGCGCGCTTTTTCCATGAAAAGTGTGTTAGGTAGCTGTTGGTGTAGATGAAATATAAATGTTAATAAAAAAAAGATGAAGTAAATCAAGAATAACCACCCCCAAGATTCATCATAAGCGTCTTCACATAATGATTACTCTATCCCGTTTATAATGAAGTAAACTGGTTGGGTTTAACCGTTAAGACTTTTTGTCCAGTTTATACTAAATTAAAACATAACAGGTGAATACTAAGGTTATGTAACACTTTTAAAAAGATAATCAAGAGCATAACATATTAGGAGGTTTTATATACTAAAAGATAGTCTAACAACTTTACGCAATTACAAAAGAACAGAAAGACAATCCACTCAGTTGTCCTTTTAGTATTGTTTGCAGAACTGAAATGCACAATGAGCGGTATCCTACATATATATAATTAAATATTATGTTGAATATGAACAAATTGCAGCATGTGATTATATTGGCACCTATACTATATACCAAGCAAAACTACCAACATACTTAAACATAAGAAACTGTAAACATGTCTGAAAAGTACATGCAACTAAATAAAAGACGCCATCAAAGTCATGTATGAACAGTTATTGCTTCAAAAGAGAAGATGCAAAGAAGAACAACCCATAACAACTTCACTTACACGATAATAAAATATTAATTAGTGTATCAAAGAATCACGTATCTGATAAGTAGAACCACCCATAACTACTTCTAAAACTAAAATGCAAAGCACAAGCCCACTGTCACAGAGGTTATTATAACTGTTATACACATGGCTTGCCGTAATAAAGTTTACCTATATGATCCTGTTCCAAAATGACCCCCGTCTCCACTAATGCAGCAATCAAATTCATCAAATATGTTCGATACACTTAATTGTTTGTATAACTTAAATGTACCGGCGGTTGTGGAAGTGAATACATGCGGTTCTTAGTCGGCTGCAAGTCATGATATTAAAAGTGATCAACGCGGAAAAGTTTTAAGAAAACGTGGTCCTTTGTGCTACTACATTACGCAAATGGTTTCAGTTATTCGACGTTAAGTAACTTCTCGATATACATTATAAAAGAGGCATGCCATTTGTTTTGCAATTGTTCGCAATAGACCTGTGCTTATCACTCGTGCTTTGGTTTGACGACAAAAACATTTTCTGAAATTTTATAATAAATAATAGTTGGGTCTGAATGTTTCTGAAATTTTATGAGTAAAAAACATAAAAACCTTTTTGTACATAGACCGGAAGTAATCCTTCAAATTCTGAGCCATGTCTCCAGCAAGCTCCTTTTATTGAAAAAAAATTACAATTAGTGCATCATGATTGTTGAATAGCTCCAGATAATATTATTTGATGTGGAGGTTACTCACAGCATCATCAACACAGTCATTTTGATCATGAAGTGCCCGTTTTTCCTCATCACCAAGTATTGAAATAACTTTCTGTAGTTGCTGAAACTTTTATTTCGCATCCTACATATATATAGTACTATAGTAGCAAGTTAAAACACGTTATACAATGTTAGGCCGCTTATTGCGAGTAAGATCAGGCAGTGGAAAAATGATTTTCACTTCATCACCAAGATTCTTATCAGGATGCAACCGCAGGATGCAACCGCAGTGCCAACTAATACCGCTTTTAAACGCTGCTTATAAGTAGCTAACCGTTAAGTATGTAAAAATAGCGTTTGAAAGGTATATTTTTATTTTATCCATACAATCGAATATAAACATAATCTTTAAGTAACAACTGATAATATCTTATTACCATTCCTACATAACTTCCGATTAAAAGCTTATGCCTTCCTTAGTGTTTCAACCAATGCTTATGACCTATTACCCAACCAATGCTTATGACCTATTACCCAGCCAATACACCATTACCTTCCTTAGTGTTTCAACCAATGCTTATGACCTATTACCCAACCAATGCTTATGACCTTTTGGACCAGTTCTACTACGTTGAATATTCTTAATCCATCTGAAGAAATGCAATTTATATACTCAATAACAAACATTTATATAAACAATGAAACAGTAAGTTCAATTTTTACCTTTGAAGCAAGAAGCAGCATTGCTATTAAACACTAATTGTTGCCCGATTTCCTACCACCCATGATAATAGATGCTGCAATAGAAAAAACCGTATATCAGCTACAATACGAACCACCATGTACGGACCAGTTTGAGAAGGTAATCAATCTTAAGAAACTTACAGCAATTGATGGGAGGTACATGTGCAATATTCACACACAAAGCGGTCACACCTTGTTGTTAATATCTACTACCATCTGTTATAAAAAAGAAAACAACCATACCTAAATAGAGTTAGTTGCAGCAAGTGCATAGAAAAAATATTATCCATAATTGGTGAAAATGTTAAATAAACATGAATAAAAAACCATTTACCTCCCGAGAGAGCGCCATCATTAGCTGAAACACCAGCACACACAACTGATATCGTTACACCAGCGATCTCTCTTATTGCATAAATAAGCATCTTGCATCATGCAAGTGCCAGAGACATCACCTCGCATTAGACCAGGCCACCAAACTGTGACTTATGAGAGATTACTTAGAGTTCATTAGCATATAAAAACCATTAGTATTTCGGTTACCAATTAAGTTCAAACAATATTGAACGGGTCAAACAGTTTGAAAGTTATACACGATGGTATTCAGATGCATGAAAACCTCAAACAATTTATCACTCAAGAATAATTATTTTGCATCAATATTGTTCTGTAATCATATTTAGCACTGGTTATTTATAACTAAAAAGGGAATTAATGTTGTTTGTTGTCATTGGTTGAGCTTGAACCATAATTGGATACCTAAAAACACAGAATGTTGGTTTTTTATGTAATACAAACAAATTAAAGGCACATGAAAAGCTAATATTGGATTGTATATTTTACCTCCTTTGACATGAGTGTGTTGGTGCTTGCCTTGCTCATGACATTGCTCGAGTTTGATGCCAATGTAGAAACCTGCAATGATATAATGTCACTAACCATTAGCACTCTCAGAAAATTTAGGGGCATTTGGATGTTTATTATCCTTGGTTTAAGCAATACAAAAATGGTTTAAGAAAAAAACGGTAAACCTTTTTTTCCCAGGAAAACGAAAATGGTTGAACATGTTTCCACATGAGAACGGGTCACTGTTGAGTGATTCCAAAGTTTCCAGTTCTCGAGGAAATCCTTCCATTACAACACTGAAGTCATTTATTGAAGTCATTTATCTGGTGAAATCAAAGACCAGGAAAGAAATATATCTGTAAATAAACTGAAAGAAAGCAACAAACAGAGGCATGAAAGCAGCCATCTGCAAATCATAGAAACATTATCAGAATTTTGAAGTTACCTCATATATGTCCTTGATGCTCCAAACAGATGGAAGATCATGTATAACAACGCCTATACTGCCGGTTGCATCAATTAACTTTAACCTTCCAGAATAGTCGGATATCTATTCAAAATACACTACCACAATCATGTTTCCCTCATTCGATCAAATACCAAAAACATTTAATATAATTACCTTTTTTGAGATCAGCCTATATCGTACCTTTTTTATCGTTGATGATCTACGAAGCTTTAATGGATCCCTAATATGAGTCGAAAGAACCTTAACTAAACAAAAAACAAAAAATTGTTGCATATTATCAACTGTAACATGGAGGATAATTCCAGTTTGTGTTGGTTACTGCAACTCCATAAGATGACGCTAATGAATGTATGTAAGAACTTGCTCCATAAAAAAGCAAACCTCTTGTCGGGAACCAAGTTCTTGGATGTCCTCTTTTACATGTAGGGAAGACATTAACATTGACATTTTCTAAAGGTTTAATAACGTCTTTAAAAAACCTTATCTTGCCGATGGCAACTTCCTGGTTAAAAAAAAGGAAATAAAAACACAAAATTCTAACTATCCCATGGAAATTAAAACATGGTCATATATATCCCGACGCATATGTGATTACGACATTTGACTAATGGTCAATTAACACCCGTAAATTATACTTTGCATTAACACAGTCAATATCTACTTAATATTCTAGTAGGAATTTCTAAATACTCATAGTAAACTTCCAAAAGCCATAAAATAAGGTTCAATAACACTTGTTGACATCCATTACTACACAAGGCATTTCATCAAACACCTTAGGGGCAAAATAAATTTTTATTTTAAGAAAAATTAAATATAGACCAAGATGATAAACAGATTTCATCAATGGCAATGCTTTTTCACTTTTCCAACTAAACTAATAAGCACGGCAACAACATTACCTCGTTCCAAAGATATAGCTAAAGACAAAAGTCCCTATAAGCGCTCGTAGCATAATTCTCTTCGAAGTCAATTGCAAAAATTGGTATTGATTCACGACATGAAATTAGAAACTGTTGATGATGAAGATTGAGAACCCCTTCCATTAAAAAGATCAAGATTGATAAATGAATTAGTAAACATATGACTTACAAAAAAAACATCACCATGTTAAATGAAGAAGATTAAGGGTTGAAAAAATACCTTATGGCTGATGAAAAGAGAGATGGAAGATGAAGCATTGAAAAAGATGTGAGAAACTCGAATTTTAAATTCTTGAGTGAAGAGCCGTTCTTCATCTTTCTCGCATCTTTGGGTAACAGATTTTAAATTCTTGAGAGATGGAAGATGAATCCCAATTTTGGTAACAGATTTGTGAAGGTCAAAGCCATTTAATGTGATTGATTTCGTTTTTAATGAGTTAGGAGTGATTTGGGGGATTTTGGGGGAAACTGTTCTAGGAATAGAGTGTGGGCGGGAATAGTTTTCATCGTACGGTGGTAATAATTTTGGGGAAAACAATGCCAGGTGTCATTTTATTAGAATTTTGGGGAGATGTGATTTGAACAAACCCTCCTTTATATGGAGGAGTGATGTGTCCAAATTAAATAAGCCGAAACAATAATAAGTCAATAATTCGAATAATAAATAAGTCGAATATCAAAATGAGCAAATAAGCTAAATCGTAGATAAGCCAAAAATATATAAATTTAAAACAAACACTCCTTGGGCGTGGCTGCAACATCAGGTAATAAGCAAACTCAAGCGCACCCTAGCAGGTTTACTTGCAATCCGAGACCAAGACAAACAAAACCAAAGCCGAGACACAAACCACAAACCAGACGCCCCCCTGTGGGGCTGCTATTACACGTAAACAAACACCCCTGAGGGCTGTAATAAGATGAATCAAACACCCCTTGTTGGGGCTGGTGTTGGACATAAATAAACGAACAAAACAACACCCTTTGGGTGGTTTTCTTTTGAGTCGATTATAGAAACAAACCAAATAAGCCATATCAAACAACCCTGCTGGGTTGGTGGCTGTGAACGAGTAAACCAAACACACCCTGGGGCACGTTTGGTAAAGAGAATTTCAAAGAAATGAAATGAAGCAGAGAATAGAATCTCAAAGAAATGAAATGAAGCAGAGAATTTTGTTCAATTCTAATGTTTGTTACCAACATAGACTTGACCCGAGAAATGGAAAAAAAAAAATTATTTAAATAACATTTTGTCATATAAGGCTCACATATATTTGTTTCTAAATAACAATTCATAAAAAATATTTAAAAAAAATATATCTTTTTTTTTAAATTTATATTTTAAAAATTTATGTACTTTCTTTAAAAAATTTATTTTAAAAAAATATTTTTTTTAAAAAAAAAACTTGTTTTTTTAAAAAAAATGTTTTTTAAAAATGTATTTATTTAAAAAAAAAATACTTATTTTTTTTAAAAAAATATTTTTTTAAAAAATTATTTTTTAAAAATGTATTTATTTAAAAAAAACCTTATTTTTTTTTAAAATATATATTTTTTAAATTATTTTTTAAAAATGTATTTATTTAAAAAAAAACGATTTTAAGCATCTAATGTTGCACGTCCTAATTTGTTTACATATATATTTTTTTTAAAACAAAATCCATTATTTAACAAAATTATAGTTGTAAAAAAAAAAAAAAAAAAAAAAAAAAAAAAAAAAAAAAAAAAAAAAAAAAACATTTTTTCAAAATAATAATAATCCATTTCTCCAATTTCTCCACCAAAATAAGGGAAATGTAGCTAGCTAAATTACACTACCCAATTCTCTCAATTTCCCTCTATTTCTTTACCAAATTCTTCGCTTTTTCAATTCTCTGTACCAAACAATGGAAATAAGTCTAATTTCCATTTCTCTAATTTCTTTTCTCTCTACCAAACACACCCTTAGTGTCTAGCTGTTAAACCAACTCTATGTGATGTCTAGTTGAACCAAGAATCAAAAGAACAAACCACCCTATACAGGTTGTGGTGGACTTAGACTCAAACAAGACATATACACCCTCGTCGGGTTGTGGTGTTGATCAAATAAACAAACAAGCACACCCTTCGGGGTGGCTGTACCGAGAGCAGCGAACACCCCTCTTGGGTGTTTCATTGACTCGACAACAATAATAACCAACATCCTTGTGGTGTTTTTCCTAACCTTGCGTAAACACAGAACAATCAAACCATTTAATAACTTATCACATGATTTCATAAGCTAAGCTAAAAGAATCTAACCATAAGTAAATCATAACCACTATGACCATATGGGTCATCCTGAACCCAAACGGGTCTTGACCTTGACTCGAATCAAAAACAAACAACAAACGCCTTTTGTTTATCTTTACCACACGATTCTTAATCAAAAACATTTTTATTTTTATTTTTATTCCACGAAAACCTTATGATAAGTTCATAATCAGTTTTGTAATCAAAAGAGATTAACAAGCTCAGTGGGTCTCGACATACCACGAGGATGAGCGGGATGAGGGTGGTGGCGATGGCAGAATAGGCGGTGGATGGCTGTGGTCGTGGAACGCCAAGGAGAAGAGGGACACAAGGGATGAGGTTTGAGGTATAGATGGATTAAGAACACAACAAGATCTCTAAGACTTGCAAGATTATCCCAAGATTTGAGCACAAAAAAAAAATTAAGAAATGGTTATGGTGAGAGCATTTGGAATGCTCGGTTTTGGACAGAAATGAAACAAGGTCAATGGATCTTATCTGCATCATCTCCAAATTTGGTCACAGCTGCAAGTCCTTGCAGCTAACAAGCTGCATCATCTCCCTTAAAAACACTTTACTATTCTAAAACTTTGATCTTTAACAAGCCAAAATGAGTAGATATATTTTTTGGAGTTATATTAGAATACAATCAATCTACAATTGCACTGCTTTTTCAATCCAAATTTGGTCATAGTGACCAACATTTTTCATTCCTGTTTGCCTAAGTCTTCCATTATAATTCTCACATGGTTACAGTTTAATGGTAAGGTCTTGTTTTCAATTAATATAATTTAATAATATCACCTAGAGCAAAAAGTGTGTAAATTGTAAGTGAGCCTAACATTTTTCAAGCTTAAATCAAGTTTTTTTTTAAAGATGATGCAGGGAGTTGGCTGCATCATTTTGCAGCTAGTATATTCCCTTATTTTTATGGAGACAAGAAGAAAAACTGAGTAATCAGATAGTGGATCAAGGGTCATTATCTTGTTTTGGGCGACTTAAAGCAAAGTTGTACGTAATTCGACAAAATCATGACTAGTTATAGTTTATTAGAAGACCAAACTTAAAAGATAATGGTCAGTAACGGGTGAAACCGTGAAAGTGTACATCTGTATCTCGATGCCCAAATGGACTCACCTACTTATTAAGACAAGGAGCCTTCGTTACAGGTTCAACGCTTCAATCTGTTGTTAATATTTCTCAAATATTATTAAATTTGATGTCTTAATCTCAGTGTATTCACAATAGTAGTTGAATGTTTCGGTAATTACTATGATAGGTTGGAGTCAAGTGTGGTCATGATAATCGATCAATGTATTCTAATAAAAGAGCCATTCAATAAGAAGCTAAAAATAAAACGTAACTATGGACATCTAAACACTTTGTCTGTCTCAAGTTTGAAAGGTTTGCTCGATCTTATGACATGGAATATAAACTCAAGTTTGTACATTTAACCGAAAATATTTGTCATTCAAAAAAAGGGGATGGGAAGCTGTGTAAAAAGGGGATGGGGTCAATGGGTGATCAAGTGTGCATTCTTGGTTGCGGGTTTGATCCTTTTTGAGTGTTATAGTTTCCTGTCATTAATTAAACTCATCTCCAATTTCGGACCATTAATCCAGTTTCCTTGTATCAGATGACAAACTCCACTACTCAATGAAGTGAAAAAAATGAAGTGTAATAGGAATTCATCACTTTGATGTTTGGATGTAACAGTGAAAAAAAGAGAGCATATTGAGAAAATCCCACATCGGCTGAGTGACTAAAGTGAAAGATAAGGGAAGCTGTATAAAAGGGGAAAGAAGCAATAGGGATAATCACTTACCTGGATGGGGTCTATGAGTGATCAAGAAGGCTCATGGCCTAGGTTGGTGACCTCCATTGCACTTAGGAGGGGTGCCACCCTAAGATCGGCTCAAGTGGTCGAGTCTACATCGTAATTTGTTGCTGTGGGGGCCTGCGTTCGCGCGGCCCCTGCCCATTTCTCTAGTTTAAATCTTTTTGGTAGTTCTTTGCTATAATAGGTCAACAGCTTCAGCAACTGTACTAAATTAACCAAAGTGATGAGTTTGGTTCTTAAAGTACAGATGAAGATTACTTAAGAGTTTCATCATAATATTTTTTAGGCAATGGATTAATCTTCTCTGCCTAGCAAGGCACCAAAGTAGACAAAACTTAATGTGCCAATAATAGGCAATCGGTACAGGCCCAGATACTAGCCATGGTGGAAGAAACTTTTCTAACACAGCCATGGTGGAAGAAACTTTTCTAACACTGCTTGTCATCTTATTGATCACCTGGTGTTCTGTCCCTTTTGCAGTCAACAAATTTTATGGACCCAATCAATATAAATAGTTTTTGAGTCATTCTGATGTAGACAATGCATTTTATATTGTTGCTTGCAGGCGCTCAATGGACGTGTCATATGTGTTGAACTGGCAAAACCATGGAAGCCATTTAATAATGGTGTACCAATAGCTAGAGGACCTCCTGAACCACCTACAACAGAGCAGGTGTATGCACTTGGACATTGGAATTACACAAATTAGTATTCACAATATTGATTTACAAATATCTGTTCCGAAGATTATAATCCTACAACGATCTGATCTCTTGAGTGTTTGTGTGCATACTCCCAACACAAGTGGGCATCGGCCCTAGCAGAAGAAGTAATACATCATCATGTTATTCAAGAAAATAGAGCAATATGTTACTTTCATTATTATTATTATTATATTGTTAGACTATAATCCTTAACGTTCAAAATATAGGAGTGGCCTGTAGTTTTGCTGTTTTTTATAAGATAAATGGTTGTCATTGTATATTTATTTGCTTTTTCGGTGTTCGAAACACATGCACGAGTAACCTACGACCAGTTTAAGAATGTTAATTGGTCAGAGGGTCAAGTGTATGTTGTACTTCATCAATACACATCGAATTTTTCAGAATTCAATTTCACCGTAATCAGTTATCATTATATTATTTGTTGTCCCATACCCCCGCTCCGGCGGGATTGAGCATGGTTGTTGTTGTCCCAGATTCAGAATATGTATGTGTTGGCCAGTGTGGGGTATAAGATTGCTAGTTTTGTTCTAGGAAACTGTGAATGCAAAAGAATGAAATACGTGATGTAACTCTAGAAAATGACTAATGATCAAAGCCTTTTGAATGGACGAAATCACGAAACTAATGGGAAAAGGACATTTGCATTTGAATATATGAATCAGGTATATATTTCGCTTCTGCAGTATGATTTTAAAAGTTCTGATCTTGTTCTGTTTTCCTGGCCTTGACTCATCTAATGGAATGGAGTAATGCATCCAAGTTAAACTGTTCAATCCATCTTTATCTCAAACATGATTGATTCAGTGTCCCAGTTCTAATGTAATCACAATAGTATTTCGATGGTTTCGTAATTTCTTTAGTTTGGAATTATGTGTGGTCTTTATCAATCAATTGTTACTCTACTGATATCACCATGACATTCATTTACAAACAAAAAACCAATCCAAACTAAGTGGGACGTGTAAATCCTAACTTTATCTCAACTTCGGTTAAATTTGGGTACCATTAAACTTAAATGGAAGAAAAAGACTTGCTATTTATTTGAATTTGATTTCTGGAGTACGAACTTGTAACCTTGTAAGTTTAACAAGTTATGATACATTTTTGTAAGAAAAGAAGAAAAAAAAGGCACTATTGAAATACAAGGTTGCATTGGAAGAGTATGAGCATTTTAAAAGGAATCCCACATCGGTTGAGAGAGGAAAACTAAAGGAGGGGGAGGAGTATAAAGTGGGAAAAAAGCAACAAGGTTAAGTACTTACCTTGATGGGGTCTATGAGTGATCAAGAAGGCTCATGGCCTAGGTTAGTGACCTCCATTGCACTCAGGAGGATTGGCCAAGTGGTCGAGTCTACATCGTAATTTGTTGCTGTGGGGGCCTGCGTTCGCGCGGCCCCTGCCCATTATTAGTTTTAAGGCTTTTCTTGCGAACCTTGCTTTGCTTGAAAATAACATCTAGATCTTTAGAAGGTGTAACAGTTTAGAAACAAGTAATTGCGTACAACAAGTTAAACTTTTTTTTTAGTCGGTAATATTTTTGTGGCTAAGGGTTTAACTTCTAATAATCACCTGTAATATGAATAATCATCTAATGATAAATTTTAAAACTTTTAAATTGACTATTTCTTTTTATTAATATTACTAGCCTATAAACCCGTGATAAATCACGGGTAGCTAATAACAAGTTCTAAGTAAAACATATAGTTAAACATCTTAAGTAATATAAGAGTATGGAATAGAAATAGTTTTTTTCGAGAAGTATTGGTTGTAAATTTCGGGGATGGTTGTGCTTACAGTGTTGATTAGAAACACCTTAATCTAGTAAGTGTGATGTATCACCTTCAATAGTGATGTAGTATGATTTTGGTTATGGCTATGATTAAGACTTGGCGCTCACAATAACTGCTTAAAATATATAATTCGTGATAGAAGTAAGCTTTTCACTTTTGATTTAAATAAGGTCATCGATCACCTCCAATAGTGATGTAGTATGATTTGGTTATGGCTATGATCATACTAATAAGGTCATTGATCACCTCCAATAGTGATGTAGTATGATTTGGTTATGGCTATGATCATACTAATAAGGTCATTGATCACCTCCAATAGTGATGTAGTATGATTTGGTTATGGCTATGATCATACTAATAAGGTCATTGATCACCTCCAATTACTAATAATAAGGTAAGACCATACCACCTTGCCAGTAAGAGTAAATCTTACTGATCTACGTATTAAATTAGCTATCATCTCATACTTTATTTTGAATAGGTGGTTTAATTTTCTCATTCCCTCTAGTTGTCGTCTTAGTATATAAGAAAAATTTAACATTCTTAATGGATCATTGGTTAACTTTGACATCAAAGAATCATGTTAAAAATCGATTAAGTCAAAATATTGATAAAGTTATAAATTTTACCTTAACTCAATGTAAAGTAATCATTTGAGTAAGGGTGTGTTTGTTTTTAAAAAAAAAGTCTTACTAGCCCTTTTACTCTTACCAGTAAGAGGAGGGCAGATGTTTTGTTTGTTTGTTTTTTTCTTTTGAGTCAGACCCAGTTAGTCATATAACATCTTACTCGGTAAGAGGTGGGGGACTTGTCTTACTGTCTCTTACTCGATAAAAGATTGAAAACGTGTGTTAATATAATATATTTGATGGTTTATTAACTATGTTATATTTATGATAAAAAGTCTTAGGAGGGGATTTTGCAATGTGTGTTATCTTTTCCGCTTAATGAGATCTCCAATTCAAAACCAAAAGTATACTTTGTAGTGAAGATTACAAATGAAGCATTGACATTTTCAAAATAGAATAGTAAATTAGGAAATAATCATTCGTATTCTTTACTTTAAGGATATCACAATAAATGACATTTAAATCATTCTTTAATAATAAGATGGAAAACTGAAATTGATATAATTAACATTGGTCAAACAAAGTTCTTAATGAGGGGCTAATTAGTAACATTGCAATGCCACATGGATTTAATGAGGTGGCATAGTGACATGGATTAAGTGCCAACATTGCTTTAATGACATGGCAAAATTCAAATAAACATTTGTTTATTATATATACTAGCTGCAGGCCCGCCCGCTGGGCGGCTAGCTTCAAGAAATTTTCAAGATAGCGTATTGTAATCTTTCAACCGTTGGGCGGCTACCTTAAAAATTATTCAAGATAAAATTAGTAACATATAGTTTTTAAGATATCGTTAAACTTAATATAATGTTCACAAAAAAAATAAGTTTTTCTGAGTCATAATCGTAAAAAGAAAAAGATACATGTCCATTATAGTTGGACATAATGAAAACAAACAAAGATACTCATAATGTGTAAAGAACCTCTTTATACACAACATATGTTGTAATGTTGTAGCATTGGTGTAGTTACCATCTTTATCACAACACAACGCGTATACCTTCTCTCATCTTGTATCTTGAAGTCACCATCCATGAAATATATACACCTTCTCTCATCTTTACACACTTGTGCCACAGAAAACATCAAATGAAAAATAAGTGTCTATTTTGTGATGAGCTTTATATGTCATAAAAATGAGAATAAAACAAAGAATGCTAATGAAATGTTAACCTTTTTAGATAACCATTGGAAAATATAACTTGATAGATCTCAAAAGAAAAAATGAATTACAATATTAAATAGGGTCACCTTATATTTCGTGTTTGGATTTTGATGATGATATATAGCCACGTTTGATATCATATGAGACTGATCCGACATCTTCTTCAATTGCATGTGTTTTCTTTTTCTGATGATGATATAGCCACGTTTGTATACTTGCGGCAGCCAAATTAATATAGTTGATAATGTTAACCTGCCAACACATTTTGATTGTAATTGATTACAATGGTATTCATCACAGGAAATGCCAACAAATGTATATTCTGCGCATTGCAATTAACAGATTACCTATAACAATCAAAATCTGCTAATGTTGATTTGTTAACCTGCCTCCTAGCCTTGATCGTTGTATAAGGACTGAAGGTAATGCAAGCTTCTTTGTTTCCTTGTCTCGTTACTGATTTAAGGTGGAAAATATTTGACATATATAATATGGGTGGATGTGCATTGCAGGTACTTTTAAAGGTGTTAAATCATTATATAATGTACTAAGAGCATCTCCTATGGTAAACATTTTGAAAAGGTTTATATAATTTCCATGTCATATGCTCTTAAATTTCTCATTTTATAAACCTATTATCACTATAGTTAAACTTGTTAAAACTTTATAATTTAATGAGGTATTAAATGAATTACATGTATTTAGTTGCAAAGAAAAGGTTTATAAACTTAGACCTATTTCATTCCATGTCACCATAAACCTCCCCTCACTATGGTGACTCAATTTATAAACATCTTTAAATTTTATAAACCTTTTTATGAACCTCTTACAGTGGATGCCCTAAGAACAAACATATGTGAGAGTAATACCGGTAGTTACCACCCTAATATGTACAAATATCAAAGTAACTACAATAAATGGCATAGCCAACATAAAGTAATATGAATGACATCTTAGAAATACTGAAATTCTGCTCCAAAGTCTTTATCCACTTTAGCCTTGAAATACACTATATCAACATAGCCTGGAACATATACCGATTCAAAGAATATGATCAGTATTTTAGAAATAGTTAAGTTGCTTTAAATGCTTTTTGAAACAAAGATTCAAGAGTTTCTTATCCTTGAATAAAAGTCTCTAAATTATAGACAAAATTCCAACATCATCACTCAAAGTTCATATAATAATTTGAGAAAGATTATTGTCGAACCATAAAAGCAAAAAGAGCAGACCTTGAAATATTTGAAATTCTCATATCTATTTGTGCCTTAGTAGGAATCCTATAATTAATATTAAGTTGTGACGTTAGTTTTTCAATGTGGATCTCAACTAAAGGTCACTCAACTATACAAACTATTCGATCATTCTGTTCATTTTACACCACCAAACCTGGCCAATATGAGAACATGATAATTTGACCATTAAGCCCTTCAAGTCAATATTTGAAAGATAAAATTCACTAAAAAACAGAACCTAACTTAATGTTTAGGGGTGTTTTCTTGCCAAACTTACAAACTTGAACACATTTTTTTTAGATTCTAACTTTTGGCTCATGCATTAAGTAGTCGAAGTGTACATTGTATGTCTCTACTACCAAATACATACAATCAGGGGTACCTTCGTTATTTCAGCGATTGGTCTAAATTAATCCAAATGCGTAGTTGGGTAGCCTAGAGGAAACCTCCTGAATAGTTCAATAACCTCTACAGATATTTTACCCAAATTCCTAACTAAGATTTTTCAATTGCTCGGCGATACTTGTTTCGCTCTTGCGAAATTATAAAAAAAAGCATCACTCCCACATAATCCACAAGGCTTAAGAATAGCACACACTTCTACCTCATAGTCAGCGCATTTATGATAATGATGTGCATAGTTTGCCTCTTACACAAGTTGCCAGTCATGGAACACCATTACAAACAACTCCAACATGAACATCCAACTTCAACTGCTAAATTATGGGCCGTAGCAAAAATTATCCAGGGGCCAGCACTTGGGGTGTTTATTATATACACTGTCACACTATCGATTTTTCCAGGAATTTTAGCTAAAAATATTGAGTCCAAAGTACTTAAAGATTGGTACCCAATAATGCTAATAACCACATATAACATAGCGGATTTTATTGGAAAATGTTTTACAACGATCTATATGGTAAAGAGTGTTATAATGCTAGTTGGGGTTGTATGGCAGGCTACTGTTTTATCCTCTATTTACAGCTTGTCTTCATGAGACTAAATGGTTTAGAAGTGAAGAGTTTGTGGTATCACTGACCTTCACGTTGGGTTTCACGAATGGGTATATTCAAAGTAAGTTGCGGTTTTGGATTGTAAGTACGAACCTGTTATTTATGCGTATGTAAGAAACTGTGTTGATGCTTGATGGTCGTGAGCGACTTGTGGCCTTATTGCACCATCCATACCAGACGATCGAGCACCTACAGCTCCATTGCTACCTGATCCTACATGTTTAGTGCGTGTATCATGGATCAAGAAAGGGTCAGGAGAACATCAAAATAATAACAAAAGGAATAGTGCCACACAAACATGCTCGGGAAAAAAAAGATGACATTATAAAACGTACCGTAAGAAAGTCGCTGTGGGACTTTGTGTCGTAGGCATAATGTGATGCTGATATACTTGCTCCATTTCCATTTGCACTCAACTCATTTCCGTAAGAAATTAAACATATTTGTTCAAAATACTGAATATCATATATGGAAAGTTGATAGTTGCTAGGACAAAAAAAACTTTGAATTAGTCAATGGGCATTTTGCCGCTTGTAAACTAATTTAATAAGCTAAGGTAATCGGTTAATCCTTGCAGCCATGCTTGCAATGCAACCGAGATGGATCGTCGGTTGGATCGTTTGTTAACTCAGTTCCAATTACTCCCTCTGCATTTCTATGTGTGACTGGCTTGGAAATTGAGGTACATAGATCAGCCAAATCCTAATTTAGTCAGTAAAAAAAATATACATTTAAAAAATGCAGCGGACCTTTTTATAGCAGGCATTTTGGCTGAACCATCTTGAGTTGGTATATTTTCTGATTTCTCTCGAATGTTTCTCTATGTCTAAAACTAAAAGCCCGTGTGTGACATATGACATTCATCTCTTCTGGATCGAAGGCTCAAACACCTACACATGAACAAATTCAAAAATTTGATGATTAAAGTACAAAAAGAAAACCATTTTCACTTATAAATGATCTAAGGGTCATTATGGTTATTTTGTAGATAAAAATCAATATGCTATAGTTACTGTATGAAAAAATGAAAATTATGAGACTAAGGGTCTGAAAGTTATAAATATTGCTTACAGCAAGTGGTCACGCAATTCATGTTTAACTGATATAAACGCAATTCAAGTTATTGCTTATATTAACTCAGACGGTTTATTTTTTTAAATTCTCATTAACTGATACAATTCCAACCACCCCTTCGTAACACTACCACCAGCAAGTACAAACAATTCTGAAAGCAATATGTAAATATCTTACCAATCTTGTATGGTAAAGCAAATGAGCTTAAGTACGTTCACATAAGAAAATGGGAAAACAACGATTATGAACAAAGCAAAAGAAAAGTCAGCAGTGGAAAACCTGAATCATGAATTCTGTTTTTGCTGAACCACCACATGGACAACGAACTTTCTGATCCACAATTACTTCTTTTCTGATCTACACATTGCCTCACCCAGTTATTGGATCATTTGCGCTTGTGATTATCATTTTCCTGAAATGATGGTTTTTTTTGTGGATAGTGGTAGAAAAACTTGATGTTCTATCATTTTTGTAAAATGAGGGAGCCAAATAGCTATAGCAGTTATTACATACCCGTTATGATCTTGAACTGCCTACTCCCATTCACAGCCACCACCGGCTGCGGTCTTAATTAATACCACGTCATTACTTTCCACCAGTTTCTTATCTCATATCTGAAAGCACACGAGAAAAATGTAACTGAAGATATTACATATAACTGAAAACATAACAAATGTGACTTCTACACACTGATCATCACACCATCCATTTGTTGTAGCGGAGACTCACTGGAATTCTTGACCATTATGGGCCTGTTGTCATTAAGAGCACATTTGCTGCTTGGCTACCTGCCCTGCAATTGTACCTTGCAAATGGGAAATTGATTTAAAGTATTTATTTCGTAAGAGTAGTTGAGCAGGTTACGTACCCATTGAGTTAGATCATGTTGTCGGCCAGAGTAGGCATTATTGGTCTTGTGGTGGAAGGTCCTCACTGATGTGGAGGTGGTGCAGTCTTAGCCGACGCTTTTGAAATAGGAGACTGGTCATCATCTTGCCTGGCTGCAAGCATCTCGGCAAACTCAGCCACATTTCCTTTCTTACTTCCTTCCTCATTTCCTGCCAAAACTCACTTGACTTAAAGGTGATGGGTAAGGGTCAAACGGTATTCTAGAGTTTGGGTTAGTCGGTTTAGACTTTAGAGTTTGATAAAACAACTAAAAGAGAAAAAAAAAAGTAGTAGCAACACGTAATGTTGCAGTAGCCAAATGATAAAAACATTATACTTGCTGCAAATGACATAAACATTGTGTCATAGTAAAATACCGGTGTTAAATGCCAATACATCCATTAAGTTAATTAACATATATATATATATATATATATATATATATATATATATATATATATATATATATATATATATATATATATATATATATATATATATATATATATATATATATATATAGGGTGAAGTTAAAATAAAAAGACAAATATCCGTAAAAAGAATAAAAAGATTTTTTTTTCAAAAAAAGTTCACGAAAAATTCCCAAAAAATCCCACAAGATCGGGTATGTTGGTGCATAAAACTTTTGTGAAAACATTTTTTATAATTTTGAGTTTTGATACGTTTTTTTTAATGCACAAAAAACGAATTTTGATGCGCAAAAAAATTTTGATGCACAAAATTTTTAACTTGTTTTAGTTTGATGCGCAATGTTATTTTGATGAAAAAAGTCAAAAGAAGTTGGGTGCAAAAACCAATTTTTGATGCACAAAAAAAAGATTTAATGCGCAAACGTATATTTTCATAATTTTTTTTCGGAAAAAATATCCACTTTTAGAAAAAAGTTTTTCACAACTTTTTCATGCACCATCATACCCGATCTTGTGGGATTTTTTGGGAATTTTTCGTGAACTTTTTTTGAAAAAAAAATCTTTTTATCTTTTTACGGATATTTGTCTTTTTATTTGATCTTTATCCTATATATATATATATATATATATATATATATATATATACATATATATATATATATATATATATATATATATATATATATATGATGTAATGACAGTGATACGTTAAAGTTCCTAACTTGAATCAAAGATTCAAACTATCTACTCATTTATCCATCATATTTGTATTTTAAAAATGCTATCATATTTATATTTGTGGAAGGTAACTCGGTAACACGATGAATCTTTTTAAAAAGCACAGACGCATCATCTATCAAAGTGGTTCTTGCCTATAATCCAATGTCGCCAAAAAAATGAAAACAATGCATATATAAATGAGACACGTTAAACAATGCATATATAAATAAAATTACATTGTTAATCATAAAATATAGTTCATATCATATTTGGATGAATTATTTAATTGGTCAAAGGCACTTTACAAAAAAGGTACCTACACATAAGTAAATAGGATGATATAAGTTAATCTCATGAAATCACAATCATATCCATATATTTTGATGGAATTTTGTTGTGCTAAATTGTTGCTAAAAAATATAGAAACCATAACGACTTGGCGTATGAATTGTGTAAAATATGAACACAGACCGAAGAAGACAAAATATGGAGCAACTCACACTTGTTTTTAGGTTTATAACCCGTTTGTTTTCCATTAAGCATACTATGACCCAAATATGAACCTGGTCCTTTCCGAAACCAGAACCTCCAGAATCATCCATGTCGTTGTTTGAAAGTGTTGTCTTTGAGATTGGGCCTATGGTGGGATTGAGACCGTATTGAGCAATAGCCTTGTTTGCCATGTCTGTAGCTCGGCGTATGTCATCAAGTACACCAGTTGGCACACGACCAGAGTAAGTCAGTTTTCCTTTCCGATAATGAATTTTGTTGCAAGCTCGTGTAAAACAATCTAATTGATTAATTTTAACTTGTTAGGAACTAATTATTGTGACTTGGTTTCAAAAGTGACTTGGTTTCAAAACAATGATACAATCAATTTATTATGCATATCCAAACACCCTAAATATAAAATATGCTAATTATGAAAGTCATCAAAACTTAAAAGACCAAACCTTTTCCAGAATCAATGATGCAAAGAACTTGAATTGATACACATCGATATCATCATCATTCTGCAATTAGAAGGAATATATTAAAATTTCATATTAGCACGAGTCAAGAGTGATCATTAGAATATAAAGATATAGAATTAACATACATGTCCTGGAATATAGTCATTTGAGGGTGGTAGGGAGACGTCTAATCAATGCCTCCACAATCATGCCAGCCCCCGCCTGCAAGATCCAATGAAAATAACATCAGAATATATGCAAGTAGAAATAATGCAGAACTGATACCCCATAATTCAAACTATTTGGATCCACAATTCAAACATACTTGGCATAAAAGGAGGCAATGACAGCAAGATAAACACAATGTATCCATCAAGGATAAAACATATCATATATTCAACAACAATGAAAATGCAGGGGATAATCAACAATGAATCCTATTTCCATAAACACTAATCATAAACCCCTAAATTCAGAAATCATAACACTAATTCTTAATACTTCATAAAGTGTTATTTTTTTGCTTATATTAAAGTACTTATAACAGGCATACGAAACCAATATACCTGGCAAATTTTTATTTGCTTCATCAACTCGTGATTCTCATTCTGAATTTTAAAAATGTCCTTACCAATTGCACCCCAGCAATGGCACGCTGCAAAGCCGCAGCTGACAGCGACCAATCCGCAGCCGCAACCATCACGTTCGTCACCTATGCCCCTGAATCAGAAAATGTTAGCAGTGGTATGTAACATTTTTTTAAACAATCCATATACTATTGTTCATATTGTTGATGATTAAACTTGCAATTCGACCCAAACTTTCTGAAATTGAGAAATTACCTCCATTAGATGATGAACTTCATTGATATACGAATTGAACCCTAATTTCAAGAAAACATAAGAGATAATAAAAACCCCCAAAATCAATTAAATTAAAAACCCTAAAAAACAAAGATAAATCTTACCAATAAAACTCAAACATCGGCGGCGTGATCCTGTATTTTTGTGTGGTGTATTTAATCATCTTTATGTATGATATTTGATGATAAAAGAAATAATTTGATTCAAGATTATTGTTTTTTCGTGGTGTTGTTGGTTTGTAAAGCAGTAATTGTAGATGATCATAAAAATAATTGATTGAAGGTGTGTGTTTTTTGGTTGTGTTTAGGGGATTGATTTTAGTTTTGAATTGAAAAGAATTTTAGGGTAACGATTTTGAAGATATGAATTTCTTCGAGATGAGATCCGGATTTTGGGGGAAAATTTAATTGTGTATTAAATTTTAGAACCGGTAGAACGGTTTTGGGGGAGATAATTGGGGGAAGAGTTTTGGGGGGAAAACAGAGTTAATCGGACGGTTGTCAAGGTTTTGGAGAAAAGAATGCCACGTGGCATTTTTACAGATTTTTGGGGAGATCATTTTCAAACAAACCCGCCCTTATATAGAGGAGGGATAGATAGATAGATAGATTATTAGTTTTGATAAGAGGCCATTGTCAATGATATTTAAAACTTGTTTAAATAATAAACTACGTAGTATTAAAAATTGTTTTGACATAAGAGAGCTCTACAATGTCAAGAGATGAATGGAAAATGTGTCAAGTTGAATGCCTGTTTAGGTAGTTATCATTAAAAAAAAAAAAAAAAAAAAAAAAAAAAAAAAAAAAAACATTTGCGGCGGTTAACTCAATCTTACCTGGCATGTGGAAACCTGAACTTGTTTTGACATGTTGCCCCTATTGATCGTGTTGCACATCACTTGATATATAAATTTAGTACTAATACCCCATTTTTGAATCTGTATCCGAGAGTAAAGTTGTTGTATAATGTTATCTTCATGCGTACATATGTATCCAATCGACCGGCAAATGCATAAGGTGTTCTTTCACAAATCAAATTTATTCTTTGTGTGCTTGATGCGCCCACTGTCTACAGAAATTCAGATTCAAGAACAAGAAATTGAGGCATACGTTTTTGTGGTCGTAAGTGTTGTAACAATGTATATGAACACCACACAGGTATATCATCTTTTTAGTTATGCAATTCACAGATATGCATACATTATTGAAGGAAATGAAATTAGTAAATGTAGTAGCTAGACATGTTTATTTAGTCATTTTGTAACAGTAAATATATGATAATTAACTAGAAAGGTCCACACTTTCCTGTATACACACTTAGAGTCTTGTACCATGTCGAGATAGGGTTACAAATATTAGGGCGCACATGTTATCTTCACTAACGCAACTCTATGCCCATTTACTAACATATGCCCATCGTCCTAAAGAATATTTCAACTTTTACCAGATGCTGATTATGATTTAACGTTGTTTCAGATAGATACAGAGTTTATGGAAATACTGGCATTCAGGTATATATGCAGCCACTTTTTGAGCCTTATCTCCTGAACGATTATGATATACTTGAATGAAGATTATGTTAACGAGCTAAGTTCATGGTGCTATATGATGCCATTGAGACACCTAAGTTTATGGTAACTGCAGCTTCGAATTCATGCTTTATTTATGCATATATGTTTATATATTTTGTTAAAAGGCAATGGCACAAGGCATTCTTTAGGAAATCCGTTTTATTGTTTGTGTGCATGATGCGGCCATTCTCGTTTGACATTCAAATTCAAGAATCAGAGATTGAAGCAGCTAAGGTAAAAATTCTGAAACGGGTCAATTCTGAAACTTACCTAAAAGGGGAATGGGTCAAACTTAGATTATTACAGAATCTAAATATTGTTTCTGAAAATCATAAGTAACGCATTATTCATTCATTATAAAAAAATCTAAAGAAAGGACAAACATGGTTACAGCCAACCAGACCCAACCCGTACCATAAGTGAACCACTTCAACCCCCAAACAAGTTTTGACCAATTACTCAACCTGCCGAATCATCCATCTTGTTGCCTCTACTAGAATTCTAAACGAAACCAAAATATATATGATACTAGTTGTTGTAATATATATTATACACGCAAAAATGGTCGGACTAACATGCTCTTCTTTTATGCAGTGGATGCCATTAGAGGAATTTGCAGCTCAACCTTCAGCTCAGAAGCCGGGTAGTCTAATGAGATACATTTGTGAGTTATGCATAGCAAAGGTCTGAGAGGGACTACTCCGGTTGTTCTCCGAACCCAGTAACGTCATTTTTCAGTGAGAAACCAAGTCACATTTATTTGAACCAGCGAGATCTAAAGTAAATTTTTTTTACACCCAAGTGTTTTTTATAACGACATTTGTATGGAGGTGGAAGATAATCAATGCTAAAATGTTGAATAGTTTTTAAAACGTATTATTTATTTGTACGATGCAAGTGATTGATGCATTTTGGACAATTTGTATGACCGTGAGAGTTGAAACAATGTTTGAAACACAATAACGCATGAATCAATATTCTTTGACAAGAACATGGTGTTCAACATATCATGTTTTTCTTTTCTAGTAGTAAAACGCTAAACATGTCAGCAATATTCAGCAAATTATAAAACCATAAATGCAAATAGACAGAAACAATATTTTTCTTTCAATTTCCATTTTAGCAAAGCATTTATACAGTTACAAAGTCAACATCCCTTGTCTTTTCGCCACACACTATTCCTACCCATAATAAACTTTCCAAATGCCATTACTTGGTAAAGTTGTAGACGACTTTTACAGTAAAGAAGCAATTCTTATCATGATCAGTCATAGAACTACACTAGAGAGTGAGTAACTATGTAAATCTGCTTACTACACTAGACGATTTTCAGTATGAGTGTACCAGAAAGAAAGCTTATGCATCTGGTTAGAATATTTCATATAATGCAATTCCAAACTCGTTTACCAGCATTTGGCACATCTTTAACCTGAGCACAAGAGAATGAAAGGAGAGGTGTTTAAAAAGAACATCACTGGACCATAATTCAAATCTTAGAAATGGTGTATGAGTCATACAGAAAAACAACACTGTCCTTAAACATATGATAAGAACATCATACATATGATATCTTTAAAAAAAACATGTATCATTTGAGTAATTAGAATTAAGTTCGAAGCTTGTTCCGCCGATTTAAACATTTTGCAGCCTCTCCACCTTCGGGTAGAGGTAAGGTTGTCTATATCTCACCTCCTCCATACCTTGTGAAAGACGAGATTAGGTTAACATTGATTTTTTAGAGAAGTTCGAAGCTTGTCTGCAATAAACTTATTTAGATGTGTATCACAAAACTGGTTGTTAATGAGAGTAAAGGGTGTAGGTATGCTGAAAAGGCTTTTGCATCCGGTATCCCACATCGCATAATTGTTACAAATCTTTGATTGAAATATACATTTTTTTAGCCATTTTGGCTATGCTATAACTTTACAGTGAATGTAGGTTACATGAAAATAATGGCTATGTTTTCGATACTTACGGTTATGGAACCTCGAAGAAATGAAAAATTGATTTTGTGGTCTTAATTTGATATTGGCTTGTGTTATCTGTATGATGCGCCCACTGTCTTTCGACATTCATATTCAAGAACATGAAATTGAGGCATCCAAGGTACTAGCTTGTGTCATCTGTATGCTGAAAATTTATATCTTTTCTTTAGATCAATTAAAACAGACTTTCAAGTATGATAATTCCTTCAAAAATGTGTATTTGGTATTTTAAATTGCTATATACATATATAGTGTTAAAGTTCAAAGTTATACACTTGTAACTTGTATATGAATCTCTGAGTTACTGTTGTCCTCCAACATCTCTTTCCAAAATTATCAGTGAATTCGTCTTTTACATATAATAAAAGAAGACTAAATTACGGTATTTGATCAAATGGGAATAAAAGATGAAAAATCAAAGATCGACGATATAGAGGAATAGTTCAACTTTGTTGGTGAATGAGTAAATCTCGACGTGGCGTAAAGACTTAAGTTCGAAACATGTACATAAATTTATTGTTAATAAGACTCTTTGGTTAATAGTATGAGTAACTTATAAAAAGATGAATGTATGATTTACTATCCCTTATTTAGATGTGTATACCAAAATACTTTTGCCAATAGGGAAGGAGGGGGATCTCTGAAAAGCTAGGTTGCACGGACACGGACACGGACACTGACACGGATACGGACACGGCGATACGGCAAAATCTAAAAATATAGGACACGGACACGGCTTGGACACGGGAATTAAATATTTATTTTATATATTATATGTATATATAAAACTTTTAAATAAGAAAAAACATTAAACTTTTAAATAAGAAAAAAAAAAGTAATATACAGTAGTGTCATCCACGTGAATGTGTCAGACTCACCACTTTCAACTTTTTTTTCTTTCTAATTCATCTTTCTTTCATTTCTATATACACATTAAAAAATAAAAACACTCAAACACAAAATATCACCTACATTTCCACCTCTCAATCAAACTCTTCCAATCAAAGTTCCCAATGGACTTCCGATCCACCATCTCTCGATACACCATATGTAATCTGTTTTCTGTTGGTGGATCTCGATGGTGATGCTAGCGGTAGTCAACAGCTAATGGATCTCTTTTCCGATGATGCAACAAAGCAAATTTCCGGCAGCCACCTTCCTCCTCCGTGGATCTCTTTTCCGATTTTGACGTGTCCAAATCCGTGTCCAGGAGTGTCCAAATCCGTGTCCGGTTCAATCAGCACGTGGGACACGGCACGTGCGTGTCGGACACGTGTCCGAGCCGTGTCGGAGGCGTGTCCGTGTCGGACGCGTGTCCGACACCGACACTCCGAGGTTTTAGCCGTGTCCGTGCTTCCTAGCTGAAAAGGCTTTTAGTATCCCACATCGCTTAATTGTTACAAATAGCCAACAAAGGGATCAATACAAAATGAGATTCCAATCTTTACATGAATCATATATTTTCAACCATTTTGGCTAGTAACAACTATACAATTAATATAGGTTGCATAAAAATATAATTGTAAGTTTTAAATTCCCTTATCATCATTCTCAAAATTAAGATAATTTTGAATATGAGGCTAAGGCAATTTATGGGTATTTAAAACTTGTAATTCTAATAAACTCTAAAAGCTTGTTTGACATATAAAGTTCTATAATCTCAATAGATGTATTCGCAGAGAGTTATTTTTATCTACTCAAACATGTTACGAGTCGTTCATAAACATCCACCATTCATGAAAACAAGGAATGGACCTTCTACCTTCTATAAGATTGTAACTAAACTAGCGATTGTCATGCATTCATCGCTATCATGAGTGTATAATAAAACAATACTTTTGTAGCGTACACTCAAGCAGAGTTTTTTGCCACCATGGAGAAATAGAAGTTTTTCCTTTCTTTATACACTTGTTTGAGTTATATATTATGTTTATTTTAGTGACACGTCCAACTATATCCATATTTGTTTATTGTATGAAACTAAATTGGGTTGTGCCTAGTATCATTCAAAGAGACACAAAATAAGTCACATCTCTCACAAGGATAGTTTGAGTTATGAATACTCTATTCAGAAGTCTAGTGGTGTAACCCGGTGATACTTCAGTTAAAAAAAGGATACAAATACGAAGGCTTCAGACCAAGTAATCTTGAAATAATCTCAACTAGTGTTGTAGTTCATGGTAGTAGTTATACGGAATGTTTCTTTTAAAAAAAAAGTTTTAGAAATGTTTAAATATCAACGTGTTGGATTAAAGATAAATGATATAGAGGAAAAGTCTAACTTTGTTTGTGAATGACTAAATCTCAACATGACGTGAGCGGTAGTTTTCACCCTTAAGATTTAGAGACAATATTTATTTGGTACTAGAGAAGATGGATGGAACTGCTTGTAAACTTTGATATCACTCAAGAAAAGCCAACGTGGTAGCTGATGCACTGATCAGGAAAGAAGGATAAACCCTCATGGGTGCGAGCATTGAGAATGCGTGTTCAAATAAATTTATAGGCCATAAATCTCTTGTTAATAAGACTCGAGTATATCCCACATCGCTTGATTGAACCAAATGGCTAAGAAATGGATCGATACAAATTGAGATGCCAATCTTTAAAGGGGTGATACTCATACCACATCTTTTGATGCATGCATCATAATTTGTGCATTGCAATATTGTATGGTACAAACTGTAATGCACAAATTATGGTGCATGCATCATAAAATGGTACAATACTGTAATACACAAATTATGATGGAATTAAAAAAATGTGTGTAGATATCAATTTCTATCTTTAAATGATTCATATCTTTTTTGCCACTCAATTAGTTGTAACTGATCTAATTATAAATTTTAAAGGTTTAAAATAGTTTTTTTTTTTTTTTTTTTTTTTTTTTTTTTTTTTTTTTTTAAGTGAAAGAGTTAATTACATAATTGGTCCTTAAGGTTTACCGGATCTTGCATATAATGTCCATGTGTTTTTTTTACGGGTCATGTCCTCGTGGTTTTGACCCATTACGGGTTTGGTCCTTTGACCAATAATTCTGTTAGTTGACCGTTAACTTGAAAGGTATTTTTGACTTTTCACATGTTTTGGCAAACTACAAGGACAATTTATGTAACTAACACAAAAAAAAAAAGAAAGAAAAAACTTAAAAAATAAAAGCATTTAATTTTTTTTAGAGTAAACTACACCATTCGTCCTTGAGTAATACGTTGACCATCAAGTTTCGTCCCTTGACCAAAAAAATTGCATCGTTGGTCCTTAACTGCGAAACGTTAGTCATCGTTGGTCCCTCACACTAACTGGTTGGACTAACGGGCGTTAAGCCTTGTTAAGTGGAGGGTATTTATGTCTTTTTACCACCTAACATCATCTTCTTCTTCCTCCATCAATCCGTCTTCATACCCATTCTAAATAAACACACTAACACCACCACCATTATCACCATAACCCATCACCAAACACAATATCCATTTTCAAAGTAATAGGTACACTTCTCAAACGAAAATTTGAAATTTGTTGGCTAGCCATTAACGTACTCCCAAGAGAGGAAGTACTTCAAATTTATAAGCCAAACCAAAACACATATTAATCCAATTAGCATGGTCAATACTTCTCCAAATTCGTTCAATTTCTTCTTCAACAGAGTGTCTTCTTCACTTTGTGAGGCCTCGTGGATCTGGGAGTGCACTTTCCCTAACTCGGTATGCATCCCCGTATCTGTAACCAAACAAAAACAGTTTCCATTTACAACTGTTGTCCCAGCAAACACCATACATTTCTTCCCTTGGATATCAGAATCCTCAATAACAGGTTTACTAGTTTTGCTAACAGCTTCACTTTCACCAGTCAAGGAGCCCTGTTCGAGCCTAAGGGTCGAACTAACTAGCTCTAAGACCCTCATATCAGCAGGAACTTTGTCCCCAACACGTAGCTCCACAATATCACCTGGAACAAGTTCTTTTGCGGGTAGATCCGAGATTTTTTTTACCATTGCGGATGACAGTTGCTTGTGCTGATTGAATTTCTTTTAGGGCCTCTAAAGCTTTTTCAGCATTACTTTCTTGCCAAACACCAACAATCGCGTTAAGAATCAATATCAAGAAAATTACCAGAGGCTCTACAAACGCCGTAATTTCCATCTCCCCACCCTCATCACCATCATACCAAGCCAAAACAAAAGTAATTTCCATCTCCCCACCTTCCACCCACGAAATCTTTATCAAGAACATGTTTCTCAAAACTTACCTGTCACACCCTCGCCGGAGGCGGAAACACGAGGTGTAATGGAAGGGAACATAAGCACAAGATAATAGAACATACCAACGTTAAGATTTAAAAGAAAGAGTACACCATTACAATACCAGTTTAGCCGACATCGGCAAATATAGTACAAAGTTTAGATTCCAAATATAGCGTTTTATTACATAACGATTTGTAGTGACAAGTGAAAACTTCATTATGCAAGACCTGGTAGAAAAAGCTTACTAACGATCACCTAAAATGCATGAGAGAAAAACGGGTCAACTATGAAAATAGTTGGTGAGTATACACGTTTCGTAAAATAAGAAAACTCGTAAGAAATATTCAAAGGTTTCGGTCATCGGAAATAGTCCACAAAGCAAAGGCATTGTAAATCCACTCAGTTCCAAGTTCCGCCCATACAAAACTTGCAACCTGTGTGTTCACAACCCATTGCACAAAAATATAGTATATCTAGCTTATGTTCAAGCACACGTTGCCAAATGAGGTCACAAAGCAAAGGCATTGTAAATCCACTCAGTTCCAAGTTCCGCCCATACAAAACTTGCAACCTGTGTGTTCACAACCCATTGCACAAAATATAGCGTATCAAGTAGTCAAGTATAAGTGGTCATAATAGTTCACAATATAGTACCACGTATATAATAATGTATGCCAGGCAAAGCCCATAGAATAAATAATATGCGTCCCGTAACATAGTGGACGAGAGGTTGGCCGACCTCTAATAGCGCTATCCATACTACCTACTAATAGGAGACTAACAATGTGAATGTACGAACAGTACATCATACAACTATTATATACAATTAAGAACACTCCGAACAAGGGAGAATTTGCACACTCCACCAATAAGGCGAGAATTTTTGAGAACGCTCCGTAACATAGTGAGACACTCTGCTCCGGACCGGGGAGGCTTTAGGTTGCTCCGAACAAGGGAGACTTTATAGTGATGCTCCGAACATGGGAGACTTTATAGTGATGCTCCGAACATGGGAGACTTTAGGTCAAGGTCATAACACGTACAGTTCAATAAGTCCAAATAAGTCATAAGTTTGTATTTAAGTTCAAGGATTTGTTTCAAGTTCAAATGTTCAAGTCAAAAGAGTTCACAAAAGTAAGAATCAATTCAATTCAAGTATGGTTCATGCATTTCGCCCCAAAAATATAGCAAAACGGTAAAAAGGGGGTGTGATTACTCACTTGATGAATTGATGCGATGACAAAAGTGGTTACACCGAAAAGTAGCGTTAATCTCGAAACTGACCTATTATGAATGATATGATATGTAATAAGTCATGATGTAATGTTATGCATGCAATTCAGATGATATTTATACCACTTATGAATTTTTGAAAATAATAATTTTCGTCGAAAATAATGTCGTCGAAATTTCCATGAAAGTGACAAAAACGGCCTCTAAATGCTAGTCGTAAAATGGTGCACGTCGAGCGTTAGGAAACGAACTCAACAGTTTTGGGAAGCTTGTATCATTATCTCAAAGTTTTAGTACATGAGTTTCCATCCTAGAGGTCTCGAACATAAAGAAAAATAGAGGTTAAGTATGGTACTTATGTCCCAAAATATAGTTTAAGGATGGTTTTCGACCAAGTTTGAGTGACCATAATTTAAATATTACAACTCCGCTAATCAAACGGTCGGACATTTTGATAAATATACTTGGCGATCTCACTTTTGCTAGAAAACATCACTTTATAAAAAGTTCTAAATCAATGTTAAAACAACCTTCAACTTGGTCTCTAGTTTTTGCCGTAAAACTTGCCTATTAGGAATCAATATAGTTTTTCTTATATTATAAAGTTACGACAACTTTTGTAAACGTGTATAATTTAATCGTTACAAATCCGTTTTCTACGTTTTAAAGGTCCTTAGCTTTGTATCGAAGTATACTAACATATCTTTGACAAGTCGACATAATTTACAACGCCCAAGCTTCATTTTTGACTCGTACAAAATAAACAATGTTTGCTGAAATTCCAGAAATTTATATTTTTCGGCGCCAACTTGAAAAATTCATAACTTCTTCGTTATAACTCCGTTTTAATCCGTTCAAGCGGCCACGGTTTCGTTTTAAAGTATATTTTCTAAATATCTAGGCCAAAATTTTTTATCTACTGTCGGATTTTCCAGATTTTAAAAATAAGGACATACCCTTTTGCAAACTTGTCGAAATGAGTTTTTCTCGCGCCAAACCTATTCTAACCCATTCAAAACAACTCCGAAGCTATTCTAATCCTACCATACACCTTCTTAGAGTGTCATGGGTTCCTAGACATCACCAAAAATTATATATAACAAGGAGTAATTTATAGGATGGAATATATATATATATATATATATATATATATATATATATATATATATATATATATAACACTTAAAAAACCTTAAAAAGTGGTATAAACATCACATAGCTTGCATGTTTCTCAAATAAAATGATATGATCATAATAATGAATGTGAAATAACAACATGAATATGAATGCTTACAAGAAATATGATGAGGTTTAAGGACAAAGGGTTTTTCCTAATCACTTGAGGTTTTTATTGCAAAACCTATACAACAAGTGATACTAGAGTGTATTAAAACTTTGTCTTGAAAATTTTTGATGCTTCCACCTTGGTCCTTGTGGCTGCCGAATTTTGGAGAGAGAAGAGAAAGAGCAAGAGTTTTGATCTTTATTTTACTTGTGAAAATGAATGAAGTGTGTTATGTTGGTGATATTTAGTATAGTATAATATACATTTGAAGATATTATGTAAATTTGGATGACTAACCCCCCTTGTGTCGACAAGGGGGTGTATTTGTTTAAATAATATATATATATATATATATATATATATATATATATATATATATATATATATATATATATATATATATATATATTTTTAAGTATAAATAATGTAAGTTAATTGAAGTTAAGTGGTAACTTGTACATTATTTAAGCATTTAGGGTAGCGTTAGATAACAATAAATTTTCACGGGTCAAGATAAAATATATTTAGGTCATAAAAATTATAAAAATACATTTTTTGCAAAATTTGAGTGAAATAATAATAATCGTGTAGTATTTAAGAAAACCGTCGTAATTATATAAATATAACAATTTATATACAAAATAAATTTAAAACACTGGGTAAACTCATAATATTATTTTATAAACTTAATATGAGTATAAAAATATATCGGGATAATTTTTTGGAAGTAACGGATCAATTGTTCAAAATAATTAATCACGCGATAACGTTTGTTTAATATGAAAATTATACGTTTAATGTAAAATGCAAAACCATGCATGAACTAATATGATGACAATGATGTTAATGATATGTAGACTAAACTTAGTCTATATGAAACGTCCTCGATGATATGATCATGAATTCACAGCTAAACCATTAAGGTTACGTGAATTTAATACTCGTAAACCTAGTTTACAATATACGATGAAATAGTAAATGTGAGAAATGACCGGAAATTGAGAATTGTGACATTCTTCCCATGTCAGCGGAATCACGTCCTCGTGATTCAATTAATGATACTATAGTCCGAACCGCGACAAAGGTTCTAAAAGTTCGTGCTCGTACGAATAGTCTAAATGATCATGCCAATGCTCATGCATATGGGTTCCTCATCCAACTAAATACATGCTCGTGATTAGATTTGATAGGGTAAACTTACCCAACACCGAACGTATCCCTCAAAAGACCTTTTGAGTAAAAACTTGACTCTTAGCTTGATTTTCGCAACTCATCAAACAAGAATTGTCACTAGATCAAGCTAGGAATCAATTTGTTAGTATGATAGGATTCAACATCCTTGAATGAAGTCTTTTGAAAGATCCGTTCGTTCTTGGATTTGCTTACACAAATCAAATCAACAACATAATTTACAACTAAAGTCAATATCGATAGGTCTCAAATTAATCAATGTCGTGAACGTGGTAAAAATTGGAAGGAAGTTATGCACTCAAAATCATGTCGTACAGAAATAAGGTAGTTGCTCGAAAGAATGTACCCGTTACGCGTTGCGGGCTTCCTCGGTACCCAGATAGAATGCTCGACCACGTGCGGGGGGAACATCAATGTTCTGATCTTGTGGGCCTTCTATTGCCAACGCCAGGTTTGGACGATTACCTTCTTGATTGGGTGTTCTTTTCAACTTTGGACAGGTGTTCCGAAGGTGATCCAGACTTCCACACTCGTAACATGCTTTTCTTTGTCCTTGGTTCCCAGTCATGTTTGAGCAATTCCGTGCGATGTGGCCCGTCTGTCCACATTTGTGGCACTTTGAGCAGTCTCCTGAGTGATGATAATTACATCGAGTACACATAGGATGTGGACATGTATATCCTTTGCGTTCCTGAGTGGTCGCTCCATAGTTCCTGGTTATTCGCTGCCTCTTGTTTTGCTGATCCTGGTCTCGACTTCCCTGGCGATCCTCCTGTCGCTTCCGTCCATTGTTGTTTGCTTTTGTTAGTTCTCCAGACCTGATCACATCATTTGTCAAACGATACGTCATGCCCACAGCGGCTTGCAGAGTGGTTGGGTTCGATGAAGTGACATCCCTCATAATTTCCAGTATCAATCCCCATATATATCGGTCGATCAAGTTCTCCACAGTGGAAACCATGTGAGGAACCATCCTAGTTAACTCATGGAAACGGATCGTGTACTTGTCGACCTCTACTCCAACCATCAAGTGATTCCAAAATTCCGCTTCCAGCTTCTGCACTTCATCTTTTCTGCAGTACTCATCAGTTAGTAGTTTCTTAAATGCTTCCCAAGATAACGCATTTGCAGCCCCTCTTCCTCTAGTCTGCAGTTGGTTGTTCCACCAGGTCAATGCTCGACCTTGTAGTAGACCAGCAGAGAACTCAACCTTGTTTCCTTCAGCACACTTCGTGATACTAAGTTTCGACTCAACATTCTTGAACCAGGTTAACAGTCCAATGGCACCCTCAGTACCATAAAATTCCATCGGCTTACATGTCATGAAAGTCTTGTAGCTGCATCCATGACTAGTGTTTGAAGTACCTTCTCCGTTGTTGGTTCGTCTAGCATCAAGGTGCGTCATAATTTGGGTGAGTAGATCTGCTATTCCAGTCACGTTGTTGTTTGGATTGTCATTGTTGTTTGGGTTGCCGTTGTTGTTGACTCCTGAGTGTGTGTTTCTGGCAGCCATGATCCTGCAATGGACCAAAATATCGGGTTGAGTAAATGACACTCGGACGAAGGCAGATGAGGTTTAGAACGGTGGTAATGTGTTATAGTGATCGAAACATGACAGGAACAGAGACATGCTATGTCTAACAAGTCGAAAGATGGAAAAGAGAAGGTATAAACAAAGTACGGTAACATAGACGTGAATATAAAAACATGCTATGCATACCCACCCAACCAATGCAGTTTCAGGTGACCAGACTCTAAAGACTCGACTAAACATGATTTAAAACTACCACTCTTATCATTGCATGGTTCTTCATAAATTAGACATAGTAGATCAGGCTATGTATACTTTATGACTAACGATGCAACGATAGGACTAGTTGACTCGGATGGTGTTCAATGTTTAAAAAAAAAAAATTTATTCCGGTTATAGTTGTGATTTTTATTTTTGAAAAATCGGCATTCTCTATAACCTTTGGCTCTGGTACCAATCTGTCACAACCTCGCCGGAGGCGGAAACACGAGGTGTAACGGAAGGGAACATAAGCACAAGATAATAGAACATACCAACGTTAAGATTTAAAAGAAAGAGTACACCATTACAATACCAGTTTAGCCTACATCGGCAAATATAGTACAAAGTTTAGATTCCAAATATAGCGTTTTATTACATAACGATTTGTAGTGACAAGTGAAAACTTCATTATGCAAGACTGGGTAGAAAAAGCTTACTAACGATCACCTGAAATGCATGAGAGAAAAAACGGGTCAACTATGAAAATAGTTGGTGAGTATACACGTTTCGTAAAATAAGAAAACTCGTAAGAAATATTCAAAGGTTTCGGTCATCGGAAATAGTCCACAAAGCAAAGGCATTGTAAATCCACTCAGTTCCAAGTTCCGCCTATACAAAACTTGCAACCTGTGTGTTCACAACCCATTGCACAAAAATATAGTATATCTAGCTTATGTTCAAGCACACGTTGCCAAATGAGGTCACAAAGCAAAGGCATTGTAAATCCACTCAGTTCCAAGTTCCGCCCATACAAAACTTGCAACCTGTGTGTTCACAACCCATTGCACAAAATATAGTGTATCAAGTAGTCAAGTATAAGTGGTCATAATAGTTCACAATATAGTACCACGTATATAATAATGTATGCCAGGAAAAGCCCATAGAATAAATAATATGCGTCCCGTAACATAGTGGACGAGAGGTTGGCCGACCTCTAATAGCGCTATCCATACTACCTACTAATAGGAGACTAACAATGCGAATGTACGAACAGTACATCATACAACTATTATATACAATTAAGAACACTCCGAACAAGGGAGAATTTGCACACTCCACCAATAAGGCGAGAATTTTTTAGAACGCTCCGTAACATAGTGAGACACTCTGCTCCGGACCGGGGAGGCTTTAGGTTGCTCCGAACAAGGGAGACTTTATAGTGATGCTCCGAACATGGGAGACTTTATAGTGATGCTCCGAACATGGGAGACTTTAGGTCAAGGTCATAACACGTACAGTTCAATAAGTCCAAATAAGTCATAAGTTTGTATTTAAGTTCAAGGATTTGTTTCAAGTTCAAATGTTCAAGTCAAAAGAGTTCACAAAAGTAAGAATCAATTCAATTCAAGTATGGTTCATGCATTTCGCCCCAAAAATATAGCAAAACGGTAAAAAGGGGGTGTGATTACTCACTTGATGAATTGATGCGATGACAAAAGTGGTTACATCGAAAAGTAGCGTTAATCTCGAAACCGACCTATTATGAATGATATGATATGTAATAAGTCATGATGTAATGTTATGCATGCAATTCAGATGATATTTATACCACTTATGAATTTTTGAAAATAATAATTTTCGTCGAAAATAATGTCGTCGAAATTTCCATGAAAGTGACAAAAACGGCCTCTAAATTCTAGTCGTAAAATGGTGCACGTCGAGCGTTAGGAAACGAACTCAACAGTTTTGGGAAGCTTGTATCATTATCTCAAAGTTTTAGTACATGAGTTTCCATCCTAGAGGTCTCGAACATAAAGAAAAATAGAGGTTAAGTATGGTACTTATGTCCCAAAATATAGTTTAAGGATGGTTTTCGACCAAGTTTGAGTGACCATAATTTAAATATTACAACTCCGCTAATCAAACGGTCGGACATTTTGATAAATATACTTGGCGATCTCACCTTTGCTAGAAAACATCACTTTATAAAAAGTTCTAAATCAATGTTAAAACAACCTTCAACTTGGTCTCTAGTTTTTGCCGTAAAACTTGCCTATTAGGAATCAATATAGTTTTTCTTATATTATAAAGTTACGACAACTTTTGTAAACGTGTATAATTTAATCGTTACAAATCCGTTTTCTACGTTTTAAAGGTCCTTAGCTTTGTATCGAAGTATACTAACATATCTTTGACAAGTCGACATAATTTACAACGCCCAAGCTTCATTTTTGACTCGTACAAAATAAACAATGTTTGCTGAAATTCCAGAAATTTATATTTTTCGGCGCCAACTTGAAAAATTCATAACTTCTTCGTTATAACTCCGTTTTAATCCGTTCAAGCGGCCACGGTTTCGTTTTAAAGTATATTTTCTAAATATCTAGGCCAAAATTTTTTATCTACTGTCGGATTTTCCAGATTTTAAAAATAAGGACAGACCCTTTTGCAAACTTGTCGAAATGAGTTTTTCTCGCGCCAAACCTATTCTAACTCATTCAAAACAACTCCGAAGCTATTCTAATCCTACCATACACCTTCTTAGAGTGTCATGGGTTCCTAGACATCACCAAAAATTATATATAACAAGGAGTAATTTATAGGATGGAATATATATATATATATATATATATATATATATATATATATATATATATATATATATATATATATATATATATAACACTTAAAAAACCTTAAAAAGTGGTATAAACATCACATAGCTTGCATGTTTCTCAAATAAAATGATATGATCATAATAATGAATGTGAAATAACAACATGAATATGAATGCTTACAAGAAATATGATGAGGTTTAAGGACAAAGGGTTTTTCCTAATCACTTGAGGTTTTTATTGCAAAACCTATACAACAAGTGATACTAGAGTGTATTAAAACTTTGTCTTGAAAATTTTTGATGCTTCCACCTTGGTCCTTGTGGCTGCCGAATTTTGGAGAGAGAAGAGAAAGAGCAAGAGTTTTGATCTTTATTTTACTTGTGAAAATGAATGAAGTGTGTTATGTTGGTGATATTTAGTATAGTATAATATACATTTGAAGATATTATGTAAATTTGGATGACTAACCCCCCTTGTGTCGACAAGGGGGTGTATTTGTTTAAATAATATATTTATATATATATATATATATATATATATATATATATATATATATATATATATATATATGTATATATATATATATATATGTATATATATATATATGTATATATATATATATATATATATATATATATATATTTTTTCTTTAAGTATAAATAATGTAAGTTAATTGAAGTTAAGTGGTAACTTGTACATTATTTAAGCATTTAGGGTAGCGTTAGATAACAATAAATTTTCACGGGTCAAGATAAAATATATTTAGGTCATAAAAATTATAAAAATACATTTCTTGCAAAATTTGAGTGAAATAATAATAATCATGTAGTATTTAAGAAAACCGTCGTAATTATATAAATATAACAATTTATATACAAAATAAATTTAAAACACTGGGTAAACTCATAATATTATTTTATAAACTTAATATGAGTATAAAAATATATCGGGATAATTTTTTGGAAGTAACGGATCAATTGTTCAAAATAATTAATCACGCGATAACGTTTGTTTAATATGAAAATTATACGTTTAATGTAAAATGCAAAACCATGCATGAACTAATATGATGACAATGATGTTAATGATATGTAGACTAAACTTAGTCTATATGAAACGTCCTCGATGATATGATCATGAATTCACAGCTAAACCATTAAGGTTACGTGAATTTAATACTCGTAAACCTAGTTTACAATATACGATGAAATAGTAAATGTGAGAAATGACCGAAAATTGAGAATTGTGACATTACCCATGAAATTAAAAAAAAGAAAAGGAGAGATGAGATGAAGGAGATGAGGAAGGCGAGCCACTAATTAAACCACGGGCACAAACACCAAACTGAACCTATGCGTGACCCATTCTATCCTTCTAACACTTGCAACTTGTGTCAACATGGGTGGAAGTGGCGGCATATGATGGTTACACTAGCGGCAGTTGTCGGAGAGATGAGATGGGTGACGGCTAGACGACGTGGTGGCCTGAGATGGCCGGAAAAGAGTGGTGTCGGCGGCTGGGATAAAGAGGAGGAGGGTTGGGTGAAACTAGGGTTATGGTTTTGATTAAATGAAATAAAATGATGAGTAAACTACACCATTAGTCCTTGTGTGGTATAAGACAAAAATGGGTGGGAAAAGACAAAAGTGATGTGGGTGGGAAAAGACAAAAATACCCTCGATTTAACAAGGCTTAACGCCCGTTAGTCCAACCAGCTAGGGTGAGGGATCAACTATGACTAACGTTTCGCAGTTAAGGACCAACGATGCAATTTTTTTTGGTCAATGGACGAAACTTGATGGTCAACGTATTACTCAAGGGCGAATGGTGTAGTTTACTCTTTTTTTTATTATTATACTTAAATTTGGGCTTATGTATAATGTGAGGGCCTAAGATTTTTTTATTATTATTATTTTTTATTTTTTATTTATTTTTACTTAAATTTTGGGCTTATGTACAACATGAGGGCCTCAATTTTTTTTATTAACACTTAAATTTTTTTTTTATTATACTTAAATTTTTGGCTTAAAAATTTAAGTATAATAAACTTTTTAAAAAATGAAAACTAAAAAAATTAGGCCCTCACAACGTGAAGGCTTAAAAATTTTTTTGGCTAATGTACAACGTGAAGGTTAAAAAATTTTATTAATACTTAAAAAAAAAACTTTTTCAATGCGTATTTTGTACGATTTTTGTATATTTTCATCCATTTTTATACGTTTTCGTCTGTTTTATAAGTTTTTATACGTTTTTATCTATTTTTATACGCTTCTTATACGTTTTTATACGCTTTCGTTTTTTTATTAAATAGTTTTTTAAGTATTAATAAATTTTTTTAAGCGTATAAAAAAAACTTTTTTTTAATGCGTATAAAAACTGTTTAATAAATTTTTTAAGTATTAATAAATTTTTTTAAGCCCTCACATTATACATAAGCCCAAATTTAAATATAATAAATATTTTTAAATTTTTTATTTTTTATTTATTTTTTATTTTTTTATTATTATTTTTTTTTGTGTTAGTTACATAAATCGTCCTTGTGGTTTGCCAAAACATGTGAAAAGTCAAAAATACCCTTAAAGTTAACGGTCAACTAACAGAATTATTGGTCAAAGGACCCATCCCGTAATGGGTCAAAACCACGAGGACATGACCCGTCAAAAAAAACACTGGGACATTATATGCAAGACCCGGTAAACCTTAAGGACCAATTATGTAATTAACTCTAAGTGAAATAATACTTTGTGGTACTTACAAAACCGTTTAAAAAATTTAAAACTTGTTTAAACTTATGAAAGTATTAAAACTTGTTTGGGTGTTTCTAACTTAAAACTTGATTAAATTTATGAAAGTATATTCTAACTTAAAACTTGATTAAATTTATGAAAGTATATTCTAACTTGTGCTCTTGAGCAAATGATAAGAAATCATTAATTGTGTTTTTTAAGTCCTTGAGCCTTCTTTTATAAATCGCTGTCACTTTTCACTTTTTTTTTTTTTTTTTTTTTTTTTTTATCCTTTTCTTGAGTTTGTTAGTCAATTTTTGTAGGTCTTCGACTACTTATCATGGGACTAGTGCACAAGTTAGAACAGTCCAACTTGTTTCTATACGAGGAATGCTAGACTTATATAAGAATAAGACAAAAAAATCAACATGCTGATGTGTCAGGAAGTTATTGGTCTATTTTGCTATACTTTTCTATCTCTTCTCTTTGATTAAACCATTCACTCCGTGACATCAGTGTGTGGATTTTTTTTTATATAATTTTTATGTGGTCTAGGATCTCTCTTTTCTATAGTATCAAGTGACTTACTTAATGAGAATTATTTCTTTTTATCTTGTCAACCTTGTTATGAATCTTCAGTGTGCACGACTAACTGAATAAATGAAGAATGTATATGAATACCACAAGTATATGATCTTTTTATTAATGTCATTCATACATTACCATTGTAACATAAGATATATGACGATTAACTAGAAAAATTCCAGACTTCCCTCTATATACACTTGTAAAGGTCGAGAAATGTTAAAGATATTAGGACATGTTAACTTTGGTTGAGAGCGCGAGAAAGGAAGCTTACGAAGTTATGCATACGCATACGATGCCTCATCATATCATGTAACGCAATTGCAATTCTATGCCCATTTACTAACATATGGCACATTCGTAACAAGAGAACGAAAGAATGTGTTTAAAAAGCACGTTATACATATGACATCTTCCATAAAAACATGCACCATTCATGAAAAAGGAACAAGGAATGGATTTTCTTCCTTCTATAAGATTTTAAGTAAACTAGCAACTTTCGGTAAATGTTTACTTGCGTACCCTCATTTTGCTTCCTTTGAACTGTTAACTGCTTCTAGTGTTCGCTACTTTCGGTAATATTTTGCATCTCAAGTGGTTTTTATTTGCCACCATGGAGAAATGAAAGTTTTTACTTTCTTACAACTTTCTAGAGTTATATATTATGTCTAATTCACTCTTACTCAAATGACACCTCCAGCTATATCTATGTTTACTTACAGTAGGAAACGAATTTGGGTTGTGTTTGGTATCGAAGGAGCCACAAAAGAAGTCAAGTCTCTCACAAGGATATGTTAGGGTTGGAACACTCTATTATAAAGTTTAGAGGTATGACACGGTGGTACTCTGCGGAAACACGTTGGACCTGCCATCAAGTAATCTTGAAATAATCTTACCTAGTGTTATAATTAATGGTAATTAATTAATTATAAGGAATGTTTTCTTAAAACAAAGCTTTAGGAATGACTCAATTCAGATAAAAGATAAACGATATAGAGAAATAGTCCAACTTTGTTGGTGAATGAGTAAATCTCAACGTGACATTAAAGACTTAAGTTCGAAGCTTGTACATAAAATTCTTGTTAATAAGACTCTTTGTTTAGTAGTTAATAATATGAGTAATGAATAAAAAAGATAAAATTTCTTTGTTAATAAAAGAAAAGGAGGGAAAGATCTTCTCAAAAGGCTTTTGTGTATCCCACATCACTTGATTGAACCAACTGGACAAGAAATGGATCAGTACAAAAAGAGATGCCAAATGCTATGTTAATCATATCCTTTTTGCCATTTTGGCTATGGCATATTTTTGAATAACTATATGTAGTTGATATAGCTTATTTAAAAATACAATAATAAGTTTAATAATTTTAAACTCTTTTAGCATGTTATCAAAATTAAAACATTAATTTCGATAATGTTGCTAAAGAAGTTTATAAAAATTTGAACTTATTTAACAAATAAAACTACTAAAATTTGTTTAACATACAGAAATTCTATAATGTCGAATGCTGTATTACATGGTCAAATCATAAGCAGAAACTCTACGGATTCAAATTTACTATTAATGTTCAACTATCGTCAATGAAGCTTCGAAAGTGCAGACGCATCCCCCATACGCAATTTGGCCAAACCACAATATATTTTCTTTTGCAGATTATGCTTTTATCTTGTCAAACGTGTTATGAATCTTTATTTAACACGACCATTCGAATAACATATATGAACACCACACAACTGACACAAGTATATCATGTAGACATGTTTATTCAGTTAGTTTGTAACAGAAGGTATATATGATAAGTAATTAGAAGTAAAGTCCATAGACTTTCTGTTATATACATATAAGAAGTCGTGAGACTTTCTTGTATACTTGTACCATGTCTAGATAGGTTAAAAATAGAGTTAATTACATAAATGGTCCCTGTGGTTTGTCGGGTTTTACGGGTTTAGTCCCTATACTTTTTTTTTGCGGATCTCGTCACTGTGGTATTGACCCGTTACGGGTTTGGTCCCTTGACCATATTTTCTGTTAGTTTGACCATCAAATGGGTGCTAGGATGGCTGAAATTACGTAAATACCCTCGTGTGTGTTTAATGAATGGTCCCTGTGGTTTGTCGATTATAACAAGTTAGTCCATGATATTTTATAACTTTTTTTTGACAATTTTTTTTTCCCAAAATAATATTTTTGACAATTTTTTTTTTTTAAATTTTTTTGCCTAAAATTTATAAAAAGTTTATGCCCAAAATTTTATAAAACATTCCGTCAAAAATTTTGGGAAAAAAAGAAAAAAGAAAAAAATTTCTTTTTAAAAAACTTTCCGTAAATATTTTGACGGATTTTTTTTGACAAAATTTTTTTCTTTTTTTAAAAAAAGATTATTTTGAAAAAATTCTGAAAATTTTATAAAAAATTCCGAAATATTTATAAAAATATTTTTTATAAATATTTTATCGGAATTTTTTATAAAAGTTTTTATAAAATTTTCGGAGTTTTTTTTAATTTTTTTTATAAAAATTTCGGAATTTTGTCAAAATATTCTTTTTTTAAAAAAAGAAAAAAAATTTTCAAAAAAAAATCCGTCAAAAATGTTATAAAATTTTGGGCAAAATTTTATAAAAAATTCCGTCAAAAAGTATTAAAAAAGAAAAAATAAAATTTCTTGTCGAAATTTTTTTATAAAAATTTTCGTAAAAAAAAAGATATAAAAACAAATTTTTTACCGAATTTAAAAAAAAAATTAATAAATTTTTTTACGGAATGTTTTTTAAAAAGAAATTTTTTTCTTTTTTCTTTTTTTCCCAAAATTTTTGATGGGATGTTTTATAAAATTTTGGGTAAAAACTTTTTATAAATTTTAGGCAAAAAAAATGAAAAAAAAAAATTGTCAAAAATATTATTTTGGGAAAAAAAAATTGTCAAAAAAAAATTATAAAATATCAGGGACTAATTTGTTATAATCGACAAACCACAGGGACCATTCATTAAACACACACGAGGGTATTTACGTAATTTCATCCATCCTAGCACCCATTTGACGGTCAAACTAACAGAAAATATGGTCAAAGGACCAAACCCGTAACGGGTCAATACCACAGGGACGAGATCCGCAAAAAAAAAAGTATAGGGACTAAACCCGTAAAACCCGACAAACCACAGGGACCATTTATGTAATTAACTCTTAAAAATATTAGGACATGTTATCTTCGGTAACGCAACTCTGCCCATTTACTAACATATGGCACATCTTTAATAAGAGAATGAAATAATATGTTGACATCTCTGTCCTAAAGAAACGATAAGAAGTAAGAACACTCATACATATGATATCTTCCAAAAAAAAAACAAGTATCATTCATGAAAATCGAACAAGGAATGGATCTTTTACCTTCTATAAGATTTTAAGTAAACTACCAATTGTCATGTATACACTGCTACAATGAATGTATAATAAAACGACATTTTTGATGCGTACCCTTAGAGCATGGGGTATGGGGTTCTTCACTTCTCGCCGGTTCCAACGTGGCTTCTCGCCACTCCCTTTCGTTTCTCGCCGTGACACCACAAGGGCTCGCCGGTGTGTTTTTCGCCGTTGCAACGACGGAGAAGAAGACAAATCATTTTTCTGTTACTTTGTGTGTGCTAGTGTTTGTGTTTGTGTTTGTGATGTGTTTGGGAGGGTGGGTGGGTCCCAAGTAAAGAGAAGTGGTGATGTTGTGATTGGGGGTATTTTTTTGTTAGTGTGTTGGAGTGATGTGGAGGTGATGTGGCACACGTGGGGCCCAAGTGAAGAGAAGTGGTGTTGCCACCATACCCCTTGCTCTTATTTTGCTTCCTCCGAACTGTTGACTTGCTTCTCGTGTTCGCTGCTTTCAGTAAGACTATGCATTTCAAGCAGTTTTGTTGCTCCTCTTCTGCCTCTACTTCATTGACATCGGCGGGCTTGGGTTTAGGCTTGTTGCTAGTGGACTGTTGGTACATGACCCCACCAAACATACAAATCAATAGCCCAATTGTTCCAATAAACGACGAGTGTTTATCCCAAACCATCAAATTAATCACCACCGTTAGCAACTTGTTCACTGTTCCAAGCACAGTGAAACCAGTAGCTGAAATAGCCTTACGACACGAGAATCCAAAGAAATAAAGTAGTTAACGTCACTTTATAATGTGTTGGAAAGTCACTAAGAAAATGTAGTTAGAAATTTTACAACTTTTAGTATAGAAACATTAAAGTTCAAAGTTATACACTTGTAACTTGTATTTGAATATGTGAGTTATCGTTGTCCTTCCAACATTTCTTTCCGAAATTATCAGTGAATTCGTCTGTTACATACAATAAAAGAAGACTAAGTTACGCTTTTTGATCGAATGGGAATAAAGAAGAATCAAAGATCGACGATATAGAGGAATAGTTCAACTTTGTTGGTGAATGAGTAAATCTCGACGTGACGAAAAAGACTTAAGTTCGAAACATGTACAAAAATTATTGTTAATAAGACTCCTTGGCTAACAATACGAGTAATTGATAAAAAAGATGAATGTATGATTTATACTACTTATAATGGAGGGATGACCCTCTCTCATATTTATGAGGTTAAGATTTCTTAAATAATACTACTTATAAAACATAATGTACAACTATGTAAAACACAATTGATTTTAAGCAAATCCTATTTCTTACATACATACAATTAATACATCTCATCACAAATATATACAACTACATAAGCACAATGTACAAATACAAATAAAAATAAAAACACTATTTAATACATACAATTAATACACAATTTAATTCACCCTTCACAAAAATATACAACTCTTTAACCACAATGTACAATCTAATTAAGATTATAAAACATAAAAATCTGAAATCAAGCAGCTCAAAATAAAATAACATTTGTTCGCTAAAAAATTTAGTCACAGGGTACCCGCCGCTGCATCGCGCGGGTACCCTGCTAGTTTACTATCACTTATTGAGATGTGTACACCAATTACCAAAAAAAAAAAAAAAATGTTGACAAGAGGGAAGGAGGAGACATTCTAAAATGGCTTTTAGTATCTCACATCGCTTAATTGTTACAAATGGCCAACAAAAAGATCAATACAAAAGAGATGCCAATGTTTAAGTGAATCATACATTTTTGGCTATTGGCTATACTAGTAACAACTATACAGTGTATATTGGTTACATAAAAATACCAATACAAGTTTCAAAAGTTTTAAATTGGTTTTTTCCTATTTTCAAAATAATGACATTATTTTGGGTTTAGTACTTAGTATTATCTGAGACTTGCTTGCTGTGGTCAAGTATACAAACAAACACATCGTTGGGTACCAGCATAGGTGTAGCCACCCAAAAACTGATGCTCAGTTTTTTTATATAAATTTTGTTCGTTATTTAGAATATTGCAGCAGCTGGTATGCCATACTTTTGCGCGTTTGTGGATTTTTATAAATAATGTTTAGCGTCTGTGGATTGGAAAACTTACTTCACTAGAAGGTCAGGTCACTGGTTTAGTAATTAAAAGTACCTTTTTTTGCCTAGATGTAACAAAGTCTGCATACAAAGAGTCTTTAGGGTGCGAGTTATGTGGAAGCCTTATAATGAAATGTTGGTTTATGGCAACTAAAAATCTGAAATTCCCTGATTTAGTTTACAGAGATAAATATTGAGACAACCGATTGTGCTAATTGCTTATTGATGAATAGTCTCACGCTCCGTGTAGCTAATCTATCCAAATCATCATTATTGACTTTTCGTGACTGCAATAATTAATGTATACCTGAAAACTACAGAAGAGTGCGACTTTTCAATCAAGTGTTGGTAAAACCACAGCCAGCATGTTTGGCACTTTTTCTCCAAACTTGTCCAAAATTTAGTCTTTTGTACTTTTGTTTCAGCAAGAATATATAATAGATTATTTGTAACTAACAAATACTGTAAAAAAAGTTTATAAGTTTCTGTGTTCATAAAAACTAGCATGGACTTGTTGGTAGTTGGTACGCTAACCTAGTTGTAAAGTTGAAACCTTGAATTTAGTGACTTAATTACGGAGTTATGTTTTGGCCTTTTTATCCTTTAAAGTATATACTTTTAATTTGAGGCATCCTGAATTATATTCCATCTTGTATCTCCTTGCAGGATTATCCTTTTATACAACAGAAAAGGCATTGCAAGATGCCTTTTCTCAGTTTGGCCAAGTTGTTGAAGGTATTTTAAAGTCTAAACGTTATATGCATTTACATATCTATGTAAGTGTTGTTAACTACAAGCTACAATCATTGCTATTTGCAGCGAATGTTATGATGGATAAGGTTTAAAGTAGATCGAAAGGCTTTGGGTTTGTTACCTATGCATCTGCAGATGATGCTGAGAAAGCCATCAATGAAATGGATGGAAAGGTTACATCTTGAATCCGTCCCAGTTAAATTTCAGAAATCAATACACATTTTTGATTTGATTGTGTGCATAATACTCCCTGTGCAACATTTGACTGGACAAGTAGTAAAGAGCCAACTATTTTTATAAATGTTTACCCATTAGTAATAACAAAGTCAACAATAATTATGGACCTAATCTTATACTAATTAGTTTTGGAGTCATTCTGTTTAAGCATATGCATTTATATTGTTGCTTGCAGACACTCCATGGACGTGTCATATGTGTTGAACTGGCAAAACCTCGGACGCCAATTGATAATGGCGTGCCAATAGCCAGAGGACCCCCTGAACCACCTACTGCAGAGCAGGTGTAGGCACTAGTACATTGGAACTGAATGAATAAGTAATCACAACATTAATTCACAAGATGACCGACCTGAAGATTACAGTCCTACCCTCTGAGCTGAGGTGAACTGATCTTATGAGCGTTTGCATGCTTATTACAAAACAAGTGGGCACCAATACTAGCAGTAGAAGTGAATCATCGTCTTGTTCTTCAACAATATAGATGAATATGTTACTTCCATCCTTTCTTCGATTTTAATTTGTTTGACTTCAGATTTTTAATGATACAAATATAGGAGCCAGCTATGGGTCTGCTGGTTTGTTTTTACATAAGGTACACCGTTGGGATTGTATATATATATTTTTAAGTGACTGAAATCCATTCGAGAGCCATAAACCAACCACCACTGAGAAACCAATGGGGCATAGGGCCAGCTGTGATTCCCAGTGTGTATCATACAGCAAATTTGGGCTTCAACCATTTAGAATGGGGGTATCACAGCTGCAAGTCCTTGCAGCTAACAAGCTGCATCATCTCCCTTAAAAACACTTTACTATTCTAAAACTTTGATCTTTAACAAGCCAAAATGAGTAGATATATTTTTTGGAGTTATATTATAATACAATCAATCTACAATTGCACTGCTTTTTCTCTCCAAATTTGGTCATAGTGACCAACATTTTTCATTCCTGTTTGCCTAAGTCTTCCATTATAATTCTCACATGGTTACAGTTTAATGGTAAGGTCTTGTTTTCAATTAATATAATTTAATAATATCACCTAGAGCAAAAGTGTGTAAATTGTAAGTGAGCCTAACATTTTTCAAGCTTAAATCAAGTTTTTTTTTTAAAGATGATGCAGGGAGTTGGCTGCATCATTTTGCAGCTAGTATATTCCCTTATTTTTATGGAGACGAGAAGAAAAACTGAGTAATCAGATAGTGGATCAAGGGTCATTATCTTGTTTTGGGCGACTTTGTAAAAGAGGGGTTGGTTAATAGTTGAAGGACTCATATTGGAACATTGAAATAGTGTAGGGTTTGTTTTGTAACTTTTCTGTTATTCTTTTCTCCTTCCTCCCATCTGTTTCTGCTGTATAAAACCTTTGTATCTTTCATTTTGAAGTAATAAGGAGAATCATTTTCACTGTGTGAACTGTGTGTTTCTCTCTACTCATTACTGTCAACATGGTATCAGAGCTCAGTAATGAGTTCTTGATCAGTTACAACCGTTACAACCACCGTAACTAACTTTTCCGATCACCATAAACCACCGTAACTAACTTTTTCCGATCATTATCAAATCATCATTTCTCCATCATTTCTATCATTCTCATCACAATTCTTTCATCAATAACTATCAATTTTTCATCTACATTCTGGTAAAGTGATTCAGTTCAAGTGTCTTATTCAAGACTGAATTTGTTGAATCATCTGGTTGTTATAACGGTTCTTTCAAGATTGTTGAAGCTTCCGCAACGTGTTAACAATGGCAGCATCATCTTCTTCAACTGATGCTACTAGCCAAAACAGTCAATCTCTTTTGTTCCAAAATCCACTGTATTTGCATCCTTCTGATGGCCCTGGTACTCTTGTGGTGAATGAAAAATTGTTAGGAGCACAAAACTATCGTTCTTGGAGAAGATCGGTTGAAATTGCGCTTTCTACCAAAAGAAAGTTAGGTTTCATCAGAGGAACAGTTCCAAGATCACAAGATGATGGGAATTTACAAGAACAGTGGGATACATGTAATAATCTGGTGATTAGTTGGTTAATGAACTGCTTATGCAATTTGGATTCAACTTGAGAAAAGATTTGCTCTCAGCAATGGGTCACATAAGTATAAGTTGAACAGAGAAACTTATGAGACTATGCAATCAGGAAGATCTGTGAGTGAGTACTATACAAGTATGAAGTGTGTTTGGGAAGAATTGGATTCAATGAATGAATTGCCAAGAATAGTCAATATTACTCCAGAAATTGCTGTTTTTCTAACTGCTTTGAGTACTCAGAAAGAAGAACAAAGATTGTTTCAGTTCTTGAATGGTTTGGATGAAAAATTTTCTCATCAAAGGAGTCAGTTGTTGTTAAACTCTCCTTTACCAAGTGTTGAAACTGCTTGTGCTTTGCTTCAGCAAGAAGAGTCTCAAAGGGGAGTATTTGGATCAGGACAGTCAATTGTTGAATCTACAGCCCTCTATAGCAAAGGTGAGGTCAAAGAGAAGTGTAACATATGTGGCTACAAGTGGCATCCACCAGATAAATGTTGGGAGAAAGTTGGTTACCCTACATGGCATTACAAGTATAAGCAGTCACAGAAAGGTAAAGCTCCTCAGAAGGCTGGTCCAGGTTATGTGAAAAAGACAGCTGCAATGGTTGAAACTGGTGGTCATGTGGTCTTCACTTCAAAGCAATTTGAGCAACTAATGAAGAGTATTCCTCATTTCAATCAGACCACTGATGAGACCAATGCATTGGAACATCCTTTTGGAGAAGGTACACTTTACTGTTTTTCTTATGTGAATGGGGTTATAGAAGGATGGATAATTGATACAGGGGCAAGTGATCATATGTCACCAGATAGCAATGATTTGAATGATGTTGAGGCTCTTAAGTGTAAACAGGTTATTAATTTGCCAAATGGACATACTTCAGTCATTTCCAAAGTAGGCAATGTTGCTTTACAAAATGGACTTAAGCTAAACAATGTTCTCATAGTTCCTTCCTTCAAATTCAAGCTTTTGTCAGTCTCTAAACTAACAAAAGATTCTCATTGCTTTGTTACATTTTATGAGAAATTTTGTGTTATCCAGGACTTGAAAACCAGGAAGGTGTTGGGCTTGGGTAAAAAGCAAGCTGGCCTCTATCATCTACTCAATCTTCCTCTGGATCAAATTCATTCTCAACTTTCTTCAATGGTTGTGTCTGCCCTTGAAGATTGTAGTCAATTTTCATTTTTCTCAAACTGTTCTGTTCCAACAAACTATGCTTTTAGTGTTTTCAATAATTCTTACAGTTTGTGGCATCATAGACTTGGTCACATTTCTGATTCTACTTTCAAACATATTACTTCTGTTCCTGAAAGTGTATCTCATTCTAATGAGAATTCTTGTTTGACTTGTCCAATGGCAAAATTCACAAAACTTCCATATTCTGCTAGTAAATCTCATTCCAAAGTTCCATTTCAGCTCATTCATATAGACATTTGGGGACCCTATAAAGTTCCAACCATAGGGAATCATAAGTATTTTCTCACTATAGTTGATGATTGTAGTAGAGCTGTTTGGACATATTTACTAGTCAGAAAGTCAGATGCCTTTGCTACTTTCAAGTCATTTGTTACTTTTGTGAAGAAGCAGTTTGAAAAAGATATAAAAGTGGTGAGATCAGACAATGCCTTAGAATTTCTCAAAGGATCTATAGGCCCTTTTATGGACTCACTGGGAATAGAGCATCAAACTTCATGTGTTGATAGACCTCAGCAAAATGGGAGGGTAGAAAGGAAACATAGAAACATATTGGAGATAGCTAGAGCCCTAAGATTGCATGCTCATTTGCCTGTACATTATTGGGGTGACTGTGTTATCACTGCAACATATCTCATTAACAGATTTCCCACTGTTGTGTTGAAATTTAAGACACCTTATGAAGTTTTGTTGCAATCTAAACCTGAGTATAGTCATCTAAGGGTGTTTGGTTGTTTAGCAATGGCTAGTAATCCTTCCAGAGTTGCTGACAAATTTGATTCCAGAGGTGTACCTTGTTTATTTATGGGTTATCCACAACATCAAAAGGGGTACAAACTTCTGAATTTGCTGAATCATACAAGGTTTGTGTCAAGAGATGTTGTCTTCTATGAACATATATTTCCCTACTCTAAAACAAGTATGTTGCAAGTTCTTCAACCTGTGCCTGCACCCATTTCTTCACCATTGTGGTATGAAGATTTTGTGTCCACAACACAACCAGTTCATGAGCCCTTTGTTACTGCTAAAGTTGTTCATGATTCTGCTGAAGTTGTTCATGAATCTGCTGAAGTTGTTCATGAATCTGCTGATGTTGTTCATGATTCTGCTGATGTTGTTCATGAATCTGCTGATGTTGTTCACACTGCACCATCTTTCATTCCCATCACTAGTGTTCAAGATGCAGGAATCAGAAGATCCACTAGAGTGTCAAGTGCTCCAAGCTGGCTAAAAGATTATGTAACACCAATTCATCAACCAAAGGCTAATCAAGTGTCAGTTACTCCTCTTCAGTCTCAATTTCATGCTTTTCTATGTGCTTTGGTGGCTCAGTCAGCACCTACTTACTTCAAAGAAGCAGTTAAAGAAGAAGACTGGTGTAATGCAATGAATTTGGAGCTAAGAGCATTAGAGGAGAATGATACATGGGAAGTGACTGTTCTACCTAAAGGGAAGAAAGCTATTGCTTGTCATTGGATCTACAAAATCAAACTCAAAGCTGATGGTACACTTGACAAGAAGAAAGCTAGACTTGTAGTGAATGGGAATAGGCAAAGAAAAGGTGTTGACTATGAAGAAACTTTTGCTCCAGTGGCAAAAATGGTGACTGTTAGAGCTTTACTTGCAGTGGCAGCTATGAAAGATTGGGAAATTTGTCAAATGGATGTGTCTAATGCCTTTCTCCATGGTGATCTCTTTGAAGAAGTGTATATGCAAATGCCTCAAGGGTATATTGGAAAGGGGGAGAGTGTGCAAAATGTTCCTGCTGATTCAAGTTTAGTATGCAAACTCAAGAAGTCCTTGTATGGCCTCAAACAAGCACCCAGACAGTGGTTTGCTAAACTCTCTTCAGCATTGTTGTCCTTTGGCTATACTCAATCTAAGGCTGATTACTCATTGTTCATCAAGACAGATGCTGAATCCTTTACAGCAGTTCTTGTTTATGTTGATGATCTTCTAATCACTGGTTCTAGCAACACTCAGATTCAAGCTCTTAAAACACAATTAAGTACTCATTTTCACATGAAGGATTTGGGTCAGATGAATTATTTCTTAGGACTGGAGGTGTGCAAAAGTGACCAAGGCATTTTCATCTCTCAAAAGAAGTACACTACTGATTTACTTCAAGAAGCTGGTTTGACTAATGCAAGACCATACAAGTTGCCTATGGATTCTCATATCAAGTTGCAAGCAGACATGGGAACTCCTTTACCTGATCCAGAAGTATACAGAAGATACATAGGCAAACTCATATATCTCACAATAACAAGACCTGATATTTGCTATACTGTGCAGTTGTTGAGCCAGTTTATGCAAAATCCTACATCATTGCATATGCAAGCAGTGAAACATTTGATGAGATATTTGTTGAATTCACCAGGTCAAGGTATATTATTAGCTAATGGTTCAGCTGTTCATTTGACTGCCTATTGTGACAGTGATTGGGCTAGTTGTCCTATGACAAGAAGGTCCACCACTGGCTATTGTATTTTGCTGGGTCAATCACCTATTTCATGGAAATCTAAGAAGCAACAAGTGGTGTCTAGATCATCAGCTGAAGCTGAATACAGAGCTATGGCCCTAACATGTTGTGAAGTTACTTGGCTGGTGACATTGTTGAAAGATTTGGGGCTCAAAGATCTTGGTCCTGTAGATTTGAAATGTGATAATCAAGCTGCCATATATATAGCTGCCAATCCGGTCTTCCATGCCAGAACAAAGCATATAGAAGTGGATTGCCATTATGTAAGGGATCAAGTCAAGAATGGGGAAGTCCTACCTTCTCATGTTTCCACTAAAGACCAGCTGGCTGATGTGTTTACTAAAGTTCTTCCAGCAGATCAGCATTCTAAATTAATGTCCAAGTTGGGAGCTTGCAGTCCTTCCACCTCTCAACTTGAGGGGGAGTGTAAAAGAGGGGTTGGTTAATAGTTGAAGGACTCATATTGGAACATTGAAATAGTGTAGGGTTTGTTTTGTAACTTTTCTGTTATTCTTTTCTCCTTCCTCCCATCTGTTTCTGCTGTATAAAACCTTTGTATCTTTCATTTTGAAGTAATAAGGAGAATCATTTTCACTGTGTGAACTGTGTGTTTCTCTCTACTCATTACTGTCAACAGACTTAAAGCAAAGTTGTACGTAATTCGACAAAATCATGACTAGTTATAGTTTATTAGATGACCAAACTCAGAAGATAATGGTCAGTAACGGGTGAAACCGTGAAAGTGTACATCTGTATCTCGATGCCCAAATGGACTCACCTACTTATTAAGACAAGGAGCCTTCGTTACAGGTTCAACGCTTCAATCTGTTGTTAATATTTCTCAAATATTATTAAATTTGATGTCTTAATCTCAGTGTATTCACAATAGTAGTTGAATGTTTCTGTAATTACTATGATAGGTTGGAGTCAAGTGTGGTCATGATAATCGATCAATGTATTCTAATAAAAGAGCCATTCAATAAGAAGCTAAAAATAAAACGTAACTATGGACATCTAAATACTTTGTCTGTCTCAAGTTTGAAAGGTTTGCTCGATCTTATGACATGGAATATAAACTCAAGTTTGTACATTTAAACCGAAAATATTTGTCGTTCAAAAAAAGGGGATGGGAAGCTGTGTAAAAAGGGAAACATGGTATAGAAATAGGTAGATGGGGTCAATGGGTGATCAAGTGTGTCAGTTGTGAGTAAATGCATTCTTGCTTCAACAACTGTACTAAATTAACCAAAGTGATGAGTTTGGTTCTTAAAGTACAGATGAAGATTACTTGGAGTTTCATCGTAATATTTGGATTAATCTTCTCTGCCTAGTGTATGCACAAGGCATCAAAGTAGACAAAACTTAATGTGCCAATAATAGGCAATCGGTACAGGCCCAGATACTAGCCATGGTGGAAGATACTAGCCATGGTGGAAGAAACTTTTCTAACACTGCTTGTCATCTTATTGATCACCTGGTGTTCTGTCCCTTTTGCAGTCAACAAATTTTATGGACCCAATCAATATAAATAGTTTTTGAGTCATTCTGACGTAGACAATGCATTTTATATTGTTGCTTGCAGGCGCTCAATGGACGTGTCATATGTGTTGAACTGGCAAAACCATGGAAGCCATTTAATAATGGTGTACCAATAGCTAGAGGACCTCCTGAACCACCTACAACAGAGCAGGTGTATGCACTTGTACATTGGAATTACACGAATTAGTATTCACAATATTGATTTACAAATATATGTTCCGAAGATTATAATCCTACAGCGATCTGATCTCTTGAGTGTTTGTGTGCATACTCCCAACACAAGTGGGCATCGGCCCTAGCAGAAGAAGTAATACATCATCATGTTTTTCAAGAAAATAGAGCAATGGTTACTTTCATTATTATTATTATTATTTTGTTAGACTATAATCCTTAACGTTCAAAATATAGGAGTGGCCTGTAGTTTTGCTGTTTTTTATAAGATAAATGGTTGTCATTGTATATTTATTTGCTTTTTCGGTGTTCGAAACACATGCACGGGTAACCTACGACCAGTTTAAGAATGTTAATTGGTCAGAGGGTCAAGTGTATGTTGTACTTCATCAATATACATCGAATTTTTCAGAATTCAATTTCACCATAATCAGTTATCATTATATTATTTGTTGTCCCATACACCGCTCCGGCGGGATTGAGCATGGTTGTTGTTGTCCCAGATTCAGAATATGTAAGTGTTGGCCAGTGTGGGGTATAAGATCGCTAGTTTTGTTCTAGGAAACTGTAAATGCAAAAGAATGAAATACGTGATGTAACTCTAGAAAATGACTAATGATCAAAGCCTTTTGAATGGACGAAATCACGAAACTAATGGGAAAAGGACATTTGCATTTGAATATATGAATCAGGTATATATTTCGCTTCTGCAGTATGATTTTAAAAGTTCTGATCTTGTTCTGTTTTCCTGGCCTTGACTCATCTAATGGAATGGAGTAATGCATCCAAGTTAAACTGTTCAATCCATCTTTATCTCAAACATGATTGATTCAGTGTCCCAGTTCTAATGTAATCACAATAGTATTTCGATGGTTTCGTAATTTCTTTAGTTTGGAATTATGTGTGGTCTTTATCAATCAATTGTGTAAATCCTACCTTTATCTCAACTTCGGTTAAATTTGGGTACCATTAAACTTAAATGGAAGAAAAAGACTTGCTATTTATTTGAATTTGATTTCTGGAGTACGAACTTGTAACCTTGTAAGTTTAACAAGTTAAGATACATTTTTGTAAGAAAAGAAGAAAAAAAAGGCACTATTGAAATAGAAGGTTGCATCGGAAGAGTATGAGCATTTTAAAAGGAATCCCACATCGGTTGAGAGAGGAAAGCTAAAGGAGGGGGAGGAGTATAAAGTGGGAAAGAAGCAACAAGGTTAAGTACTTACCTGGATGGGGTCTATGAGTGATCAAGAAGGCTCATGGCCTAGGTTAGTGACCTCCATTGCACTCAGGAGGGGTGCTACCCTAAGATCGGCCCAAGTGGTCGAGTCTACATCGTAATTTGTTGCTGTGGGGGCCTGTGTTCGCGCGGCCCCTGCCCATTATGAGTTTTAAGGCTTTTCTTGCGACCCTTGCTTTGCTTGAAAATAACATTTAGATCTCTAGAAGGTGTAACAGTTTAGAAACAAGTAATTGCGTACAACAAGTTAAAGTTTTTTTTAGTTGGTAGGAGTAATATTTTTGATACTAAGGGTTTAACTTCTAATAATCACAGGGTCTGTAATATGAATAATCATCTAATGATAAGTTTTAAAACTTTTAAATTGACTATTTCTTTTTATTAATATTACTAGCCTATAAACCCGTGATAAATCACGGGTAGCTAATAACAAGTTCTAAGTAAAACATATAGTTAACATCTTAAGTAATAAAAGAGTATAGAATAGAAATAGTTTTTTTCGAGAAGTATTGGTTGTAAATTTCGGGGATGGTTGTGCTTACAGTGTTGATTAGAAACACCTTAATCTAGTAAGTGTGATGTATCACCTTCAATAGTGATGTAGTATGATTTTGGTTATGGCTATGATCAAGATTTGGCGCTCACAATAACTGCTTAAAATATATAATTCGTGATAGAAGTAAGCTTTTCACTTTTGATTTAAATAAGGTCATCAATCACCTCCAATAGTGATGTAGTATGATTTGGTTATGGCTATGATCATACTAATAAGGTCATTGATCACCTCCAATTACTAATAAAAAGGTAAGACCATACCACCTTGCCAGTAAGAATAAATCTTACTGATCTACGTATTAAATTAGCTATCATCTCATACTTTATTTTGAATAGGTGGTTTAATTTTCTCATTGCCTCTAGTTGTCGTCTTAGTATATAAGAAAAATTTAACATTCTTAATGGATCATAGGTTAACTTTGAGATCAAAGAATCATGTTAAAAATCGATTAAGTCAAAATATTGAAAAAGTTATAAATTTTACCTTAACTCAATGTAAAGTAATCATTTGAGACTTATGACGTGCATCTGCTTTGGGGTGTTCTACAACCAAAATATGATATCAGAATATTCGTAATCCGATCAAAGCATCATAACTAATTAAGCCTTACAAAAATAAAAAACATCACAACTAAACATGAGTTTCGAAAATAGAACAAAGATTCAATGTCGAATACAGGGACCAAAGGTGAAGTCTTATAGGTAAACACAATGAACCTATCAAGATAGTGAGGATACATTAATCGAACATTGTGGTAAATTATCCTTAATCGATTAAGGTTCTCATTTAAAAACAAAATTAAATAATAATGAGCAGCCGTAGGAGGGGATTTTGCAATGTGTGTTATCTTTTCCGCTCATTTAATGAGATCTCCAATTCAAAACCAAAAGTATACTTTGTAGTGAAGATTACAAATGAAGCATTGACATTTTCAAAATAGAATAGTAAATTAGGAAATAATCATTCGTATTCTTTACTTTAAGGATATCACAATAAATGACATTTAAATCATTCTTTAATAATAAGATGGAAAACTGAAATTGATATAACATTGGTCAAACAAAGTTCTTAATGAGGGGCTAATTTGTAACATTGCAATGCCACATGGATTTAATGAGGTGGCATTAGTGACATGGATTAAGTGCCAACATGGCTTTAATGACATGGCAACATTCAAATAAACATTTGTTTATTTATTATTATATATAGATAGATAGATTATCAGTTTTGATAAGAGGCCATTGTCAATGATATTTAAAACTTGTTTAAATAATAAACTACGTAGTATTAAAAATTGTTTTGACATAAGAGAGCTCTACAATGTCAAGAGATGAATCGAAAATGTGTCAAGTTTAATGCCTGTTTAGGTAGTTATCATTAAAAAAAAAAAAAAAAAAAAAAAAAAAAAAAAAAAAAAAAAACATTTGTGGCGGTTAACTCAACCTTACCTGGCATGTGGAAACCTGAACTTGTTTTGACATGTTGCCCCTGTTGATCGTGTTGCACATCACTTGATATAAATTTAGTACTAATACCCCATTTTTGAATCTGTATCCGAGACTAAAGTTGTTGTATAATGCTATCTTCATGCGTACATATGTATCCAATCGACCGGCAAATGCATAAGGTGTTCTTTCACAAATCAAATTTATTCTTTGTGTGCTTGATGCGCCCACTGTCTACAGAAATTCAGATTCAAGAACAAGAAATTGAGGCATACGTTTTTGTGGTCATAAGTATTGTAACAATGTATATGAACACCACACAAGTATATCATCTTTTTAGTTATGCAATTCACAGATATGCATACATTATTGAAGGAAATGAAATTAGTAAATGTAGTAGACATGTTTATTTAGTCATTTTGTAACAGTAAATATATGATAATTAACTAGAAAGGTCCACACTTTCCTATATACACACTTAGAGTCTTGTACCATGTCGAGATAGGGTTACAAATATTAGGGCGCACATGTTATCTTCACTAACGCAACTCTATGCCCATTTAGTAACATATGCCCATCGTCCTAAAGAATATTTCAACTTTTACCAGATGCTGATTATGATTTAACGTTGTTTCAGATAGATACAGAGTTTATGGAAATACTGGCATTCAGGTATATATGCAGCCACTTTTTGAGCCTTATCTCCTGAACGATTATGATATACTTGAATGAAGATTATGTTAACGAGCTAAGTTCATGGTGCTATATGATGCCATTGAGACACCTAAGTTTATGGTAACTGCATCTTCGAATTCATGCTTTATTTATGCATATATGTTTATATATTTTGTTAAAAGGCAATGGCACAAGGCATTCTTTAGGAAATCCGTTTTATTGTTTGTGTGCATGATGCGGCAATTGTTGTTTGACATTCAAATTCAAGAATCAGAGATTGAAGCAGCTAAGGTAAAAATTCTGAAACAGGTCAATTCTGAAACTTACCTAAAAGGGGAATGGGTCAAACTTAGATTATTACAGAATCTAAATATTGTTTCTGAAAATCATAAGTAACGCATTATTCATTCATTATAAAAAAATTTAAAGAAAGGACAAACATGGTTACAGCCAACCAGACCCAACCCGTACCATAAGTGAACCACTTCAACCCCCAAACAAGTTTTGACCAATTACTCAACCCGCCGAATCATCCATCTTGTTGCCTCTACTAGAATTCTTAACGAAACCAAAATATATATTATGCTAGTTGTTGTAATATATATGATACAAGCAAAAATGGTCGGACTAATACACTCTTCTTTTTGCAGTGGATGCCATTAGAGGAATTTGCAGCTCAACCTTCAGCTCAGAAGCAAGGTAGTATAATGAGACACATTTGTGAGTTATGCATAGCAAAGGTCGAGAGGGACTACTCCGGTTTTTCTCCGAAGTAACGTCATTTTTTAGTGAGAAACCAAGTCACATTTATTTGAACCAGCGAGATCTAAAGTACAATAAACACAAGTTTTCATCATATACATTGCTTTATAATCTTTTTTTTGACACTTAATGTATTTTCTATAACCACATTTGTATGGAAGTGAAAGATAAGCAATGCTAAAATGTTGTATGGTTTTTAAAATGTACTACTCCGTATTTATGTGTACGACGCAAGTGATTGATGCATTTAACATTTTGGACACGTTGTATGACCAAGAGCGTTGAAACAATGCTTGAAACACAATAACGTATGAATCAATATTCTTTGACAGGAATCCGGTGTTCAACATATCATGTTTTTCTTTTCTAGTAGTAAAACGCTCAACATGTCAGCAATGTTCAGCAAATTATAGAACCATAAAATGCAAATAGACATACAAATTCGTATTTATGATTCTTTAAATCAATCGTTTGCAGTAGTGTATGTCTTAAGATGTAATGTTTTTTTTCTTTCAAACTTTTCACCACTAGCAAAGCATTCATGGAACTGGAATAAGGAATGGATCTTCTTCTGCTTTCTATAAGATTTCAAGTACACTAGCAACTGTCATGTATACACCGTCACAATGAATGTACCAAAAAACGATACTTTTGAAGCATACCCTCATTTTGCTTCCACTGTTGACTTGACTTGGTTCTCGTGTTCACTACTTTCGGCAAGATTTTGCATCTGAAGCCAAGTTTATGATAAGGTTTTATTTGCCACCATGGAGAAATAAAAGTTTATTTTTACTTTCCTTATAACTTCTTTAAGTTATGTTAATTTCACTCTTACTCAAATGACACCTCCAACTATATTCATATTTGCTTGCCGTAGGAAATGAAATTGGGTTGTGCTGACTGCTGAGTATCATTGAGGGAGCCGCAAAAGAAGTCGCATCTCTCACAAGGATATTTTGGGGTTGAAAAACTTTATTAAGAAGTCTAGTGGTGAACCGAGTGATACTTTAGTTATAAAGGGATACAAATACGAAAGCATGTTAGAATTTTCATTCAAGTAATTCTGAATTAATCTCAAGTCTTAACTAGTATCATACTTCATGATAGTTATACGGTATGTTTTGTTAAAACAAAGCTTCAAAAGTGTTTAAACTTAGATCGAAGATAACGATATAGATGAATTAGCTTTGTTGGTGAATGGGTAAATCTCAAGGTGATGTAAAAAGGTTGAGTTCGAAGCTTTAAACTCTTTGTAACTAGAATTAAGTTCGAAGCTTGTTACGCCGATTAAAACATTTTGGAGAAATTTGAAGCTTGTTTGTAATTGCTTGTTATCGAGAGGAAAGGATGTAGATTTTCTGAAAAGGCTTTTGCATCCGGTATCCCACATCGCTTAACTGTTACAAATGGCCAAGAAAGGATTCAATATAAAGAGAGATGCCAATCTTTGAGCGAATCATACCTTTTTAGGCATTTTGGCTGTGTCGGTTACATTCAAATGTAATTACAAGTTTTAAAAAATTTATAAATAAAGAGAGACTCACTCCGTCAATTATTACTAATTTTGAGGAGGTGGGTCAATTATTACTAATTTTGAGGAGGTGGGTCAATTATTACTAATTTTGAGGAGGTGGGTCATTTTTAATTTATGACATTTAAAACTTGTTTAAACTAATAAACTATTAAAACTTGTTTTGACTACAATTTCAAGAGATGAATTCGGTGAGATTGGACCATGATGAGATTTTTGTATCTTACTTCGGGATAAAATAATATAGGAAGAATTTCATCTATATCCTTGTAAAAAGTTCAAATTACGTCAATATCCTTGCAAATATTCTAATTACATCAATATCTTTTCAAAACACAAAAATTAACAAATATGTCCAAATATAAAAATAAATTATAACTAAATTACTTAAATCTTTTATCTTCTTTGATGAATATTAAATAACATAACAAATTACATTTATGCCCTTAAATCTTAATCAAATAAATCAATCCCCATTTAATTAACTGCTCATATCGTCTTCTACTAGTCTGCAAGTTCCATCCTAATTACACAGTTGCAAATTGTTTCACTATATTTATTTGGTTCATTATTATTATAATATGTAACAAGTACAATTGATGTACTGAAACATCCATGTGACGAACACTTCTCATTTTTTGTATTTGAAATTGTTATTTAATATTTTATTGTGGTGATACAAGATACATTCGTCTTGTACTTAGTATTCTTATGAATCATGGTTTAATACGCTTTCAGTTTAGTTATTTTGAGTATTGTCTTTTAAATGTTAAGTGTTGAAGAGAAGGGTAAAATAGTCATAGAAATTACTAAATTAGAGTTTTAAATACAAAGACATTTATTTAAAGTTTAATTGTGTATTTGGGTAATTTTGTGATTTTTTTATGTTTTGAAAGGATATTGATGTAATTGAAAATTTTATAAGGATATTGATGTAATTTAGAGTTTTTGTAAGGATATAGATGAAATTCTCCCAATAATATATATATATATATATATATAGAGTTAGGATCAAATAAGAAGAATAATAAAAATAAGAAGGATAGGAAGTAACCACAACCACTTATTCTAGATGCACCTACAAAAATGGATGCATCTTCATTCAAAATTTCCATCCCATATTAAAATGTGTGGCTAGAATTACTTCTTACCTTTCTCATTTTAATTATTCTTCTTATTTGATCCCTTCCCTATATATATATATATATATATATATATATATATATATATATATATATATATATATTTCTATCAGTTTCTAGTATTTGCTTGGTTGATTTAATTTCAAGTAAACTTGATCATTTTAATTGAAAACACACTTTCTATTCAAATCTCTTACATCGTTAAAAATAAAGTTATGCACCCAATCATTTACTAGAGGTTTGGAAATTCCGTCTATGGTTTGCCCGGTATGTAACGAAGGGGTTGAATCTTCTGACCACTTGTTCTTTTCATGTTCGGTTGCTGCTTCTATCATGGCTAAGGTTCTAGGGTGGTGGGGGATTTTGGATAGTGGTATCTCGTCCTATAAAGGTTGGGTTATTTGGCTCGAAGGGTTGAGATTAAGGAAGGAGGTGAAAGATTACCTCAAAGCCATGTTTTGTGTTTCTTGGTGGTTCATTTGAAGTTATCGTAAGAAGTTGCTTTTCTCTTCAAAGTATCAATCTAAGGCGTCGTTATTTGATCTTATTGTGTCCCAGTCTTTTATTTGGTGTAATGCTAGAGCTAGAAGAAAACTAGATTGGTTAGGTTGGCTTAAAAGCCCAATGATTACTCTCTTGTAATTGTTTCTTTGTGAGCTTTAGCGTCTTGCTAAGCTCGTTAATAAATCCGCCGTTAAAAAAAAAAATCATTTTACCCGTAATAATACAAAAAGAAAATGTGTCAAGTTGAATGTAGTTTTAGACAGTTGTCCCTTTTTAAATAAATAGCAATTATAGCGGTTAACCCAACCTGTAAAAACCTGAACTAGTTTTGACATGTTACCCCTATTGATTGTATTGCACATCACTTGATATAAATTTGGTACTAATACCACATTGTTGAATCTGTATCTGAGACTGAGACTATAGATGTTGTATGATGCTATCTTCATGCGTACATGCGTACATATTCAAGAACAAGAAATTGAGACAACCAAGGTACGCAGAAAATTTATATCATTTCTTTAGATCAATTAAAACAAACTTTCAAATACGATAATTCCTTAAAAAATGTGTATTTCGTATTTTTAAATTCCTTCATACATTTTTGCAGTCATAAGTAACATATTTTTCATTTGTAAACAATATTTTCAAAACTCTTACCGAAACTCTCTCTCTCTAAAAAATATCTCTCCAACCTCTCTCTAAACAAATAAACCCAATCCACCCAAACCTTTACCAAACATCTCAATTTTCTCCGGCGGTCGGTTTTGGCCGGCCGCCTGGACCTCCTTCTTCCATCTTTTTTGTACTTTTGCTTTTCCCACAATAAAAGCCTTTACTCACAGATCTGTCATCTCCCATCTTCATCGTTGCCGTTGTGTCGCTGCCGCCACAGCTGTCTTCTGCTCGGATCTGTTGTGGTCCGTCATCGATGGCTTGCTGGTGCCTTGGGTTTCGACTTTAGATCTGTTTGGTTTAGGTCTGGCTCCTTTAAGGATGGTTAGTTTTATCTTCTATGTATGTTTTATGTATTTTATGTACTTTTGTCAAGCTACATCTTCATATGGTTGTGTCTACCAAAAGCTCACCTTGGTGATTCCCCCCACCCTTGTATGGTGTTGCTGTAGTCTGTCACAACTATTATGGTGTATGTCTTGTTTTGGCTTAGCTAGTTACCTCGTGTATTTTGTTTGGCAAGTCGGTTTCGATTTTGCCCATTATGTTCGATGTAACTTGTTGTGTTCAAATTACCTCCATTTGTGAGGTGTGAAATGTTATCTCTGTTCAAAAAAAAAAAAAAAAAAAAACCAAACCCGACCCATACTCTAGACGGCCCATTTCAACCCAAACATTGTAACCCGCTACCCAACCCGCTCGACCCATCCATTGCGCTAAGTCTACTATTAAATTCTTAATGAATCCACAATACATAAGGAAAATAAAATAAAGAGTAAACTACACCGTTCGTCCTTGTGTAATACGTTGACCATCAAGTTTCGTCCTTTGACCAAAAAAATTGCACCGTTGGTCCTTAACTGCGAAACGTTAGTCATCGTTGGTCCCTCACCCTAACTGGTTGGACTAACGGGCGTTAAGCCTTGTTAAGTGGAGGATATATTTGTCATTTGACATTTCATTTTATTTATTTATACATATATCCTTTGTGGACCAGAAACAATAATATCCACAGATAATTATAACAAGATAACCTCATACCTTAACAACTACCACAGTCCCACTATCATCACCCAACACCAAAACATGACCACCCATAATGTCATCACCATCACCACCATAATCATCTTTATCATCACTACACACTCACTGGCTACAGACAATAACCTTCAACACAGATGGACGATCACGTTACGCTTTCGACATCTTCTCAATCCCACTTAACACCACCACCGTCTCTAAAGACCATGAGCTCTGCCTCACTGATGGACATTCCGTTAACTTTAACGGCTACTTTGTTAACCAAACACTAACCACTGTCACTGACCCGTTACAGACCCACCTTGTTTATGTCACTGAGCGTAATGGGTCATCTTCCATTTATCTTTTGACTGTTTCTTATGGTGGTTTTAAACATACCCGGAAGATTTTACTCCAAACTCACGAAGTGGGATCTCGTGGTGGATAATGGCGACATGTGTGGTGAGTGATGGATAATCAACTATCCTAAAACAACCTCGTCAATCAACCCAAACTATTCCAATCTCATCATCTATTTCAACATTTCACAGCCTCAAACACTTCTGAGTTTCGAAAAAAAAAACTTAAAACGTAATTAAATTTATAAAACGATCTCAGTTAATTCTTTCGTGATTACTCAATGTTATATCAAGACCATTCAAGGTCTAGCCCAGGAAAGAGTAATCATCACAGGTCAATTTGTGAAGCCACGCTTCAATCAATATCCGAATAAAAAGATAAGAAATATAACAAACATGTTATTTTCTTTTCCTCGTTCGTTCTAAAACACAACAACAAAAATTCAAAACTCGACACAACGGATGAACAACCTACCCGAGACCACCATCGGATCTTGAAGCTGATATCTTGATTCGTATGGCGTAAAACACAAACATCGTGTACGGGTATGAGTTTGTGTTCGTTGGATTTGTTTAGACGAGCTTGTTGATTGGATGATGGAGATTGAGATGTGATGAGTTTGTTGTAAGATTGGTTATGTTTGAAGAAGATGGAGATTGACCAGATCTGTTTTAGTGATGCGTTTGGTGAGAGGTAACATATGTGGGAAAAGTGGTGTGGGTGGGAAAAGACAAATATACCCTCCACTTAACAAGATTTAACGCCCGTTAGTCCAAGCAGTTAGGGTGAGGGACCAACGCTGAGTAACGTTTCGCAGTTAAGGACCAACGGTGCAATTTTTTTGGTCAAAGGACGAAACTTGATGGTCAACGTATTACACAAGGACGAACGGTGTAGTTTACTCTAAAATAAATGTACTTATGGCACACGAATTGAGTGATGGTCGTTGCTAAAGAATATGATGTAAATGAAAATACTCTTTTAATGACTTAACCTGATAAGAGCGTTTTTGCAGTGGATGCCACTGGAGGAACTTGCAGCTCAACCTGATGCTCAGAAATATGGCCTGCTAAGGTACATTTCCGAGTTATGCATAACAAAGGTCGAAAGGAATTACTCAGTTTTTTCTTCGCAACCGGTAACGTCGTTTTTAAGTGATAAACCAAGTCACATTTATCTCAACAAGCGAGATCTAAATTATACAGATACAAGTGTGCGACATTGATATAGTCTATCGCAGCTTTCCTCCATTACAAACTATTTTTTGGTACTTTTTTTTTGGTTGAAAGGCGGAATTTTATTGAAGACTAGCAAAAGCTAGAAACGAAAATTACAAAGAAGATATAGAAGATAAAGGTTTCTGCAACCAACCAACCCAACTAAAATTACACTTCGGATCTCTAGATGAAATACACAAGAACAGTTGAGAAACAATGGCGTCCCATAGCGTCGCCTTCTTAGGAGGAGGACTAGTAAAAATCGACTTGAAATTCCAAATGTACCACAACAGAGTACCCCCAACACCTTCTATAACCAGCCTTGCCTTGTTTGAGACATGCAATGCGTCAAGCCACTCAAACCACTTCGATATGTTGGCACAAACCGGGATGTCAAGCTCCCACCATCTAGCGAACAAAGCCCATAAATCTTTATGTTGTTATGAACCTAATATTCTTTAGCAAGCGCATGTTGGTGAATGCTCAAATGGGAATAAAAGATAAAGAATTAATGATAAACGATATTGAGGAATAGTCCAACTTTGTTGGTGAATGAGTAAATCTCAACGTGACGTAAAAAGACTTAAGTTTGAAACATGTACATAAATTTCTTGTTAATAAGACTCTTTGGTTAATAGAAAGATGAATGTATGATTTGCTATCACTTATTGTTGGAAACGGTGTACACTTTATTTATGAAAATCAGATTATAATTATAACAAATAAACAGCAGTAAATAAATAACAGACAGAATGAAGTAGAAGCAGAAGACAGACACTATTCAACGTAATTTAAATGAAAACAGTAAAGAGAATTGCACGAGGCTCGTTTTGAACACGATTCCCTTAAAACATATTCGTCGTCTGTTTCCCATTGCACAGCCGGACTAGACTACTTGCCTGAAAAATCACGGAAAGACTGAGCGTTTCTGATCGAAGAGATTGTTGGAACGTTTCTGTGCTGGAGCTGCGTTTTCTGAATGTGTAAAAACGTATGAGACATATGGCTTTATTTATATTGAAGACTCAACTTGTCCTCCAAGAAAAATATTCCAGCCATATACACGAAAATTTGTTATATCAAAAACAGATTCGCAAATCTTTTAAAAACAGAAACTTAAAGATATGAACGTATGCGAGGCTTTGGAGCTGCATTCGTGTCCGCAGGTCGCGCGGGCTCGCATGAGTTCAGAAGCTTCGAACTCATTTTGACCTAGAAATCCCATTTTCTGCACCCCCTGCGCGCGCGCGTAGGAATGGGAGCATAACCAACCTAAAGGAATTTGATAGCCATAACTATGAATTCCTTATAAACGAGCATCCACTTCTTGTTTTGGTCGATGTGGGATTCTCCTATTTTTCTAAGTTTTTATGTTTCAAGTGCCTCACTTTGAGACACGATATCTCATTCATTTCAACTCCATTTTGGACATACTTTAGCTCGTTGCGAAGCTCTCGTCGAGGAGAACGCAAAGCTACCAAGAAACATAAATATATATAACATATAACATATATTAAATTTTGTCCAAAATTTGCAAAAACTCATTTTGCAAAACTCATTTTCCAACAATCCCCCACATGAATGGAGATCGGTCGAAAACACACGAAAGTTTTGGTGAAATTTCTGCGGTTAAGTCTTGCATAGGATAGGTAGGTATAACCCTTTGAACCTTCCCTTGTGAGATGTACTTAGTCTCCTAGATCTGAGTAGACGCGATGTCCTTGAACTCATCATCCATTTACGTAGACGACATTACACTTCACACAAGACTCTCCCTGACATTGTCAAGTCTTCATAGTCGTTGTTAATACAAATATCGTCATTAAACGTTATTTATATTTTTGATCTTTGCCTAAGTTTTGTTAACGACAAAAGTAAATTTAATTTATAAAAGCTTAAAGCTTGTCAAGTTTATTAGATATTAAAACAAGCTTTCTCAAACAATATATTCATCATTCAAGCATTTACATTTATGATTAGTAACATCTTGATATGACTCTAATCATTATGTATGATAGTAGTTTGTAGAATGTGTTAGGTTCTTAAAACCAAACACTACTTAAGCATTTGCATATTTCTATTAATAGTAATACAACATTTTAACATCATGTATTACATCATGGAGATCATTGGAAGATTCCATTAGATATTTTGTGAAGATTTGTACTCTTCATATCTTACACAATCTTACTTAGATAGAGTTGACTTTAGGCAAGATTTGATATCTTGACTGTCAGACTGGCGGTACCAATTGGGTACACGGGCGGAACCCTTTTTAGGGGTCCGCGGTCCGTGGACGCTCCTGTCCAAATTGGCTATAAATAGCAATGCCAAGCCAAGTAGTTTTTCATCCCTTTCTAACAGACTCTCATACATATCTTCTCTCTAACCTTTCTAACTCAGTTTCATATCATATTAGTGATCTCTTTTGTAGCAAAGAAGATCAAGTCATATTCAAGCTTCAACGAGAAGTTGGAAGTCTTGTTTGTTTAGTGTTGTATGATCTAGTGTTGATCCATACTTCATTGTTGTATCAAACCATCATAATCTTGTGAGTGTGAGTGGTTAGTATTTTAGTCCTCAAAATACATTGTGTGTGGGAGTAGTTGTACCCTTGGAAAGAACTCGACATCTAGCTTAGTGTCGGAAATAGTGTAAGCGAAGTGTAAAGGTTTTCTCCGCCGGTGAAAGGAGCTTGTTGACTAGTGAAGTTAAACTCTCGAGTGTGAGACTCGGGGAGTGGAGTAGGGCAAGGAAAAAGAGTCCTTGTAGGCCGAACCACTATAAACAACTTGTTGTGGTTTGATCATTTCTTTCCTTACTTATCTATTACATATTGCTTGCATATTTCATTATCATACTTAAGATCAATATCAATTGATCTTTCAATAAGTTTCAAAACAAAGTTTTTAATCGGTAAACTATTCAACCCCCCTTCTAGTTTTCTACAATTGGTACCAGAGCCTCGTTGCTCAAGAATTTCTAAAATAACTTGTATTTTATAAACTTGAAACGATCCATGGATTCTGAAAACTTTAAAGAAGGGCAATCTATGCAAAGACCACCACTCTTTGAAACCAATGGATTTATCTATTGGAAAAACCGTTTTGAAACATATGTAAAATCAAAAGATATAGATCTTTGGTTTATTATTGTTAAAGGAGATTTTAGTTCTACAACAAAGGATATTTCCGTTGATGAACAAAAGAAATTAGTTGCTAAAAATAATGAAGCTAAAATGATGCTTTATAATGCTTTACCTAGAAAAGAATATGAAAGAATTTTTATGTGTGAAACCGCTAAAGATATTTGGGAATCTTTAATTGTTACACATCAAGGTAATTCACAAGTCAAGGATAACAAAATTGATCTTCTTGTTCAACAATATGAACAATTTGTTATCCCTGAAGATGAAACCATTGATTGTGGCTTTGCTCGTTTTAACACTATCATTACATCACTTAAAGCACTTGACGAATCTTTTCGTAGTAAGAACTTTGTCAGGAAATTTCTTAGAGCACTCCATCCCAAATGGAGAGCTAAAGTGACCGCTATTGAAGAATCAAAAGATCTCTCAATAATGTCACTAGACGAGCTAATTGGCAACCTCAAAGTTCACGAAATGGTAATGGAGAAAGATTCTGAGATCATCAAAGGAAGAAAGGAGAAGATCAAATCCGTTGCTCTTAAAGCAAAGGCGGAATCAAGCGATGATGGTGAATCTTGTTCCGATAGTGAAGATGAGGAGTATGCCATGGCCGTTAGAGATTTCAAGAAGTTCTTTAGAAGAAGAGGAAAGTTTGTAAGACAACCTCGAGAAGAAAAGAAGTCATTCCGAAAAGATCGGGATGATAAGAAGATCAAAGGTGAAAGAAAGTGTTTTAGATGTGGTGATGCAAGTCATCTCATAGGAGAATGTCCCAAGCCACCTAAGAGCAAAACTCAACGAGCTTTTGTAAGTGGTGCTTGGAGTGATAGTGAAGACGATGAAGAATCAAGCAAGGAAGAGATCGCTCTAATGGCACATGAGTCAAATGAGGTACTTTCCGATTCTTCTTATTCTTCCATAGATGATGACACCTTGCAAAAACAATATAATCAATTGTGTGAGCTAAGTCTAAAAATCATAACTAAAAATAAATTTTTAAAAACCAAAAAGGAGTTTTTGGAAAATGAGGTATATGAGTTAAAAGAAAAAGCAAAACGTCTTGAAAAAGGAAAAGCAAATGACGATGATTGTAAATCATGTCAAGAGCTTAATCTTGAAATAGAAAAACTAAAACTCACACAAGAAGTTTTAATAGAAAATAACTCTAAGTTTAAAAGGTTTAACAAAAACATCGCTCTTGCCGATGAAATAGTTAAAATCCATAAAACACCAGGAGACATGAATGGGCTAGGTTTCAATGAAGTATTAATTCCAAAGAGTCAAAACAAAACGGCCGAAAAAGACGAACATTCTGTCAAAACTGCTGCAGTACAGCACGGACCAGACGGAACCAAAATAAGGGTTCCGTCCGTTGTGCAAAAGGGTACCGCGGGTACTTCAGCAGAACAGAATGTTCGCAATACGGACCGTACTGAATTTGTTAAAATAACAAAGAAAACCAATGATAATGGTAAACTAAAACCAGCCATTATATCAGGAGTAGGACTTGTTAAAAATGAATTTAGATCAAAAACTACTCAACAACGATATAAAACCTCTTTTGCCAAACGCCCATTTCCTAAGAGCAACCACAACGTTCAACCTAACTACCAATACAACGGTTGGAATCAAAACATTCCTAGACCATATCAAACCCCAGATTACATGCCATGGAACCCTTACCCATCATTTCCATACATGAATCAAATAAATGGTATGTTTAACCCAAACGGACCCATGAGATATTGGGGACCAAATGTTTGAGTTATTCGCTTCTTAGGTATGCTTAAAAGTTGGATTGGAACCTGATGAGTGGATAAAAGATAGTGGATGCTCACGACACATGACGGGCAACAAAAGTCTCTTCTCATCATACCAAGAGTATGATGGAGGTAATGTCACTTTCGGTAGCAATCTCAAAAGCAAAATCATTGGCAAAGGTACGATTGCTCATAACTCTCTAACTATTGAAAATGTTGCTCATGTGGATAGGTTAGGATTTAATCTACTTAGTATTAGCCAACTATGCGATAAAAAGTATAAAGTACTATTTGATGAAAATGGTAGTAAAATACTAAAAGATGGTATCACCATAGCTAAAGGAGTTAGGAAAAATAACATATACGTCATGAAAATAGATAAAACATATAATGACAAACTTTGCCTAACAACATTAGACGATAGCTCATCTCTTTGGCATAGACGCTTAGGTCACGCTAATATGAGACTTATACAAAACCTATCTTCAAAAGAGTTAGTTAGGAATTTGCCAAAACTAAAATATGACCAACACTTTTGCGACGCTTGCAAAATTGGTAAACAAACACATAGTAGTCACAAATCTAAAAATATGATATCTACATCCAAGTGTCTAGAATTATTACATATGGACTTGTTTGGACCATCCGCTATAAGAAGCTATGGAGGCAACTTATATACTTTGGTCATAGTAGATGATTACTCAAGGTTTACTTGGACGTTATTTTTGAAAACCAAAAATGAAGCTTTTGATAAATTTGAAATACTTAGCAAGAAAATTCAAAATCTTCTAGGTGTCAAAATTGTGTCGATCCGAACGGATCATGGTCGTGAATTTGACAACGAAACTCAATTTGGAAACTTTTGTGATACAAATGGTATAACACATAACTTTTCCGCTCCACGAACACCTCAATCAAATGGAGTAGTAGAACGTAAAAATAGAACAATTCAAGAAATGAGTAGAACAATGCTTAATGAACAAAACATTCCTCAAAAGTTTTGGTGTAACGCCGTTGACACTTCTACATATATCTTAAATAGAGTCCTAATACGTCCTTTCCTAAACAAAACACCATATGAACTTTATAAAGGTAAAAAACCAACATTAGGATATTTTAAAGTCTTTGGTTGCAAATGTTTTATTCTTAACACTAAGGATTATCTCACCAAGTTTGACCCAAAGTCTTATGAAGGTGTATTTCTTGGTTACTCTCAAACTAGTAAAGCTTACATTGTCCTAAATAAAGAAACAATGATAGTCGAGGAATCGTTGAACATAACATTTGACGAAAGTCCACCTCCCTCTAAGACATCACCTTTGGTAGATGATGACTTAGTTGAAAGTCAAATAATGGAAGGTCAAATTAATAATAATAAGGAAGATGAACCATTAAATAAGGAAATTGTCAACATAAAAGAATCTAAAAGTCATCCATTAGAAAAGGTCATAGGAAAACTTAATCAAAGAACCTTAAGATCACAAGCTCAAAATCAAAGTAATCATTTTTGTTTTGTATCCACCATTGAACCAAAAACCATAAATGAAGCAATAAAAGATGAATCATGGGTAATGGCCATGCAAGAAGAATTAAACCAATTCGTTAGAAATAATGTTTGGAAACTAGTTCCAAAACCCAAAGATCAAACTATAATTGGAACAAAATGGGTCTTTCGAAACAAAATGGATGAAAATGATATAGTATCTAGAAACAAAGCTAGGCTTGTTGCACAAGGTTATAATCAACAAGAAGGAATTGACTATGATGAAACTTATGCACCAGTAGCTAGACTTGAATCTATTAGAATATTACTTGCTTATGCATGTGCTTATGATTTTAAATTATTTCAAATGGATGTCAAAAGTGCTTTTCTTAATGGGTTTATTAACGAAGAAGTGTATGTTGCTCAACCTCCCGGTTTTACCGACTTTGAGAAACCACATCATGTCTTCAAACTCAAGAAAGCTTTATATGGCCTTAAACAAGCACCTAAAGCTTGGTACGACCGTCTTAAGACTTTTCTTATTAATAACAAATATACTATGGGATTAGTAGATAATACTCTTTTTACTAAGAAAAAGGAATCACAAATTATTATTGTTCAAATATACGTTGATGACATTATATTTGGATCAACTTGTCAAGAACTATGTAATGATTTCTCTAAAATCATGCATGACGAGTTTGAAATGAGTATGATGGGTGAGTTAAACTTCTTTCTAGGACTTCAAATTAAACAACTAGAGGATGGTATTTTCTTTAACCAATCTAAATATATAAAAGATATGCTTAAGAAATTTGGTCTTGAAGATTCCAAACCAACTAAAACACCCATGTCTTCGGACACTAAACTCACCAAGGACGAAGAAGGTGAATCCGTAGATAACACTAAATATAGAGGAATGATTGGTAGCCTACTCTATCTTACGGCTAGTAGACCCGACATTATGTTTAGTGTTTGTCTATGTGCTCGCTTTCAAGAAAACCCAAAGGCATCACACTTAGAAGCATTAAAAAGGATTTTTAGATATATTAAGGGAACAACGTGTTTAGGATTATGGTATCCCAAAGGAACGGGTATAGAAACCATAGTGTATGCCGACTCGGATCATGCCGGTGATTATGTTGATAGAAAAAGTACAAGTGGTATTTGTACTTTTGTTGGACATTGTCTCACATCATGGTTTGCAAAGAAGCAAACGGCTTTAGCCATCTCTACTACTGAAGCCGAATACGTCTCAGCCGGAAAAGCATGTCAACAAGCTCTTTGGATGAAGCAAGCTCTCGTAGACTACGGAATTCATCTCAACGACATTGTGATACTTTGCGACAACAAAGGAGCCATCGATCTCAGCAAGAATCCCGTTCAACATGCTCGTACAAAGCACATTGAAATCCGTCATCACTTTCTTCGCGACAATGTTCAAAAAGGAAACATTTCAATCGAGAAAGTATCCTCCGAAGACAACATTGCCGACATCCTTACTAAACCTCTTAAACGAGAACCTTTTAATCTTCTTAGACTTGGTTTAGGGTTAATGGAACCAAGCATGTAGGATAAACATAGCCTAAAACATTAGAATAGTCAAACCAAAACAATTTTGTCTTGTTTCTGCTACTGTAGCCACGGCACCAAACGACAACACGGACGGAACCAAAAATTTGGTACCGTCTGGTCCGTGGTGTCTACAGAAGCAAAACAGCCTTATACATAACATCTTCTTCCTCACAACCCACTTTACCAAAACGTGTAAAACTTAAACCAAGCTCATTATTTTCATCTTCCCACTCACTAATCACTGAAGATAACATCATTGTAAGTATCCTAACTACATTTCATCTCTTAATTCTGAGTCTAGGATTCTTATTTATGCACAAAACTATCACAAATCATTACATGGGGTTTTATGTATGCTTTTATACCAAATATGAATTCAATTGGCAAATTGCATAACTAGTCATTCAAATTAGGTACTACATTATCATATTGCATAAACAAAATCATGTTTCCCACTAATTAATAGATAATAAATATAAGGCCTTATTCAAACAACCAAACACCCCATGTCAAAAGTTTTGAAAAGCTTCTCACTTGTAGGAAAACATTTTTTCATTGCTAATACAAATAGAAATGTTAGAATTTTCATCACTTGCATGCTCTTGAATACTAAAGGTATTGCATAACTAATATGCACTCCCGGGTATATTCAAATATAGCAACATTGAATTAGGAGCATTTGGGTTATCTCATGGTATTTGCCAAACACTCCACTAAAACCATTTTGTGCATAAAATGAGTCGAGATAACCGCAACTCCAAATTGTTTTCATATAGGCACACACTAGAATCAAAAATGTTAAAATTTATCTAATTTTTTTTTAACATGTTAATTCTTATCCTTAGGAATAATCATGGTAGCCGCAAGATTCTATGATCACAAAGACACCCTTAACTACATTCCCAAACACCACAAAACCAAAGGACTCACCAAGGAACAAGTAGAAATATTTAGGGGTCTAGAATCAAGGTATTTCCACGAGGGTAGAACCATTCACTCATCCTTCCTTGAGCATACCAATCTTCGTGAAGAACTAGCCGCCATTCAATTCGATTGTCTTCTTGACATTGATGAACCAATTTGTCCTAGGTTCGTATTAGAATTCTATGCTAGTGTGACCGGTTTTAGTGATGAAGATGATGAGTTTTGTCTTAGCTTTAGAATCAACCAAAATGACTACACCATCACTTTAAGTGACTTTGCTAGAGTACTAGGAATTCCCAACCGTGGAACTTGTGTCTACACGGATAAGTGGTCACTCACCGCCCTTGATGCAATCAATGACCGCTCTCTCCCCTACATAACCCGTTTAGCCGATAAGGATGTCATCCGTGAACACCTTTTTAACCCAAAAACGGATACAACCCGAGTCACCCGAAAGGGAAAAGAGGTAGACCGAGATCCATATGGAATGGAGCTCAATGAACTCAAGCACGAATTTAAGAAATGGGAGGAGTTACTTAGAGCAAACGTCATTAGCACCATAGGAAATAGGGATCACATAAACGCTTGTCTTTGTCACATGCTTTACAACTTGTCCACCCGACAACCATTCAACTTAGCCTACTACATAGCTAGGAGAATGATTGATATTCCAACTCAAGGATCCGTTGCTCTTCCATACGGGATGCTTCTCACCCGTCTATATAGAAACTTCGCTCCAATTCCACCAACCCCAAAAGGGATGCACCTTCAATATGATCTCATCCCTCACATCTTTGTGCCCTTGAGTGATGCTCGAGTTGCTAAGACTAAAGGCAAGAGAGCTAAACCTCCAACTCCTTCATCATCATCATCAAATAGCTCCGAGGATGGTCTTCCAAGCTCTCGTCTTCCACCTCAAGAGTATTACACATCTCTTCCCGAAATTGAGAATGAATCAGCAGAATTCAAGCAAACTAAGGGAATGTTCAAGTGCCTTGGTAGGATGATGAACAAGATTTACAAGAAGTTGGACAAATAAGGGTACTTTAAGGAGTGTTTGGAACAATGCATTATCGTTAATGTTTGATACTATTTAGTTGTTTTTATTATGTAGGATGATAATATAACTTGAAACAATGGTGTATGCTAACAATCTCATGCAGGGGGATAGCACAAGTATGCTATCAAATTTTACCCATTTTCACTATATTGTGAAAATCAATAAGCCTTGCTCTTAATCTATGCTCCACTGTGTTTACATATGTGTTATTTACTTTTCCTAACTAGAAATGTTTAGTATAACAGGTTTTGAGAAAAATTTTCAGATTTCGGAAATTTCAGTTTTTAGGAAACTTTCTGTCCAAATTTCAGCACTCCACGGATCAGACGGCACCTTTATTTTGGTACCGTCCGTTATGAATTTTGGTACCGCCATATCTGTACAGGCGGACCAGCCGGCACCCTTTTTTGGGTTCCGTCTGTGTATGATTTTGGTGCCGTGGATCCTCCAGGTAATTTTCTGAATTTCGACTCTTTCGTAATTCCAAATTATCTTCCATCACTCATAAATCAATCTTAACTAGTTTATACTGTTATTAGAACTAGTATTATTCACTAAGGGATGTAAGAAATCCATTTCCCACCAAAATTCAAAAATTTGAAAAATCCACCCAAGGAGCCCTTTGGCATAAAGGAAGGAACCAAAATTTTGGTACCTTCAAATCCGTGGGTAATCTGAATATTAGGAAATTCCACTCACTAGAACACATTTATTGCATATCTTTTCTTCCTCACTCCATCTTCTTTGTATGGATTGACTTGGGTGATATGACTAGCATTCAACCCACTTCCAAATCATTAGGAACCTCATCTATTCAATGGTTCAACATCAAATCAAACCTTTTCTCAACAATTTCTTACCTCTATAAATTGAAAGGCTTTACCATGATCATCCTCACACCTTCTTCATTCTCACTTACTATCTAGCAAATCAAAACCCAAGATAAAAATGACTAAATCATCACCAAAGCCTTGCAAGAAAACCGCTAGAATGAGTGTAAGGCCTTGTTGTTTTGTTAATCTTAGCTCATCATCCGAATCTTCACCACTCACCATCTCATCTCCCATTAGAGATGATATACACCTTACATTGGCTACACCCACTTCATCACACATTGTGATCACTACTCCACCACCATCAAAAGCACCTACTTCACCTCCACCGGCACCCATCCAAACATCCAAGACACCTTCACCACCTTCACCAAGGTCTCCCACTCTCACTCCCATGGAGTTATTCTCAACTCCACCAACATCACCAAATCCTTTCCTAGAGGACTTGGAAGACTTGCCTCCTAGGCCAAGTCACCCACCACCATTGCCTTCCTTTGGCACCATTGAGCGAATCGCTCATGAATCACCTCGGTCATCCATTGACCCAAACGCCCCATTAGGGCCAAGACCTCTCCTTTTCCACCCCATTCACAAGGACATTCATGGTCCTTTATACGGGGATCATCCACTTCCATCCTCAATGTCCCCTCATATTGAGGACATCCCGGAGAGCATGTGGGATGACAATCCCACTAGAGAGGAGATTCAAGCCGAACTCCACAACCTCCACCAATTCAAAGGCATGGTGGATTCTCACTTAAGTGAGACAATGCAAATGCAAAGTGCTTTGCTTGCATCCATCATGACCACTCCAAACATCCCCAACACCACCAACACATCCACCATTCCACCACCACAACCTCCGCAAACTTTCTACCCACCAAGACATGGTTGCTCCACTTGTGAGCAAACGGGTCAAACCGTGGAACGGACCCGGATTATGGTCCATGACTTCCACGAAGAAATGAGGTTCATCCTTAACCACATTCTTGAGCGTCTCAACGCTCTTTCCCATCCACCATCTCTTTAGGATGGTTTTTAGAATAGCCTTTTATTTGTTTTTGTTTTTAGGATTTTTTTTTTTTTTTTTTTTTTTTTTTTTTTTTTTTTTTTTTTCTCTCTTGTACTAGAAACACATCATTGTGTTCTCTTTTCATGATCTTTACTCATGAAAAATTTTAACAAATGAATGTTGTTTATTATGTTGTTGGTGTCATTACATAGTGTTTGGAAATGCTTGTGAATGATCATTATTACTAACAATTTTTTTTTGTAGCTTTATTTTCACAATCCATGTATCTTCCCATTAAAGCACCCAATTTAGGGGGAGCTTTGAACAAGGGGAGATAATAAGCTCGGGCTCATTACATTCCGCATAGCCTCTTCTTTTTGTTGAGACAAAAAGGGGGAGAAAATATAGAACTTGGAAATTATTTATATTTGACTTTTCTGAAAAAGTCAAACAGGAACCCTCATTGATAATACTTGACTTTTCTTAAGAAAAGTCAAACTGCATACTTTGACTTTCTGAAAAAGTCAACATCATGCATCAACTAGTGAATTCTTTGACTTTCATAAAAAGTCAAAATTCATACACTTATATTATCATTTCCTTTTCAAAGTTCTAAAACTAATATTTTTATAACTCTTGTACAAACTTTGTCTATTTTATAAAAATAAAATTTATATTTTGTCCTCAACAAAAAGGGGGAGATTGTTAATACAAATATCGTCATTAAACGTTATTTATATTTTTGATCTTTGCCTAAGTTTTGTTAACGACAAAAGTAAATTTAATTTATAAAAGCTTAAAGCTTGTCAAGTTTATTAGATATTAAAACAAGCTTTCTCAAACAATATATTCATCATTCAAGCATTTACATTTATGATTAGTAACATCTTGATATGACTCTAATCATTATGTATGATAGTAGTTTGTAGAATGTGTTAGGTTCTTAAAACCAAACACTACTTAAGCATTTGCATATTTCTATTAATAGTAATACAACATTTTAACATCATGTATTACATCATGGAGATCATTGGAAGATTCCATTAGATATTTTGTGAAGATTTGTACTCTTCAAATCTTACACAATCTTACTTAGATAGAGTTGACTTTAGGCAAGATTTGATATCTTGACTGTCAGACTGGCGGTACCAATTGGGTACACGGGCGGAACCCTTTTTAGGGGTCCGCGGTCCGTGGACGCTCCTGTCCAAATTGGCTATAAATAGCAATGCCAAGCCAAGTAGTTTTTCATCCCTTTCTAACATACTCTCATACATATCTTCTCTCTAACCTTTCTAACTCAGTTTCATATCATATTAGTGATCTCTTTTGTAGCAAAGAAGATCAAGTCATATTCAAGCTTCAACGAGAAGTTGGAAGTCTTGTTTGTTTAGTGTTGTATGATCTAGTGTTGATCCATACTTCATTGTTGTATCAAACCATCATAATCTTGTGAGTGTGAGTGGTTAGTATTTTAGTCCTCAAAATACATTGTGTGTGGGAGTAGTTGTACCCTTGGAAAGAACTCGACATCTAGCTTAGTGTCGGAAATAGTGTAAGCGAAGTGTAAAGGTTTTCTCCGCCGGTGAAAGGAGCTTGTTGACTAGTGAAGTTAAACTCTCGAGTGTGAGACTCGGGGAGTGGAGTAGGGCAAGGAAAAAGAGTCCTTGTAGGCCGAACCACTATAAACAACTTGTTGTGGTTTGATCATTTCTTTCCTTACTTATCTATTACATATTGCTTGCATATTTCATTATCATACTTAAGATCAATATCAATTGATCTTTCAATAAGTTTCAAAACAAAGTTTTTAATCGGTAAACTATTCAACCCCCCTTCTAGTTTTCTACAGTCGTGTTCGTTATGGTCATGAACACTAGCCTGGTTCTGCAAGAGCTCTTAGGAATTGCGCCCCCACATTTCCCTTCGAAGCGACCCCACTTCTCTCTCACATAGGTGATTTCATCTTGAATCATTAAAAACATATGTTTTGTGATTTTATCTTGAATCATTATGCTTTATGATTTCATCCTGAATCATTAAAGCCATATGTTTAACCTCTCAACAAGTCACATTTGTTATAGGAATGGACTAGGAAAGTTACAATATTGAGTAACTCCCCCACATTGACGTGACTTCCCCCACATTTCTATGATTAGGTTGTCATATTGAACCCAGATCTTGGGATCTCCAGTCAATTGGGTTAGGTTTTCCTTCATAGAAACTCATTCCTTCAAGGGCTTTAGTCCCATTCCTCTAGACGACTTACTTACTAACTCTCTGCTTAAGCCTTTCGTAAGCGGATCCGCGATGTTATCCTTTGACTTGACATAGTCAATTGAGATAACTCATGTTGAGAGTAGTTGTCGTATCGAATTATGTCGACGACGGATATGTCTGGACTTTCCATTATACATTATGCTATGAGCTCTGCCAATTGCCGATTGACTATCACAATGTATACTAATGGCCGTTACCGGTTTAGGCCACCTTGGTATGTCCTCTACGAATTGACGTAGCCATTCCGCCTCTTGTCCGCATTTATCTAACACGATAAATTCTGATTCCATCGTGGACTCAGCTATAACAGTTTGCTTGGAAGACTTCCAAGATATAGCTGCTCCTCCTAGTGTAAACACATATCCACTAGTCGATCTAGAATCCTTTATGTCAGATATCCAATTTGCATCATTGTATCCCTCGATAACAGATGTATATCGATCATAATGCAGTCCATAATCGCGACTGTATCTCAAATAGTGAAGTACCCTAGTCATAGCTGCCCAATGTGCATAGCTTGGGTTACTAGTATACCTACTTAGCCTGCTAACAACATATGCTAAGTCAGGTCAGGTACCGGTCATTAAGTACATTAACATGCCAATAACTCTTGAATACTCTAATTGGGCAACACCTAAGCCTCTATTTTTAGATAGATGCTTACTGGTGTCAATTGGAGTTCTAGCTAGGCCGGAATCCCCCGCATTATGAGTATTAAGAATTTTGTCCACATAATGTGCTTGACCTAACACAAGTCCATTCTGAGTTCGTATGATCTTTATTCCAAGGATCACATCAGCCAAACCCATATCCTTCATGTCAAACTTTGATTTCAACATGTCTTTAGTAGATTTGATCATCTTGTTGTTACTGCCAACAATAAGCATATCATCAACATATAAACACAAGATTACATATCCACTATTTGTGTCTTTGACATAAACACATTTGTCGCATTCATTAATTTTGAATCCACTCTCTAGCATGGCGTGGTCAAATTTTTGATGCCATTGTTTGGGAGCTTGCTTTAAGCCATATAATGACTTAACAAGCCTACAAACTTTGTTCTCTTGTCCAGGAGCCATGAAACCCTCAGGTTGGTTCATGTAGATTTCTTCTTCTAAATCTTCGTTTAGAAATGCCGTTTTCACATCCATTTGGTGAACTTCCAAATTTCTTAAAGCGGCAATAGCAAGTATCATCCTAATCGAGGTTATTCGCGTAACAAAGGAATATGTATCAAAGTAATCAAGACCTTCACGTTGTCTAAATCCTTTGATTACTAATCTTGCTTTATACTTGTCAATGGTGCCATCTGCTTTCATCTTCTTCTTGAAGATCCATTTATAGCCTAGTGGTTTACAACCAGGAGGTAAATCCACGAGCTCCCAAGTATGGTTTTGTAAAATAGAATCTATTTCACTTTTAATGGCTTCTTTCCATTGAGGCCCTTCTGAGGAAGTAACCGCTTCTCGGTATGAAGCAGGTTCATTTTCAACCATAAAAGAAACAAAATCGGGTCCAAACGATTTCTCGGTTCTTGCCCTTTTGCTTCTTCTAGGTTCAACTTCTTCTTCCTCAGTTTGATCTTGTCTCTCATCTTGGAGATCATTATCATCTCGTTGTCTCTTATCTTGGACAACTTCTTCATCTGTTCTAGATGAATTTCCAGTTTCCTTCGTTGAACAAGGAAATATAGTTTCAAAGAATGAAGCATTCCTTGATTCCATTAATGTACCCTTTTGTATATCCGGATTTTTCGAATCATGTACAATGAAACGATAAGCACTGCTATTCTTAGCATATCCGATGAATATACAATCCACAGATTTAGGTCCAATCGTTTGGGCCTTGGGAGTCGGTATAGCTACCTTTGCTAGACACCCCCACACTCGTAAGTACTGATATGATGGTTTTCTTCCCATCCATAATTCATAAGGGGTCTCTTCTTTTTCCTTACGAGGTATCTTATTTAAAAGATAAGTAGCCGTTAGAATGGCTTCCCCCCACATGTCCTGGCTTAGACCAGAACTTATCAACATGGCATTAACCATTTCTTTCAAGGTACGGTTCTTCCTTTCGGTAATACCGTTCTGCTGAGGTGAATAGGGAGCAGTGAACTCGTGTCTAATTCCATGTTTTGCACATATGTCAGCAAATGGAGACACATATTCACCTCCTCTATCACTTCGGACCACCTTGATTTTCTTACTAAGTTGATTCTCAACTTCGTTTTTGTATAGAACAAACTTGTCTATAGCTTCATCTTTACTTTTCAGTAAGTAAACATAGCAATACTTTGTACAATCACCAATAAATGTGATAAAGTACTTATTGCCACATTTTGTGGGTAGTGATTTCAAATCACATATGTCAGTGTGTATCATATCAAGTGGTTCGGTTTTTCGTTCAACCGATTTGAAAGATGCTCTTGTAAGTTTGGCTTCAACACAAGTTTCACATTTATATTTTGAGTCAATATGGAAATTAGGTATGCAATTAAATTTAATCAAACGACGCATTGAATTAAAATTTACATGTCCAAGACGGCCATGCCACATATTAGAAGACTCAATCAAGTAAGCAGAAGAATTCATTTTATTGATATCTTTCTTAACAACCATTACATTGAGTTTAAACATATCATTCAGGGCATATCCCCTACCAACATACACTTGATTCTTAGAAAGAACAAACTTATTAGATTCAAAAACAAGACAAAAACCAAACTTGTTCAACAGCCAACCAGACACAAGATTCTTGCGAATCTCTGGAACATACAAGACATTAGTCAACTTGAGCTCTTTCTCGGATGTCATCTTCAAGATTACATCTCCTTCGCCCTTGATTTCAGCAGTTGCAGAGTTGCCCATGTACAACTTCTCTCCACAATCAACCGCTCTGAAAGAGTGAAACATACTCTTATCAGCACACACATGACGGGTAGCCCCAGTATCCACCCACCATTCCTTGTTGTTGGAACCTACCAGGTTAACTTCAGAGATCATGGCAATGACATCAGACACCATAGCACTCATGTCCACATCTGCATTCACCATATTAGCCTGGCGTGGAGTCACCCGCTTCGGCATCTTACAATTAGCAGCACGGTGACCTGGCTGGTCACAGTTGAAACAAACCCCTTGGAACTTCTGTTTCACAATTGCAGCTTTAGGAGCAAGGTACTCAGACTTCCCTTTGCCCTTCTTGTCATTCTTTCCTTTTCCTTTGCCTTTAGCTTTGACATTGGACTTTGAAGATGACGAAACATGCTCAACCATATTTGCCTTTGCAGAATCAGGCGTATACGTGTTTTTCTGAGCCAGCTTGTTGTCCTCTTCAATACGAAGACGAACAACCAAGTCTTCAACACTCATCTCCTTTCGCTTATGCTTCAGGTAGTTCTTGAATTCTACCCAGCTTGGAGGTAACTTTTCAATAATAGCAACAACTTGAAAAGTTTCACTTAAGGTCATTCCCTCAGCATGAATGTCGTGTAGCAAAACCTGCAGATCTTGAACCTGACTTATCACATTCTTTGAATCAACCATCTTGTAATCCAAAAAACGAGCTACCACGAACTTCTTTGTACCAGCATCCTCAGTTTTGTACTTGCGTTCCAATGACTCCCATAATTCTTTGGCAGTCTTGGTCTTGCAGTACACGTTGTATAAAGAATCAACCAAACCATTCAGAACATAGTTGTGACACAAAAAGTCTGAATGTTTCCATGCTTCCAAGGCTTGAACAGCCTGTTGATTAGAGGATTGACCTTCTGCAGGAGGTTCCATGTTAGGTGGGTTCTCTTTTAAGAACCGCGCAAGGTTCAAAGTAGTGAGATAGAAAAACATCTTCTGTTGCCACCTCTTGAAATTCTGCCCATTGAATTTCTCTGGTTTCTCAGCATGATTAGCTACCGTGTTGGTAACTGGCGCACCAGGTACGTTCACAGGAGTAGTCACATGAGGGGTAGTGGTGTTTGTCATCCTGAAAAATCACACACAAACAGTTAAACAAACTGTTTTAAATGGTATCTACTTGTACCAGATCTGATTCAACAAAACTCTAGCTTGGTTTTGATGTATCGAGTAAATCAGTTTAATAGAAACTCTATCTTGGTTTCGTTAAAACTGATAATAAAACTGCTTAAAAAAAACGTTAATAGATCTGTTAATCCAAAACTTTATGTTAAAACTGTTTAATAGAAACTGATTTCCAAAGAAACTCAACAAGGTTTCGACATAAACAGTTATAAAAGTATGCTAAGAATTAATCCGATTTTTAACAAAGTGATATAAATTCGGTTAAACCGAATCTGTTTTAAGACTGTCGGAAACGGTGTACACTTTATTTATGAAAATCAGATTATAATTATAACAAATAAACAGCAGTAAATAAATAACAGACAAAATGGAGTAGAAGCAGAAGACAGACACTATTCAACGTAATTTAAATGAAAACAGTAAATAGAATTGCACGAGGCTCGTGTTGAACACGATTCCCTTAAAACAGATTTGTCGTCTGTTTCCCAGGGTACAACGTACGCAGCTGTTGCACAGCCGGACTAGACTACTTGCCTGAAAAATCACGGAAAGACTGAGCGTTTCTGATCGAAGAGATCGTTGGAACGTTTCTATGCTGGAGCTGCGTTTTCTGAATGTGTAAAAACGTATGAGACATATGGCTTTATTTATATTGAAGACTCAACTTGTCCTCCAAGAAAAATATTCGAGCCATATACACGAAAATCTGTTATATCAAAAACAGATTCGCAAATCTTTTAATACATAAAACTGATTTGCATATCTTTTAAAAACATAAACCAATTTCTGTAAACAAATTCTGGAAAAAGGAAACTGCAGCAAAAAGATACGCACGTATGCGAGGCTTCAGAGCTGCATTCGTGTCCGCAGGCTCGCATGAGTTCAGAAGCTTCGAACTCATTTTGACCCGGAAATCCCATTTTCAGCATCCCCCCTGCGCGCGCACGGTAGGAGTGGGAGCTTAACCAACCTAAAGGAATTTGATAGCCAAAACTATGAATTCCTTATAAACAAGCACCCACTTCTTGTTTTGGTCGATGTGGGATTCTCCTATTTTTCCAAGTTTTTATGTTTCAAGTGCCTCACTTTGAGACACGATATCTCATTCATTTCAACTCCATTTTGGACATACTTTAGCTCGTTGCGAAGCTCTCGTCGAGGAGAACGCAAAGCTACCAAGAAACATAAATACATATAACATATAACATATATTAAATATTGTCCAAAATTTGCAAAAACTCATTTTGCAAAACGAATTTTCCAACACTTATTTAGATGTGCATACCAAAAAAAATTTTTTTGACAAGAGGGAAGGAGAATGATTTTCTGAAAAGGCTTTCTAGTATCACACATTGCTTGATTGGACAAAATGGGTCGAAAAAAAGCAAGGACTTATGAAACCGACTCGGATGTGCACTCGGATGTGCCTGTGCCTGAGCGACCAATTGGTCGTGATACCGCTAAGAAGAATAAGAAGAAATCTTCGGAGAGTTCCAAAGCTAGCTATATGGAAGGTGTTGCCGAGAAATGAAAAAGCATTATGTCCATGGCATTGGGAAAGAAGAAGGAGCTGACAGATGGATACTACGACTTGAAGAAGAAAGAGCTTGAGCAAAGGCAAAAGGAGTTGGAGCTGGAGCAAAAGAAAGCAGAAATGGATGACAAAAGATTGGCACTAGAACAAGAAAAACTTGAATTTGAGCGACAAAAGAAATATGAAAAAGACATCATATTCTATTGCACGCCAATCGACCCATCTTTGCCCGCACTACAACGACAAAAAATGCAGGAAATCAAAGATTCGATCAAGGCACGCCACAACCTAGATTATTAGTTTTTAATAAGTGTTGTAATGTTTTAATAAGTTTCGTCATGTTTTTATTTTATTAGAATTATTATGTAACATTTTAATTATTAATGAAATTTTAGTTTATGTTAAAAATGTTTTTTTTTTAAATGATCATGGTCGCCTTTACTGGGGCACCCAATCGCCTGAAGGTCGTTGCAGAGAGAAAGCTGACGTGGCAGGGAAAATGGGGGGGGGATTGAGTTGCCTTACTGGGCAGCCTTAAGTAATAGGCTTTTAACCGAATTTTATTAGATAGCGAACCTGACTAACCTTACCGGTCTCGCACGATCCAATCTTTATTTTTTGGTTTTTCAGTTTGGACCGAGTTTTATTCGTTGATTAATGTCCCTAACCAAATCTGGAAAGACAAGAGTATTTAAAGATAAAACAAATAAGTATGTTAAGTTTTGGTTTTCTCCCACATAGGGTGATGAATAATCATTCAAGTAGTTTATAACTAAGATCATGGATATGTCAAACATGTGTGGTACATGCTTTTTGAATAGTCTTAGCCATAAACATATCTAAGAAACACGTAACATCATCTATTTTTACTTGCAATTTCAAATCTTTTCAACGTGACATTACCCAAAAAAGGGCTTGTTTCTTATATTTCGTGATATCACATTTCATCTTCTACTTTTAGCGTATTCTTGATGAGGCCCAATTACTTAATTATATGATGAGTTGGTTGGATATCTTGTGATGTGATTGTAAATCATGTGTAATGTGTTAATTTTGTAAGTTAATTGGTAAATTTTAATTTATTAGTTGTTTCAAAAGGAATACACATCATTAGTTTTAAATAATGGAATTTAGGTGTCTTAAATGGTTGAAAATGGGATTAATCTGGAACATATTAAACTGAAATTGAGATAATGTGAAGATATATTGGCATGAAAAATTGTACTCTATAGTATTGCATTGTTGGTCGAATGACTTTGTTTCATAAAAAAAGTACGGATAAATGGTAAATTTGGACTTTTTGGTTTTCCAAGTTTTATCAATGGATCAATGTCTCCAACAAAATGGTAATAGAAAGACGAGAGTTTGTGAAGATAAAACAAACAAATACGGAGTAACTTTTGGTTTCCCATATTGAGAAATGAACGATTATGAGAATAGTTTATAAGTAAGACAATGGAGGATTTAAATACGTGTGTGTAAGAGTTGATGAATAATCGTAGCCATAATCTTCTTTATCAACTCAGGACTTGTGCCAAGTTTGTAATTTTTTTTACCGATCTCCAGTAATTTCACTTCTAATTCAAGTCACTGGAATATCAAAATGTCAAGGTCACCCAATTAAATCACATTTTAAGTTGTAAACTGATAAAAGTGTCTCGAGCTTTTTCTGGTTAAGACAATGGACCAAAAATGATGTTTCGAAAACTAATTGAGATAATCAACATAAACAATACCAAATTACATAGTTTAGGGTGCCTTTAAGTTAGTTTTTATATACGATAAATCTTGGTAAGTGTATACATTGTCCCTTGATTTGTCAGTGTGCATGCTTCATGACTCAATAAGATTTTAAAATAACTAAAAATGATTAAATGGAGTTTATGGTAAATGATGTTGGTTTACTCTTATTAGGAAAATAACGTGTTAACTATTTTTAATCAAGGACTCGAGTTTCATCTATATGGACCGAAGAATGAACTCAACAAATTATTGAGTTTCTTTGGACGGAGATTGGGAAGGTTTCGAGTCAAGTACTCTTCGCGGCTAAGAGTTTAGAGAAAGGAACCAACTAAATGAGCGAAGATTTTGTCCCACATCGATGAATGATCAATCATTAGAGCAATTTATAAGTAAAAACATGGAGGCATCATACATGTCGTCGTAGCTATAAAGATCTTCAACGTATACTTGCGCCACATTTTTTTACTTACATTTTGTAATCTCTTCCATGTTTCATTATTCAAGCACCTTTTTCACTAGTATTATGTAAATTTATGTGGCTGTTTTTTACATTTTATGTTCGTTCTTTTAACATATTCATGAGTGAACTACAAAAATCTTATTTTGCTTAATGAACGAAAATGAGTACAAAGTACAAACACCGGTCCCTTTAAATAACTGAACAAGCCATACTTATGCGTGTTTGGTTCTTTACACTTCGTATAATACGGGGTTCCACACTTCGTCAAGCTTGACCCTTTTCAAGTTGTGTATGGTCGAGAACCACCAACTCTCCATCCGTATGTTTCAGGAGAAACTAGATCAATTGCAGAAATGGAGGAACAACTACCTAGTTGCTCGAGATATGATGTTAAAAGTGTTAACCTGATAATTAACTTTAAGCTCAAGCTCGCATGAAAGCTCAGGCTGACTCGAAGAGGCTTGATTTGCAATTCGAGGTGGGAGGAGCTGTTTTTCTTCGTGTTCAACCATACAAGCAGAAGTCGCTTGTTAAAGGAGCTGGTGCGAAGTTGTCTTCACGGTTCTTCGGACCATACACCATCGTTCGGAAGATGGGTACCATAGCTTATGAGCTACAATTCATGTTTCTTTGCTCCGTCCAGCTCGAGGCGTGGAGGCATCTGCTACACCTCCACCTTTTGTAGGGAATATAGGGTAATAACGAACACCAGTGGATATACTTAATCTCTGAAAGGCGTGTAATCACTTTCAGATCAAATCAATTTGGCGGTTCTACCAAATTATTCAATCGGATACTGTTAGAAAGTGACTTAAACTTTAAGGGCTATTTGGTAAATTTGGTAATTTTGTGACTTGTTCTACAAGTTTGATTCGAATTTGGAAACTTTCTTATGACGGTTAGTTTGCCCTATAAATATGGTTTATTAGCATTAGTTTTCTTTGTATCTTTTGAATAATAGTTTGGTACCGTTTGAATTTGTCTTTGTATTTGGTTTGGTTATTTGAATAAAGCTTCCGCTCGTTTGTCGATTTTTGTTATTTGTTTCGTCTTTGAATTATCAACAAGTGGTATCAGAGACAGGTTTGTCGACCATGAAAAAAAAGAAAAAGAAAAAAAAAGTTGGTTCGTTTTGGTTTTTTGTTCGAATTGAAGTTTGACCGTCTTTAGTAATGAAAAATCGTTTTTGTATCATCTGTGTTTGTCGACTTGCATAAAATCAATTTTTGTAGCTATTGTTTTGGGATTAGTTAAGCTATTGAATTGATTTCTTTGCCACATGCAATTGTTATTGGGTTTAGTCTTTGAGTATGGGCCACGTCATAAATTTTGGCTATTAGTATGATTTGGTGTTTGAATTTGATTTGTAATTCGTAGCATAGACTTGGTTTGGAAGATATTTGGTGTCCCTTGACTCGTTTTGATTATTTGTTTGAATAGGTTATTTGGGTATTTGAATTTGAATTTTAAATTTGGTCCGTAATTCTTATTCTAATAAGTGGGTTATTTGAATTATTATCCGTATCATATTTAGGGTGTTTGAATTATTAGAGCCCTTCGTCAAGTTTTTTATTTACTTGAATTTAGTTGATACATGGACAATAAGTTTGAAGCTATACCGTAATTCTTATTACATAAGTGGGTCATTAGAATTAGAATTTTGGTATTTGGAATTTGAAGATCAGTTTGGTGTTTGAAGACTTGGCTATAATCGGGTCGTTTGAATTTTGTCGATCGTTGGGAATTTGTTACTTTGGAAAATTTGGATCTTTGTTCATCGGGATTTTGGAGTTTGTTGCCTGAATTTGATTGACTTTGTTAAAGATCGTTTGAGCCGATTTGTTTGTTTGATTAACCGTTTTGAATTTGTCGGTTAACGTTTGATTGGTCGTTTTGAAGATTATCGGCGTTTGTATATGTTCGGTTTGTTTTGGATTGTTTTTGGGAATCGATCATTTGATTTGAATTTGGCTAGTATTGCTTGCGTTTGGAACTTTGAATTTGATTTGAAGCAGGTGGAGGAGTTTAAGTCACGGTGGAGATTGTTAGAAAGTGACTTAAACTTTAAGGGCTATTTGGTAAATTTGGTAATTTTGTGACTTGTTCTACAAGTTTGATTTGAATTTGGAAACTTTCTTATGACGGTTAGTTTGCCCTATAAATATGGTTTATTAGCATTAGTTTTCTTTGTATCTTTTGAATAATAGTTTGGTACCGTTTGAATTTGTCTTTGTATTTGGTTTGGTAATTTTGAATAAAGCTTCCGCTCGTTTGTCGATTTTTGTTATTTGTTTCGTCTTTGAATTATCAACAGATACAATTCAGAGAATGAGAATTTTCTGTATGTGTTGGGTCTGAGATATATTAAACCGTTATATGATAATGACCAAACAAACCGTATATAACATGTTACGGGATAACTGCCAATGGCAGTTTTAGGGTTTCCAAGTTGTCAAGTTTTGTCCCTCAATTTCCGAAAGTTAATTTCTGCTGAGGAACATAGCTTCAGCAGAAACATACATAACTTCAGCAGAATCAAAAGTTCAGCAGAATCATTACTACTTCAGCAGAAATGAAAATTCAGCATGAATTCTTTACATAACAACTTAGTGGAAATAAAAAATTTCCAAGCTCGACCCCTGCCAGGGGCTGCCGCCCCTTGGACCCTGCTACCAGGGGCGCTGCCCCCGGACCCCCGTCCCTTAGGGGCTTCGCCCCTAAGATCATAATAAATTCAAGTAGGTGTGCACTCTGCACCACCAAACCTAAATGATGTATTATTATGATGAAATTGGTCAAAACAAGTTAATCCAATTACACTAAAATATCCAACATTCCTCCCCTATTTTAGTGCAATCCTTGATTAACTAAAACAAGTAATCTCAAACAATCAAACTTTTGCATAAATGAAATGTCGTGACGATTGAATTTCACATTAGTACATTACACATTCCAAATATTCGAATACCAGGGTGTCGCTAAGGATTGAACCCTGGGAATTCAATATGAATACACGAAGATAATGTACACAAAAGTTTACATACATAGTAGTTCTATCTTGACATATGTTTTACTAGCCTATGTCCTTATCCTTCATAAGCATGTCAAAGCCAAGTCCCAGCTTCTTGAAGCGGCTAAACTTCATGCTCATATAGGTAGCTCTTTTAGTCTTGCACCTACAATGCAATTTGTCAAAAAAGCTATTAAGAATATATTCATTCAACCTCCCTAACTTGTAGGTCTGAACACATACCTTGGGATGAATCTTCTAATGTGTTCCAATCTCTAAATATTAAGCCTTCCACATTGAATTCAGCACCTAGCATCATACTAGATGGGAATTGGGTATCTTAATATCAGAGATTTCTGATGGACTTTAATCCCATCCCTTTAGCCGAATTTTTCACGAGATCTCTATTCAACCCTTTAGTTAAATGATCGGCTAAATTGTGTTGTGTTTTCACAAACACCACAGATATCACACCATTCGTGATAAGATCACGTAATATGCTATGTCTAACACCTATGTGTCTAGACTTCCCATTATACACTTGACTGTATGCCTTAGCCAAAGTAGCTTGACTATCACATCTGATAGAAATGGATGATATCGGTTTAGGCCACAATGGAATTTCATAAATTAAGTTCCTTAGCCATTCAGCTTCTTTACCAGCTGCTGCTAATGCCACAAACTCAGATTCCATTGTTGAATCAGTTATGCAAGTTTGCTTCTTAGATGCCCAGCAAATGGCACCACCTCCAAGTAGGTATACCCAACCAGTTGTGGAAGAATGATCTTCCTGATTGGAAATCCAACTTGCATCTGAATAACCTTCAAGAACAGAAGGGAATCCACTATAAGTCAAACCATAATCCATTGTTCCTTTCAAGTACATAAATACTCGATTAATTGCACGCCAATGGATTAAACCTGGATTGTGAGTATATCTACTCAACTTTCCAACAGCAAAGGCTATATCAGGTCTAGTACTAATCATGGCATACATTAAAGATCCAATAGCCCTTGAATATTCAAGTTGATTCACAGCAACACCTTTATTAGGCACAAGTTTTGTTGTGGGATCCATAGGAGTACCTATTGGAGAACAATCTTTCAGATTAAATTTATCCAACATCTTCTCAATATAATGGGATTGAGAGATAGTAATGCCATGTTCTCCACGTATGATCTTAATGCCAAGAATCACATCAGCCTCCCCCATGTCCTTCATCTCAAATTTAGAGGACAAGAATTCTTTTGTTGCATCAACTTGATCTTGGTCAGTACCAAAGATCAACATGTCATCAACATACAAGCAAATGATTACTCCTTTACCAGAAGCATCAAACTTGCTGTATACACACTTGTCTGCTTGGTTTAATGCAAAACCATTAGACAAGATAACATCATCAAATTTCTGATGCCACTGCTTGGGAGCTTGCTTCAAGCCATGAAGAGACTTAACCAATTTACAAACCTTATTTTCGTTACCAGGCATGACAAAACCTTCAGGTTGTCTTATGTAAATCTCTTCATCCAATTCACCATTCAGAAAGGCTGTTTTAACATCCATTTGGTGAATTACAAGATTATGTATAGCCGCAAGTGCTAACAATAATCTAATGGTGGTAATCCTAGCAACAGGAGCATAAGTATCAAAGAAATCAATACCTTCCTTTTGTCTAAAGCCTTGGATAACCAATCTGGCTTTATACTTGTCTATGCTTCCATCCACCTTCATCTTCCTTTTGAAGATCCATTTACTATTCAATGGTTTAAAACCAGGTGGTAAATCAGACGGTTTCCAAGTATTATTGTGCATAATAGAGTCAATCTCATCTTGGATTGCCTCTTTCCAAAATGCAGCATCCCTTGAAGCCATAGCTTCACTGTAGGTCCTAGGATCTTCATCAACATTGAAACAATATTTATATTGAAATTGAATTTCATTCCTTGATCCTTCTACCAGATATAGTTGGAAATCGCCACCAAAAGATTTGGTTTTTCTTGCTCTTACACTCCTCCTAGGCTCAGAAGGCTCAGGAGGGGAAACAGTCACTTGGTCAGATGCACCAAAGTTACTAGAACTTGCAATCATGTCTGCAGGTTTAGGTAAAGATGTAAACCTATCCTCATTGCCAAAATCAGCATCTCGTGACTCAATAATAGAGTGCACGGATACATAATCATTAGGTTCTATGACATAGAATCTATAGCATTTAGAATTCTCAGGATAGCCAGTGAATACACAATCTATACCTCTTTGACCTATATTATTTATTTTAGGATCAGTCAATCTTACCACAGCTCTACAGCCCCAAACTCTGAGATAACTCAGCTTTGGTGCCTTTTTATACCAAAGTTCATAAGGGGTTATCTTGTTCCTTTTATTAGGAACTCTATTTAATAGATAACAGGCTGTCAACATAGCCTCACCCCAAAATCCATCACTAAGGCCAGAATAGCATATCATGGAATTAACCATTTCTTTTAATGTCCTATTCTTTCTTTCAGATATACCATTTTGTTGTGGGGTATATGGAGCAGTGGTCTGATGTATTATACCAGTAGATTGAAAATATACTGGATCATAATATTCACCTCCCCTATCAGTGCGAAGTGTTTTAATCTTCACACCATGATAAAGCTCTACTTCCTCTTTATAAATTTTAAATTTATCAAGAGCTTCATCTTTTGTATGACACAAATAAACATAGCAATATCTAGTAGCATCATCAATAAAAGTAACTACATACTTTTTATTACCAAGTGAAGGTGTTGAATGAAAATCACACAAATCACTGTGTACAAGTTCTAATACCTTAGTATCTCTAATGACATTTTTGGCGAAAGGTTGTCTAGTAATCTTAGTCAACACACAAGTATTACATTTTTCACCATTCAATTCAAAAGCAGGTATTAGACTCATTTTTGACATGTCTTTCATTCTCTTGTAATGTACGTGTCCTAGTCTAGCATGTCATAATTCAGATTTACCACAATTATTGCTAGAACTAGTAGAAGCCATGCAAACAGAATTATTAATAAACGACACATCCAAATTTAATTTAAACATGCCATTCAAATATCCAAAGCCAATAAAGGTACCATGTCTAGACAATATGTACTTGTCGCTTTCCAAGACTTGCTTGTAGCCACAATTATTTAATACAATACCAGATACTAAGTTCTTACGAATACCAGGTACATACACAACATTGTTTAAAAATAAAGAGTTTCCAGAAGTAAAGACTAGATTAACAGATCCTAGTCCTTTAATCGGTTCAGTTGCAACATTGCCCATCTTTAATAAAGATCCATCTTCAATTGGCTTAAAGTCCTTGAACCATTGAAGATTTTTGCATACATGACATGTTGCTCCTGAATCCACCCACCATGATAAATCATCATCCTGTACATAGAATGTTTCAGAAATTATTGATACATAATAATTTTCAACAGAATGATCAGTAGGTACCAAAAACAAACCTGATTGCTTTCCAGGATCCTTGGATCCACTAGCACCAGCCTCGTTTTTTCCTTTACCTCCACCCTTAGACCTGCAGTCTTTCTTAAAGTGTCCGGGTTTCCCACACTTCCAGCAAGTCACTTTTGGTTTCTTATCAGAACCTTTGTTGTTATTGCTTTGCCACTTTCGTTTCCCTTTACCAGCCTTAGAGGATTCACCCTCCTCCACCATGTTCACAGAAGAACCAGCCATGGTTTTAGTACCACCAACAGAACCCCTTTCCATATCACGTATGGATTGTTCAATTTGGAAATGACTTCCAAGTTCAACCAGATTCAATTCCTCTTTTTTATGTTTCAGATTGTTTTTAAAATCCTTCCAAGAGGGGGGCAGTTTATCTATGATACTAGAGACAGAAATTGATTCATCCATTTTCATATCATATTGTGCAAACTGTCCTAAAATCCTTTGCAATTCGTGGTACTGTTCCATGACAGGCCTAGCGTCTACCATTTTATAGTTATTAAAATTACCAACTAGGAATTTCTTACTAGACGCATCTTCTGCCATGTATTTGGCTTCTAGGGTATCCCATAATTCTTTTGCAGACTCTACGTTTTGATAAATATCAAATAATGAATCAGACATACCGTTAAGAATATGACCACGACATATGTAGTCTGCGTTTTCCCACTTAGAACGATTACGAGTCTGTTCCAGCGTTTCATTCTCAACAGCCTCAGGGCACGGGGTACTCAGAACATATACCACTTTCAGATTCGTCAGATAAAAGTGCATCTTTTTCTGCCATCTACGAAAATCCTGCCCAGAAAACTTCTCCAACTTTGCAAACGTCTTGTTCAGATCTTTCACAGAATCAGGGTTCGTCATCCAAATTGATTTGATCTTTGTAGGGAATATAGGGTAATAACGAACACCAGTGGATATACTTAATCTCTGAAAGGCGTGTAATCACTTTCAGATCAAATCAATTTGGCGGTTCTACCAAATTATTCAATCGGATACAATTCAGAGAATGAGAATTTTCTGTATGTGTTGGGTCTGAGATATATTGAACCGTTATATGATAATGACCAAACAAACTGTAAGATATAACTTTTCACACACACATCAAACCATAACACAAGGTGGCGTATAAGATGGAATTCTAGAGAGAGAAAGTTAGAGGTTTAGGGAACTTAGTGAGAGAAAGTGAAAGATATTATTATGAGCTCCAACTCTCTACCTTGGAAGGTAGAGAGTATTTATAGTCTTACATAACTCGCCACACTTTGGGCTGTGGATCAGGCATACAGTGGGTAAAGACCCGTCCGTCCTCCACGGTGTTACTTAACTAAATAACTACTTAACTTAAAAGAACTACGACTACGAGCTTTCTAACGAATACATATACTTGAGGTGACCGACTCTTTAATACCGGGAATTTCTAATTCCTAACAATCTCCCCCTAAGGGAGGTCACCTCAATAATGTACCAAAATTACATAGAATACAAATAGATATAACATTTAACAATTGATCTTGCATTCTTGATGTAGTCCTTTGCTCCTAAGCTCGTAGTCATTGATTCTTCACAATGCATGTTTGGTTATTCCAAGTGGAGGTCTTTTACTGATCCACGTGATGATAAGTTTGAGCCATCTTTGGAGATCATCAGCTATCAAAAATCTCTGAGACATCCATTGTGGTGTTGTGACTTTGGGACCGACATGCTCACATTCTGGATCATGATATCTTCTCATCAGAGTAGCGGAAGCATTTTTTGAATCATGATATAGGCAGCAGCGTAGCAGAAGCTTGGTGTGAAAATATCAGAGTCATTGATGCACTAATCATGATTTCTTTTGAGATGAATGTGTTAAGTGAGCATGCGGCTATGGATTGACCGCTTCATTCTGATCAGCTGCAAACGTCGGGTGTACCTGCATACAACAGTTAGCAATAAATCGCACGAAAGTGTCTTTGATCACTTTCGATGAATTGAGGTACACGGCCCACGGTTCCCCGTTGATCAGTACAAGTACTGCCTGTGATCAGGTAGGATTCCTAAGAATCTCCTTGACAGGGTTTCGCAGCTGTTCTAGCTGTTCTCAAACCGGAACGTCTCAAAGAAGACAACACGGAGTGAGTGAACCAGCGAATTTTAAGTCCACTGATTGATGAAAAGAGATTTGAGAAACAATCGTGTATTGCTCAATAGAAATTGTTTTTTGCAATACAACGAAGGTTTTATTGAAAATCAATTATCAATCATAACAATACCTTTTGGTTTGAAAAATGAGTACACAGTCGATGTGCTAAAGAAAAGAGTTTTTTAAGCACAAAGACTGGTTTTTCAAAGGTATCCGTCAATCCCTAACCTGAACCAGGATTGATTCAAGAAATTGAATCGCCCCATTGTTTCTGTTCAGTTGTCACATGGTTGATCTATATGATAGATCTCACATGCCACCTACCAGGAGCTTGTTTGATGTTGGCTCCAGAAGGCTTTCCATCTTCATTGTGAATGTGTAAACACATCACTCAGATGTTCTGGCAATACCACAAGGATAATGCGTAGGACTCAAGATATAATCTCTCTTTCCACATTATGTGAAACAGAGAGTCTTCATTGAAAGTGTCCTAATGAGATTTATTGATGATCTCGTGGCTCTAGACTCAATTTGTGCATATTTGGATCCTATAGCGGAGACTAGGGAGAGGGTCTCCTTTTTCAATATCAACAATCTCTAAGAGAAAGTCGATAGATAATTTCGGTTCCCCGTGAGAATGAAACAAGTCCTTTTAAGAGGAACTTGAGTGGTTTGGAAAGTTGAAGTGCAGTGCGTCACTGGGTCCATGACGTCTTGTCTTCAATACCGATGTTACCATCAGTAGCATATGAAGTGAACCCGGTTTCTGCCCTAAGGTTGAATTAATGGAGGGCTATTTGTTTTCACCCTTTTCTCATTCAATTCTTTTTAATTCTTCAACCCCTTCAGTGCTTACCGAGACTTCATAGCTAGAACCTTGTTGGGTTTATTCCAGTACTAGCTCAGTCTTAGTCCGCACTCTTCCCATATCTCATTTTTCTCCTTTTATCATCATACCTAAGGACTTCTACACTAACTAGTGGATTGTCCCTGGGTAGATCCCTCCGGTTCTGGCGGATCATGGGAACACATACCTAACCTTATCATCCTTATATCACCGTACATGAAGTAAAGTTGGTCGGTCTATTTGGTATTGTTCGTCTGCCATTGGATCCAATTGAAAACCATTTGAAAATCAATTCAGATACTTGTGATATATTATCAAAGCATTTTGTACCTGAATTGTTTTTGATATTTTTAGAACGAGAACTCCCCCTCATCATGTGCATCAAGTATGTGAAAATATTTTGCACACGGAGGCAAGAGAAAGAATTAACTTCTTTGATTACCATTTTCTAAAAGATATCAACATCACTTCCCTCAACAGATCAAGTGGGAATAGCATTTCCGGGAAGGATGAGGTTTCCATGAATTTGCTCCCCCTCAATATGTGCCTCGAGGTTTGAAAAGAGTTTTGCACATACTAGAGGGAACCTGCACATTAGGATGAATGATCACGTTTCAAATCAAAGGTTTAAGATAGATGCTCCCCCTCAACATGTGCATTGAAAAATTGAAATCGTTTGTCACATGTGAGAAGGACAGCATGTACATTCTTTTATAACCATTTACCTGATTATCAGTTTAGGTCCAATTTAAATCACACATTCTCCCCCGATCACAATTATCAAATTATTTGAGATTTGTGATCTCGTATAGATTTAAATTGATTTTGAAAGCTTTTAAGGAGAATTGTGACTTGATTGTGAAAGTGTTTTAACTGATATGTATCAGATTTTAAGACTTTAAACTCCATTTATAAAAACATGCATGTATATCTTTTGAAAACAATTTAATGCCAAATAACTTTTTAATTTAATTGAAATCATTCTCCCCCTCAATCAATGACATAGGTTGTTGATTGAGAGATAGAGATTTTGACAAATAAGTCCTGATGATTATCAAAAATAGAGTTTGAGTTATTTTTAAAAGCATTTGGTTTTCAGCAGATAAATGTTTATAGAATCAGAGCATGGAATTTGAAAACATGGAAAAACATGGCTCTGTTCTTTCTTTAAAGCCGGGTTATTGCCTGAAAATGACAATAAACCATTTTCTCTTTCTCCCAAAAAATAATTTTTTGATTTTTTGATTTTTTTTTTTTTTTTTTTTTTTTTTAAATTCGAACAACATCTAAAATCCCGTGTCATTCTTTGAATGACAGCTCAAAGACCGTAGATATAATCGAACCGGAAAGAAACATGACAAAAATGACAATATTTTTTGAAGATTTTTCGACTTTTTCAGATTTTTATGGATTTTGAAAGTTTTATAATTTTGTATTTTGTTTTTCGAATAGATATATACAAGAGATAGATGAAGATAGACCTTTACTCCTCGTCTTCCTCCTGAAGACGTTTGAGAGTTTCTGGTTGAAGGCTTTTCAAACCAAGACGTGGAAGAATAAACTCAAAACGTTCTCTTGGAAGAGCTTTGGTGAAGATGTCCGCTAACTGATATTCAGACCTCACAAAATATAGTTCCACTACACCTTTTTCCACTTGTTCCCTGATGAAATGATGTCGAATGTCGATATGCTTTGCTCTTGAGTGTTGAACGTTGTTGCATGAGAGAGCAATAGCACTTTTATTATCACAGTACAGAGGAATTTTGTTGAATTCAAAGCCATAGTCAGATAATTGAGATCTCATCCATAAGATTTGAGCACAACAAGATGACATGGCTATGTATTCAGCCTCTGTAGAGGAAATAGAAGTACTCATTTGCTTCTTTGAAGACCAGCTCACAAGCTTATCCCCCAAAAACTGAGCACCTCCTGACGTACTTCGACGTGTATCTCTGCATGATCAGCATCTGCATAGGCCGTTAGTGACATACCGGTGTCTTTCGGGTACCAAAGTCCCATATTGATGGTTCCTTGGAGATACCGAAAGACCCGTTTAACTGCTTCAAGGTGCTTTTTGGTAGGCTTAGCCTGGTATCTAGCACACATGCACACAGAGAACAAAATGTCTGGTCTACTAGCAGTGAGATACATCAGGGATCCAATCATACTTCGATATTTAGTTTGGTCAATCATGATCCCTGAGAGGTCCTCATCTAGTTTGGTTCGGTCAATCATGGGGGTGTCAACAGGGTCACTTGAATCAAATCCAAATTTCTTTAAAATCTCTGTTGCATATTTAGATTGATATATGAAAATGCCTCCGGGACTTTGAGAAATTTGTAATCCCAAGAAAAATGACATTTGTCCCATCATTGACATTTGAAACTTTGAACTCATTTCATTTGAAAAACGATCACATTCCATTTGGTCAGTCGAGGCAAAAATAATATCATCAACATAAATTTGAACATGAATCAAATGTTTGCCTGACTTCCTGGTGAACAATGTAGGATCAACTGCTCCTTTGATGAATCCGGTTGATAGAAGAAACTTTGATAGTGTATCATACCATGCCCTTGGAGCTTGCTTTAAACCGTAAAGAGCCTTCTTCAGACGATAAACGTGAGAAGGATGCTCTTGGTTCACGAATCCTTCGGGTTGGCTTACGTAGACAACTTCCTTAAGATCTCCGTTCAGAAATGCCGTCTTTACATCCATCTGATATACCACCATGTTCTTACTAGCAGCATTAGCCAAAAAGATTCTGATTGCCTCGATTCGAGCAACTGGAGCAAAAGATTCTTCAAAGTCTATACCCTCCTCTTGACGATATCCTTTAGCAACTAATCGAGCCTTGTTCTTCAACACATCACCATGCTCATCAAGTTTTACTTTGAAGATCCATTTTAGAGCTATAATCATAGCACAGTCCGGAGCAGGTACTAACTCCCATACATCAAGACGATCAAACTCATGAATTTCATCTTGCATAGCATTGAACCAGCTATCTTCATTCATAGCAGTTTTAACATCTTTTGGTTCGATCTTAGATAGTACGGAGTTGAAGAAGCACCATAAGGCATCGGTTGCGAGTTGCTTCCGGGTTGACACAGGGCGAGAGGGATTACCAATGATGTTGTCTAATGGATGATCGTGAGTCCATTTTCTGAGGTGTTCATGTGGCATTGGTTGAGGAACTGAAGTAGCTGAGTCGATGTCTTCTGAAGAAGATGGTTCTGATGATGATTCAGGAGTAGCAAATATGTTTTCAAATGGAGCATCTTCAGGAGTCGCAAAGGGATTAACTTCATTATTGATGTCAGAAACATTTCCATGATGTACATTTGAAGAATGATGATTTGTTGATGAGACTGAAGGATCAGCAGCAGGTGCTTCTTGGCTTAAAGATATTGAGACTGAAGGATTGACTTCATTCACTGGAATATGAGCATCCTCTGTTGTAGGGATCAGCACCTCATTAGTAGTCGACTCATACAGTTCATCAAACATTGGATCAAACAATTTCTTTACATCATCTTCAGATGGAGGTACATATGGCGTTTCTTGAGAGGAGTTTGGAACAAGGGATGAACCAATAGGACTGTTTTGAAGTGCGGGACCTGAGCTGGAGTGTCCAGGAGCCATTTGACCGGTCAGCTCATCAAACGTAACGTGAATTGTTTCCATGATATTTCGGGTTCTTTTGTTGTAGATCCGGTATCCCTTTTTGTTTGGTGCATATCCTACAAATACTCCAATGTCAGCTTTAGCTCTAAGTTTGCCCAAGTCTTGACCCTCATTAGTTGGATAGCACAAGGCACCAAACACACGAAGGAAAGATAGATTAGGTTTTCTGTTGTGGACAAGTTCATATGGAGTTTTTCCATGAATGGTGTGAATCAGGGAACGATTTTGTGTGTAGCATGTGTTAGGAATTAGAAATTCCCGGTATTAAAGAGTCGGTCACCTCAAGTATATGTAATCGTTAGAAAGCTCGTAGTCGTAGTTCTTTTAAGTTAAGTAGTATTTCAGTTAAGTAACACCGTGGAGGACGGACGGGTCTTTACCCACTGTATGCCTGATCCACAGCCCAAAGTGTGGCGAGTTATGTAAGACTATAAATACTCTCTACCTTCCAAGGTAGAGAGTTGGAGCTTATAATAATATCTTTCACTTTCTCTCACTAAGTTCCCTAAACCTCTAACTTTCTCTCTCTAGAATTCCATCTTATTCGCCACCTTGTGTTATGGTTTGATGTGTATGTGAAAAGTTATAACTTACAATTGGTATCAAGAGCCATGGTTAGATCATATCTTGCACATCTTTGGATTTATAGTGGTTTTTAGGTGGTTTTTGAGTTTGAAAAAGTTTAGTGGTTTTTGCATCATTTGGTTGATTTCTTGTGTTAAAGTTTGAATTTTGTTGGTACTTTTATGTTTAGAATCATCAAAAGTGTTTAGGTTTTCATTTGGTAAGCTTGAATCATCTTGGTTGGGTTGTTTTTGGATTGAAAAGTGAAGGTTATTTGGTTTTTCAAGCTAGCGACTTAGCTCTCGGACTTGTTTTCTTGGTAGCGACTTACTTCATAGTTTTGTAGCGACTTACAGTTATAAAAGCTAGCGAGTTAGAGCTAGCGAGTTAAAGTACAAGTAGTGGAATCTCCACTACGGTTAGCGACTTGTGGTAGCGACTTAGTCTGTAGCGAGTTGCTCTTTAGCGACTTGCATATCTAGCGACTTGTGTAGCGAATTACTGCACAAATTTGGCTAGCGACTTAGTCTGTAGCGAGTTACTACTTAGCGACTTGCTTTTCTGTTGGCGACTTGGGACTCTAGCGACTTAGACGTGTAGCGAGTTAAGGGTTAGCGACTTAGTGCACTAATTTCTAGCGACTTAGTGCATTATTTGGTAGCGAGTTAGCACTTTATCATCTAGCAACTTGAGTGATTGTTTACGGTTTTCTCTTGATTTAGTAAAATCCCGTGAAAGAATCTATTTCCCGGTTTAATCATAGAGTTATAAAATCCCGTATAATCTGTTAACATGTCTACCAACATTCCCACTGTTCCCACTGTCATCTCCACTGTTGCCGAGGATGTTCAAGCAGCTGGCTCAGATACTCGTCCACCAATGCTTGACAGAACTGATTACGATTCTTGGGCTCAACGAATCAGATTGTATTGCCTTGGAAAGGAAAATGGTGTAAACATTCTCAAATCCATTGATGAAGGACCATATCGGGTTGAAACGACTAGAGACATACTTGATACTAATGAAGATGGTACTCCTGTCTACGGAATGGACAGACCTAAGATGTACAATGAGCTTGATAATGAGGAGAAAAAGAGATTCGATGCAGATATCAGGGCTTCAAACATTGTTCTTCAAGGTCTTCCTAAAGACATCTACAAGCTGATCAATCATAACACTGATGCAAAGGCTGTTTGGGATAACGTTAAGATGCTTCTCTCAGGTTCAGAATTAACTATGGAAGACAGGGAATCCCAACTCTATGATGAATTTGAGCACTTCAAGATGAAACCAGATGAGAGTGTCTATGGGTACTATGTGAGATTTCATAAGTTAGTGAATGACATGAGGAACATCAAGATGACTATGCCTAACATTCAGTTGAACTCAAAATTTGTGAACAACATGAATCCCGAATGGCACAAGTTTGTTACCGCTGTGAAGCTCACTAAAGGATTGAAGAACACAAACTATGAGCAACTCTATGCCTTCCTCCTTCAGAATGAAAGACATGCCATGTTTGAAAAATTGATTCTCAATCAGTTCAAAACTAACCCAGGAGAGACAAGCTCGTCTAATGATTCAACTGCCTTCTACTCAAACATTGGAATCACAACCAAAGCATCACAAGTCATTCCCTTGGGTAATGGTAATCACAAACTCATCCCTGATCCTCAGTTCAAACAAGCTGATGCTGATGCACACGTGGGTAACATCATTAATCAACTTGCTCTTCTCATTAGTCAAAACATGAATTCTCTTCCACAAACCAACAACAACCTCAGAACTGCATCTAACCCACATAATCAAGCCACTATTAAAGATGGAAGGATCGTGGTGCAACCAGTTCAGGAAAGAAAGTATGAACAGGGACGAGGTGGAGCTGGGAGAGGTTATGTTGGAAACCAGAATCGAGGAAGGAATGGTAACCCAGGTCAAGCTAAGCCAATCAAATGCTTTAACTGTGGTGGTGAGGGACACTTTGCAAGGAACTGCACTTCTCCAAAGCGTCCACAAAATGCCGAATACTTCAGAGATAAGATGTTGCTGGCTCAAGCTCAGGACAATGGTGCTACTTTGAATGAAGAGGAACTGCTGTTTCTTGCTGAAGGCAATGCCAAGACCTATGATGCAGATGTAGATGAGCAGCCCATTCAGGAGATAGGTCACAATCATCAAAATGCCTTTCAAGTCGGTGACTGCGATGCTTACGACTCTGATGTGGATGATGGACCTACTGCACACACAATATTTATGGCTAGCATCTCTCCCATGGTGTCTCCCAAGGTCACTTCTTCACCACAAGCTGGCCCATCAAAGGACAAACTCATCTCTGAGGTATTAAAGCTATATGATGATGCTGATGAGCAACAGATGCATGACAAAGTACAACCAACCGAAACTTTTGAATCAAATATTGAAAATACGGGTAATATCAATATTGTCCCATATGATCAATACGTGAAACAAAGTGAAAGTGAAGTTGTACCTAGTGATGCATCTTCTGCAGTCAACAATGACTATGTCTTTGATGAATACACTGCATGTGCTCCTGATGATTCCATTATCTCTGAACTAAATGCCTATAAGGAACGTGTTGCCATTTATGAACAACGTGCAAAATTTGAGTTGACCACTCGTGAGCAGGAAATGGATGACCAAGTGCGTACAGTAATTAGAAAAAGTAATTTTAGAGAAGAAGTATTGAAACAAGAATTAAATTCTTTGCAAGAAAAACTTTCTAAAACAGCTAAGCAAAAACAAGAACTTCAAGAAAACGTGAAAATGCTTAAGCAAGAATTTAATGTAAAAGAATCAAAGCTCTTAAGAGATTTTTCTAATCTGAAAACTTTGAAAAACAAACTTGAAAACAAGTTGTACATACAAGGAAACACCATTCAGACTGCTCACATGGTCACCAAACATCGAGTCTTAAGCGATAAGCATAGCATTCCCCTTGTTGAGGAACCAAATCCAGAGGTAATCAAAAAGGCTAGAAATGCTCATAAGGTGATTTATGATGGTAATGAAATTCTTAAGCCTAGGCAGAAACCTAGTTGCGTTGAGTGCACTGAGGAAGATAAGAAATCAGATGAAGTCACTAGGGAAAGGATGAACAAAAAACTAGATGACCCTAAATGCAAAGAGAAAAAAATAATTATCTCTCCTCACGATTACAAAAAGGAAAACTGGATTGCATTGAACAAGTTTAAGCCTCAGACTTTGTTGACTCCCGAACAAGTCTTCTGGAAAATGGATTTAGATAAGCAGAAAGCCGAAAATATTGTAGAAACAAACCCTCCCCTTCGAAAAATGCCTAGAGCAACTGTGTATCCTCCTAATACACCTATGCATCTTGTACCTAGAACAATTGCCACTAAAAGCAAGACATTAATTAGCCAATACGTTATATTCCAACTATTTGTTGATTTTGAAAAAACTTGCAAGAAAAGGATCACTCCCACTGGTATAACTGAAGGTGAAAGAGGTTTTGAACAAATGAAAAATGTTATTTAACTGAGGTCATGCCTTTCTTTAAACTTCTAAAAGATCACTTTGAGAGTCTTAAAAAGGGGGTAGAAGCTGATATTAAGGGTATGGAAAAGGAATTTGATGCAATGGTTGCTGAAGTTAGTGATTATGAGCGTGCACTAAAATATAATGAGATTGAGAGAAAGAACTTGCATACATTAAATGAGAATCTTATTACTGAATGTGTTGCTCAAGATGTGTTTTTCACCGCTTCAAATTGCTCCATTAATGCTTCAAAATTTCATGAATTATCTGTGGCCCTGAAAGTCTCCCATGATCGTGTCATTGAGCTTGAAAAAACTAATTCTAAACTAAACGAGAAAATTGAACTGGATGATCACGACACGTTGGTTAAACACTTTTCTAAACTAGAAGTTGAGTATTTTAATTTACAACTAAAATATCAACATCTCAAAGAAAATGTCAAAACTTCAAATATCAAGACATCTTCAGATGCTCCAGAGTTTGATGCAGTTTTTCAAATTAACAAACGTGATGAACAGATTCAAGCTCAGTCCAACACGATCAGAAAGTTGAAAGCCCAAATCTCTCAATTAAAGGGTCAAACGAACAATATGACAGGCTCCCAAATGCCTCCCTCTTTAGATTCTCAGAATTCTCAAACGTTTCATCTTCAAAACCTAGTAAATGTTTTACAAAAGGAAAACGAAAGTTTTCTAGAAGAGAATGAAAAGGTTAAACGTCATTTCAATGAGTTGTTTGAATCAATTAAAGTCACTCGTAACAAAAACAACGAACAAATAACTTCATTGCAAAAGGAAATTGAGAATCTGAAGAGTCAGGTAAAAGGGAAAATGCCAATGATCAATAAGGAGAATGTTGTATCTAAGGTTCACTCTGGGAATAAATCTACTTTATCTGTGACATATGTCCCCCCTCACCTAAGGAACAACAAACTTGCCATTCAAACATATTTCTCATCCCTTAAGGATTGCTTAGAATGCCTGCGTGAGATTGTTGAAGAGGATAAGCTAGAGAAACCTCATGATAATGCAATTGGACATGCATGCCTATATGCCAAACGATCTCAAGAAATCTTAGAATGTTTGATCACTATATGCCCAAAAACATTAGGTGAGAGAGTTAACCCCTTGATTCCATGCTCAATGCCTAAGGCCAAACATGACATGAACTCGATTCCCAATGGTTTGAATGTGAGGAGTAGTGCACCAGTGAGTAGTTCAGATTTTAGATCTGTCAATACTAGGAAAGTGAACTCAAATGTGCCTTCTAGGAGTACTAATCTCAGTACCTCTAATGTTAAGAAAGTGAACCTTAGTGCACCTGCATGTAGTTCAGATCCCAGCACATCTAAACAGGTGGTGCAAAGAGTAGTAAAACAAACTAATGTTCCCATTCCCTCTACAGGAGTAATCAGTGACATTAAAGGGAGCAGGTCAAAGTCTCAAGACAATACAAGGAATGATAGGACCTCTCAAGCTAAGAATGTGCACTGGAATAGAGTAGAAGAACAATCTAGGAACCTTAAGTTTGAATCGAATAAAACGAATCGTGTTGATTCTAGTATTAGCCATAGGCGTACTGTAATTAATTCGAATTCTGATACTATTTGCAAACATTGTACTGATGATTGCTTGAATTCTGTTTCTAATCATGAATGTGATGTTAATGTTCTGCCTAATGATGTTAATTGTCCAGTTAATGTTATTAATACTAAAATTCATGCTAAAAAGGCTAAAAGGCAAATGCGAAAGAGAGTTAGAAAACAATGGAAACCCACAGGAAGAACATTCAGCAGGATAGGCTTTTATTGGATACCTGTTGGTCATAAAACTAATCAGATTATGCCCACTAGAAAATGGATGCCTACTGGTAGAACTATTCCCTTAAGAAGTGGTCACACTGTAAATAGGGCTAATACAGACACTAGTATTGCATCTATTCACAATGATTCCACTGCTTCACTGTCTGACATGAATGCTTCTATTTCTGATGTGGGTGGTCCAACTGTTGCTACTAACCAAATGGAACCCATTCTTGCATGGGGATCCCAAATATCCAGTTATCCATTCTTGTCTGTGTTCAACTGCAGATCGTTCAAATCGTTCTGTGGTACCTGGACTCAGGCTGTTCCAAGCATATGACTGGAGACCGGTCACGGCTCATGAACTTCGTGAGCAAATTCATCGGGACTGTTAGATTTGGTAATGATCATTTCGGTGCTATTATGGGTTATGGAGATTATGTTGTTGGCGATAGTGTCATCTCCAGAGTATATTATGTGGAAGGTTTAGGTCATAATCTGTTCTCTGTTGGTCAATTCTGTGATTCTGATCTAGAAGTAGCCTTCAGAAAACATACCTGCTTTGTTAGAGATCTTAATGGAAAGGAACTGCTGAAAGGAACTCGTGGCTCAAACCTTTACACTATCTCTATCGATGACATGATGAGAGCATCACCAATCTGCTTGTTATCAAAGGCTTCAAAAACAAAGTCATGGTTATGGCATCGTCGTCTCAATCACTTGAACTTCGGCACCATCAACGATCTTTCCAGAAAGGACTTAGTTGTAGGTTTACCTAGACTAAAGTATGAAAAGGATCATCTTTGTTCAGCTTGCCAATTGGGAAAAAGCAAGAAGTATGCCCATAAACCCAAACCTTCTAACTCTGTCACAGAAGTTCTTCATATGATTCATATAGATTTATGTGGACCAATGAGGGTGCAGAATATCTTTGGGAAGAAATATGTGTTAGTTGTGGTTGATGATTATTCTAGATTCACCTGGGTCAAGTTCTTAAGGACAAAGGATGAAACTCCTGATATCATCATCAAACTCATCAAACAGCTGCAGGTTAGACTAAACAAGACTGTCAGAATTATCAGAACAGACAATGGAACTGAGTTTGTCAACAAACAACTTAGTGAATTCTATGTAAGCATTGGAATCAGCCATCAAAGAAGTGTTCCACGAACCCCTCAACAGAACGGTGTAGTTGAAAGACGAAATCGTACTCTTGTTGAAGCTGCTAGAACAATGCTGATTTACTCAAAGGTTCCAATGTTTCTCTGGGCTGAAGCAATTGCCACTGCATGTTACACACAAAATCGTTCCCTGATTCACACCATTCATGGAAAAACTCCATATGAACTTGTCCACAACAGGAAACCCAATCTATCTTTCCTTCGTGTGTTTGGTGCCTTGTGCTATCCAACTAATGAGGGTCAAGACTTGGGCAAACTTAGAGCTAAAGCTGACATTGGAGTATTTGTAGGATATGCACCAAACAAAAAGGGATACCGAATCTACAACAAAAGAACCCGAAATATCATGGAAACAATTCACGTTACGTTTGATGAGCTGACCGGTCAAATGGCTCCTGGACACTCCAGCTCAGGACCCGCACTTCATAACAGCCCTATTGGTTCATCCCTTGTTCCAAACTCCTCTCAAGAAACACCATATGTACCTCCATCTGAAGATGATGTAAAGAAATTGTTTGATCCAATGTTTGATGAACTGTATGAGTCCACTACTAATGAAGTGCTGATCCCTACAACAGAGGATGCTCAGATTCCAGTGAATGAAGTCAATCCATCAGTTTCAATATCTGTAAGTCAAGAAGCACCTACTGCTGATCCTTCAGTCTCATCAACAAATCATCATTCTTCAAATGTACATCATGGAAATGTTTCTGGCATCAATGATGAAGTTAATCCCTTTGCGACTCCTGAAGATGCTCCATTTGAAAACATATTTGCTACTCCTGAATCATCAGCAGAACCATCTTCTTCAGGAGACATCGACTCAGCTACCTCAGTTCCTCAACAAATGCCACATGAACACCTCAGAAAATGGACTCACGATCATCCATTAGACAACATCATTGGTAATCCCTCTCGTCCTGTATCAACCCGGAAGCAACTTGCAACCGATGCCTTATGGTGCTTCTTCAACTCCGTACTATCTAAGATCGAACCAAAAGACGTTAAAACTGCCATGAATGAAGATAGCTGGTTCAATGCTATGCAAGATGAAATTCATGAGTTTGATCGTCTTGATGTATAGGAGTTAGTACCTGCTCCAGACTGTGCTATGATTATAGCTCTCAAATGGATCTTCAAAGTAAAACTTGACGAGCATGGTGATGTGTTGAAAAACAAGGCTCGATTGGTTGCTAAAGGATATCGTCAAGAGGAGGGTATAGACTTTGAAGAATCATTTGCTCCAGTTGCTCGAATCGAGGCAATCAGAATCTTTTTGGCTAATGCTGCAAGTAAGAACATGGTGGTATATCAGATGGATGTAAAGACGGCATTTCTGAACGGAAATCTTAAAGAAGTCGTCTACGCCAGCCAACCTGAAGGATTTGTGAATCAAGAGCATCCTACTCACGTTTATCGTCTGAAGAAGGCTCTTTACGGTTTAAAGCAAGCTCCAAGGGCATGGTATGATACACTATCAAAGTTTCTTCTATCAACCGGATTCATCAAAGGAGCAGTTGATCCTACATTGTTCACCAGGAAGTCAGGCAAACATTTGATTCATGTTCAAATTTATGTTGATGATATTATTTTTGCCTCGACTGACCCAATGGAATGCGATCGTTTTTCTAATGAAATGAGTTCAAAGTTTCAAATGTCAATGATGGGACAAATGTCATTTTTCTTGGGATTACAAATTTCACAAAGTCCCGGAGGCATCTTCATAAATCAATCTAAATATGCAACAGAGATTTTAAAGAAATTTGGATTTGATTCATGTGACCCTGTTGACACCCCCATGATTGACCGAACCAAACTAGATGAGGACCTCTCAGGGATCATGATTGACCAAACGAAATATCGGAGTATGATTGGATCCCTGATGTATCTCACTGCTAGTAGACCAGACATTTTGTTCTCTGTGTGCATGTGTGCTAGATACCAGGCTAAGCCTACTAAAAAGCACCTTGAAGCAGTTAAACGGGTCTTTCGGTATCTCCAAGGAACCATCAATATGGGACTATGGTACCCGAAGGACACCGGTATGTCACTAACGGCCTATGCAGATGCTGATCATGCAGGTTGTCAAGATACACGTCGAAGTACGTCAGGAGGTGCTCAGTTTTTGAGTGATAAGCTTGTGAGCTGGTCTTCAAAGAAGCAAATGAGTACTTCTATTTCCTCTACAGAGGCTGAATACATAGCCATGTCATCTTGTTGTGCTCAAATCTTATGGATGAGATCTCAATTATCTGACTATGGCTTTGAATTCAACAAAATCCCTCTGTACTGTGATAATAAAAGTGCTATTGCTCTCTCATGCAACAACGTTCAACACTCAAGAGCAAAGCATATCGACATTCGACATCATTTCATCAGGGAACAAGTTGAAAAAGGTGTGGTGGAACTATATTTTGTGAGGTCTGAATATCAATTAGCTGACATCTTCACCAAAGCTCTTCCAAGAGAACGTTTTGAGTTTATTCTTCCACGTCTTGGTCTGAAAAGCCTTCAACCAGAAACTCTCAAACGTCTTCAGGAGGAAGACGAGGAGTAAAGGTCTATCTTCATCTATCCCTTGTACATATATATTTGAAAAACAAAATAGAAAAATATAAAACTCTCAAAATCCATAAAAATTTGAAAAATTCGAAAAATCTTCAAAAATATTGTCTTTTTGTCATTTTTCTCTCGATTCGATAATATCTACGGTCTTTGTGCTGTCATTCAAAGAATGACACGGGTCTTTAGATATTGTTCGAATTTAAAAAAAAAAAAAAAAAAAAAAAAAAAAAAAAAAAAAAAAAAAAAAATCAAAAAATCAAAAAATATTTTTGGGAGAAAGAGAAAAAAATGGTTTATTGTCATCTTCAGGCAATAACCCGGTTTTAAAGAAAGAACAGAGCCATATCTTACCAAGTTTTCAAATCTTATGCTCTGATTCTATAAACTCCTATCTGCTGAAAACTAAATGCTTTGAAAAATAACTCAATCTCTATTTTTGATAATCATCAGGACTTATTTGTCAAAATCTCTATCTCTCAATCAACAACCTACGTCATTGATTGAGGGGGAGAATGATTTCAATTAAATTAAAAAGTTATTTGGCATTAAAATTGTTTTCAAAAGATATACATGCATGATTTATAAATGGAGTTTAAAGTCTTAAAATCCGACCCTTATCAGTTCAAACGCTTTCACAATCAAGTCACAATTCTCCTTAAAAGCTTTCAAATCAATTTAAATCTATACGAGATCACAAATTTCAAATGATTTGATAATTGTGATCGGGGGAGAATGTGTGATTTAAATTGGATTTAAACTGATAATTAGGTAAATGGTTATAATAGGATGTACATGCTATCCCGCCTACATGTGACAAACGATTTCAATTTTTCAATGCACATGTTGAGGGGGAGCATCTATCTTAAAACCTTTGATTTAAAACGTGATCTTTTATCCCAATGTGCAGGCTCCCTCTAGTATGTGCAAAACTCTTTTCAAACCTCGAGGCACATATTGAGGGGGAGCAAATTTATGGAAACCTCATCCTTCCCGGAAATGCTATATCTACTTGATTTGTTGAGGGAAGTGATGTTGATATCTTTTAGAAAATGGTAATCAAAAGAAGTTAATTCTTTCTCCTGCCTCCGTGTGCAAAACATTTTCAATACTTGATGCACATGTTGAGGGGGAGTTCTCGTTCTAAAAATATCAAAAACAATTCAGGTACAAAAAGCTTTGATAATATATCACAAGTATCTGAATTGATTTTCAAATGGTTTTCAATTGGATCCAATGGCAGATGAACAATACCAAATTGACCGACCAACTTTACTTTATGTACGGTGATATAAGGATGATAAGGTTAGGTATTGGTTCCCATGATCCGCCAGAACCGGAGGGATCTACCCAGGGACAATCCACTAGTTAGTGTAGAAGTCCTTAGGTATGATGATAAAAGGAGAAAAATGAGATAAGGGAAGAGTGCGGACTATGACTGAGCTAGTACTGGAATAAACCCAACAAGGTTCTAGCTATGAAGTCTCGGTAAGCACTGAAGGGGTTGAAGAATTAAAAAGAATTGAATGAAAATAGGGTGAAAACAAATAGCCCTCCATTTATTCAACCTTAGGGCAGAAACCGGGTTCACTTCATATGCTACTGATGGTAACATCGGTATTGAAGACAAGACGTCATGGACCCAGTGACGCACTGCACTTCAACTTTCCAAACCACTCAAGTTCCTCTTAAAAGGGCTTGTTTCATTCTCACGGGGAACCGACATTATCTATCGACTTTCTCTTAGAGATGGTTGATATTGAAGAAGGAGACCCTCTCCCTAGTCTCCGTTATAGGATCCAAATATGCACAAATTGAGTCTAGAGCCACGAGATCATCAATAAATCTCTTTAGGACACTTTCAATGAAGACTCTCTGTTTCACACAATGTGGAAAGAGAGATTATATCTTGAGTCCTACGCATTATCCTTGTGGTATTGCCAGAACATCTGAGTGATGTGTTTAATATTCACGATGAAGATGGAAAGCCTTCTGGAGCCAACATCAAACAAGCTCCTGGTAGGTGGCATGTGAGATCTATCATATAGATCAACCATGTGACAACTGAACAGAAACAATGGGGCGATTCAATTTCTTGAATCAATCCTGGTTCCGGTTAGGGATTGACGGATACCTTTGAAAAACCGGTCTTTGTGCTTATAAACTCTTTTCTTTTGCACATCGACCGTGTACTCATTTTTTAAACCAAAAGGAATTTTTATGATTGATAATTGATTTTCAATAAAACCTTCGTTGTATTGCAAAAACAACTTCTATTGAGCAATACACGATTGTTTTTCAAATCTCTTTTCATCAATCAGTGGACTTAAAATTCGCTGGTTCACTCACTCCGTGTTGTCTTCTTTGAGACGTTCCGGTTTGAGAACAGCTAGAACAGCTGCGAAACCCTGTCAAGGAGATTCTTAGGAATCCTACCTGATCACAGGCAGTACTTGTACTGATCAACGGGGAACCGTGGGCCGTGTACCTCAATTCATCGAAAGTGATCAAAGACACTTTCGTGCGATTTGTTGCTAACTGTTGTATGCAGGTACGCCCGACGTTTGCAGCTGATCAGAATGAAGCAGTCAATCCATAGCCGCATGCTCACTTAACACATTCAACTCAAAAGAAATCATGATTAGTGCATCAATAACTCTGATATTTTCACTCCATGCTTCTGCTACGCTGCTGCCAATATCATGATTCAACAAATGCTTCCGCTACTCTGATGAGAAGATATCATGATCCAGAATGTGAGCATGTCGGTCCCAAAGTCACAACACCACAATGGATGTCTCAGAGATTTTTGATAGCCGATGATCTCCAAAGATGGCTCAAACTCATCATCACGTGGATCAGTAAAAGACCTCCACTTGAAGTAACCAAACATGCATTGTGAAGTATCAATGACTACGAGCTTAAGAGCAAAGGACTACATCAAGAATGCAAGATCAATTGTTAAATGTTATATCTATTTGTATTCAATGTAATTTTGGTACATAATTGAGGTGACCTCCCTTAGGGGGAGATTGTTAGGAATTAGAAATTCCCGGTATTAAAGAGTCGGTCACCTCAAGTATATGTAATCGTTAGAAAGCTCGTAGTCGTAGTTCTTTTAAGTTAAGTAGTATTTCAGTTAAGTAACACCGTGGAGGACGGACGGGTCTTTACCCACTGTATGCCTGATCCACAGCCCAAAGTGTGGCGAGTTATGTAAGACTATAAATACTCTCTACCTTCCAAGGTAGAGAGTTGGAGCTTATAATAATATCTTTCACTTTCTCTCACTAAGTTCCCTAAACCTCTAACTTTCTCTCTCTAGAATTCCATCTTATTCGCCACCTTGTGTTATGGTTTGATGTGTATGTGAAAAGTTATAACTTACAGCATGCAGTGGCAATTGCTTCAGCCCAGAGAAACATTGGAACCTTTGAGTAGATCAGCATTGTTCTAGCAGCTTCAACAAGAGTACGATTTCGTCTTTCAACTACACCGTTCTGTTGTGGGGTTCGTGGAACACTTCTTTGATGGCTGATTCCAGCGCTTTCATAGAATTCACTAAGTTGTTTGTTGACAAACTCAGTTCCATTGTCTGTTCTGATAATTCTGACAGTTTTGTTTAGTCTAACCTGCAGTTGTTTGATGAGTTTGATGATGATATCAGAAGTTTCATCCTTTGTCCTTAAGAACTTGACCCAGGTGAATCTAGAATAATCATCAACCACAACTAACACGTATTTCTTCCCAAAGATATTCTGCACCCTCATTGGTCCACATAAATCCATATGAATCATATGAAGAACTTCTGTGACAGAGTTAGTAGGTTTGGGTTTATGGGCATACTTCTTGCTTTTTCCCAATTGACATGCTGAACAAAGATGATCCTTTTCATACTTTAGTCTAGGTAAACCTACAACTAAGTCCTTTCTGGAAAGATCGTTGATGGTGCCGAAGTTCAAGTGATTGAGACGACGATGCCATAACCATGACTTTGTCTTTGAAGCCTTTGATAACAAGCAAATTGGTGAAGCTCTCATCATGTCATCGATAGAGATAGTGTAAAGGTTTGAGCCACGAGTTCCTTTCAACAGTTCCTTACCATTAAGATTTCTAACGAAGCAGGTATGTTTTCTGAAGGCTACTTCTAGATCAGAATCACAGAATTGGCCAACAGAGAACAGATTATGACCTAAACCTTCCACATAATACACTCTGGAGATGACACTATCACCAACAACATAATCTCCATAACCCATAATAGCACCGAAATGATCATTACCAAATCTAACAGTCCCGATGAATTTGCTCACGAAGTTCATGAGCCGTGACCGGTCTCCAGTCATATGCTTGGAACAGCCTGAGTCCAGGTACCACAGAACGATTTGAATGATCTGCAGTTGAACACAGACAAGAATGGATAACTGGATAATTGGGATCCCCATGCAAGAATGGGTTCCATTTGGTTAGTAGCAACAGTTGGAACACCCACATCAGAAGTAGACGCATTCATATCAGACAGTGAGGTAATGGAATCATTATGAGTAGATGCAATACTAGTGTCTGTATTAGACCTGTTTACAGTGTGACCACTTCTTAAGGGAATAGTTCTACCAGTAGGCATCCATTTTCTAGTGGGCATTATCTGATTGGTCTTATGACCAACAGGTATCCAATAAGAACCTATTCTGCTGAATGTTCTTCCTGTGGGTTTCCATTGTTTTCTAACTTTCTTTCGCTTTTGCCTTTTAGCCTTTTTAGCATGAATTTTAGCATTAACAATATTAACTGGACAATTAACATCATTAGGCAAAGCATTGACATCACATCCATGATTAGAAACAGAATTCAAGCAAACATCAGTACAAGTTTTGCAAATGGTATCAGAATTCGAATTAATTACAGTACGCTTATGGCTAATACTAGAATCAACACGATTCGTTTTATTCGATTCAAACTTAAGGTTCCTAGATTGTTCTTCTACTTTCTTCCAGTGCACATTCTTAGCTTGAGAGGTCCTATCATTCCTTGTATTGTCTTGAGACTTTGACCTGCTCCCTTTAATGTCACTGATTACTCCTGTAGAGGGAATGGGAACATTAGTTTGTTTTACTACTCTTTGCACCACCTGTTTAGATGTGCTGGGATCTGAACTACATGCAGGTGCACTACGGTTCACTTTCATAAAGCTAGATGTACTGAGATTGGTACTCCTAGAAGGCACATTTGAGTTCTCTTTCCTAGCATTGACAGATCTAGAATCTGAACTACTCAAGGGTACACAACGACTCTCATTCAAAACATTGGGAATCGAGTGCATCTCATATTTGGCCTTAGGCATTGAGCATGGAATCAAAGGGTTAACTCTCTCACCTAATGTCTTTGGGCATATGGTGATCAAGCATTCTAAGATTTCTTGAGATCGTTTGGCATATGAGCATGCATGTCCAATTGCATTATCATGAGGTTTCTCTAGCTTATCCTCTTCAACAATCTCACGCAGGCATTCTAAGCAATCCTTAAGGGATGAGAAATATGTTTGAATGGCAAGTTTGTTGTTCCTTAGGTGAGGGGGGACATATGTCACAGATAAAGCAGATTTATTGCCAGAGTGAACCTTAGATACAACATTCTCCTCATTGATCATTGGCATTTTCCCTTTTACCTGACTCTTCAGATTCTCAATTTCCTTTTGCAATGAAGTTATTTGTTCGTTGTTTTTGTTACGAGTGACTTTAATTGATTCAAACAACTCATTGAAATGACGTTTAACCTTTTCATTCTCTTCTAGAAAACTTTCGTTTTCCTCTTGTAAAGCATTTACTAGGTTTTGAAGATGAAACGTTTGAGAATTCTGAGAATCTAAAGAAGGAGGCATTTGGGAGCCTGTCATATTGTTCGTTTGACCCTTTAATTGAGAGATTTGGGCTTTCAACTTTCTGATCGTGTTGCACTGAGCTTGAATCTGTTCATCTCGTTTGTTAATTTGAAAAACTGCATCAAACTCTGGAGCATCTGAAGATGTCTTGATATTTGAAGTTTTGACATTTTCTTTGAGATGTTGATATTTTAGTTGTAGATTAAAATACTCAACTTCTAGTTTAGAAAAATGTTTAACCAAATTGTCATGATCATCCAGTTCAATTTTCTCATTTAGTTTAGAATTAGTTTTTTCAAGCTCAATGACACGATCATGGGAGACTTTCAGGGCCACAGATAATTCATGAAATTTGGAAGCATTAATAGAGCAATTTGAAGCAGTGAAAAACACATCTTGAGCAACACATTCAGTAATAAGATTCTCATTTAATGTATGCAAGTTCTTTCTCTCAATCTCATTATATTTTAGTGCACGCTCATGATCACTAACTTCAGCAACCATTGCATCAAATTCCTTTTCCATACCTTTAATATCAGCTTCTACCCCTTTTTTAAGACTCTCAAAGTGATCTTTTAGAAGTTTAAAGAAGGGCATGACCTCAGTTAAATAACATTCTTTCATTTGTTCAAAACCTCTTTCACCTTCAGTTATACCAGTGGGAGTGATCCTTTTCTTGCAAGTTTTCTCAAAATCAACAAATAGTTGGAATATAACGTATTGGCTAATTAATGTCTTGCTTTTAGTGGCAATTGTTCTAGGTACAAGATGCATAGGTGTATTAGGAGGATACACAGTTGCTCTAGGCATTTTCCGAAGGGGAGGGTTTGTTTCTACAATATTTTCAGCTTTCTGCTTATCTAAATCCATTTTCCAGAAGACTTGTTCGGGAGTCAACAAAGTCTGAGGCTTAAACTTGTTCAAGGCAATCCAGTTTTCCTTCTTGTAATCATGAGGAGAGAAGATTATGTTTTTCTCTTTGCATTTGGGATCATCTTGCTTCTTATTCATCTTTTCCCTAGTGATTTCATTTAAAATCTTATCTTCCTCAGTGCACTCAACGCAACTAGGTTTCTGCCTAGGCTTAAGGACTTCATTACCATCATAAATTACCTTATGAGCATTTCTAGCCTTTTTAATTACCTCTGGATTTGGTTCCTCTACAAGGGGAATGCTATGCTTATCGCTTAGAACTCTATGCTTAGTGATCATGTGAGCAGTCTGAATGGTGTTTCCTTGTAAATACAACTTGTTTTCAAGTTTGTTTTTCAAAGTTTTCAGATTAGAAAAATCTCTCAAGAGTTTTGATTCCTTTGCATTAAATTCTTGCTTAAGCATTTTCACATTTTCTTGAAGTTCTTGTTTTTGCTTAGCTGTTTTAGAAAATTTTTCTTGCAGGGAATTTAATTCTTGTTTCAATACTTCTTCTCTAAACTTACTTTTTCTAATAATTGTACTCACTTGGACATCCATTTCCTGCTCACGAGTGGTCAACTCAAATTTTGCCCTTTGTTCATAAATAGCAACACGTTCCTTATAGGCATTTAGTTCAGAAATTATGGAATCATTAGGAGCACATGCAGTGTATTCATCAAAGACATAGTCATTGTTGACTGCGGAAGATGCATCACTTGGTACAACTTCACTTTCACTTTGTTTCACGTATTGATCGTATGGGACAATATTGATATTACCCATATTTTCAACATTTGATTCAATAGTTTCAGTCGGTTGTACTTTGTTATGCATCTGTTGCACATCAGCATCATCGTATAGCTTTAATACCTCAGAGATGAGTTTGTCCTTGGATGGGCCAGCTAGTGGTGAAGAAGAGATCTTGGGAGAAACCATTGGAGAGATGCTAGCCATAAAGATTGTGTGTGCAGTAGGTCCATCATCTACATCAGAGTCGTATGCATCACAGTCAGCAACTTGAAAGGCGTTCTGATGATTATGACCTATCTCCTGAATAGGCTGCTCATCCACATCTGCATCATAGGTCTTGGCATTACCCTCAGCAAGAAACAACAATTCCTCTTCATCCAACGCAGCACCATTGTCCTGAGCTTGTGCCAGTAACATCTTATCTCTGAAGTAATCAGCATTCTGAGGACGCTTTGGAGATGTGCAGTTCCTTGCAATGTGACCTTCACCACCACAGTTGTAGCATTTGATTGGCTTAGGTTGACCTTGGTTACCATTTCTTCCTCGATTCTGGTTTCCAACATAACCTCTCCCAGCTCCACCTCTCCCCTGATCATACTGTCTTTCCTGAACTGGTTGCACCACGATCCTTCCATCTTTAACAGTGGCTTGATTATGTGGGTTAGATGCAGTTCGTAGGTTGTTGTTGGTTTGTGGGAGAGAATTCATGTTTTGACTAATGAGTAGAGCTAGTTGATTAACGATGTTATCCACGCGTGCATCAGCATCAGCTTGTTTGAACATAGGATCAGGAATGAGTTTGTGATTACCGTTACCCAAGGGAATGACTTGTGATGCTTTGGTTGTGATTCCAATGTTTGAGTAGAAAGCTGTTGAGTCATTAGACGAACTTGTCTCTCCCTGGTTGGTTTTGAACTGATTGAGAATCAATTTTTCAAACATGGCATGTCTCTCATTCTGAAGGAGGAAGGCATAGAGTTGCTCATAGTTTGTGTTCTTCAATCCTTTAGTAAGCTTCACAGCGGTAACAAACTTGTGCCATTCGGGATTCATGTTGTTCACAAATTTTGAATTCAACTGAATGTTAGGCATAGTCATTCTGATGTTCCTCATGTCATTCACTAACTTATGAAATCTCACATAGTACTCATAGACACTCTCATCGGGTTTCATCTTGAAGTGCTCAAATTCGTCATAGAGTTGGGATTCTCTGTCTTCCATAGTTAGTTCTGAACCTGAGAGAAGCATCTTGACATTATCCCAAACTGCCTTTGCTTCAGTGTTATGATTGATCAGCTTGTAGATATCTTTAGGAAGACCTTGTAGAACAATGTTTGAAGCCCTGATATCTGCATCAAATCTCTTTTTCTCCTTATCATCAAGCTCATCATACATCTTAGGTCTGTCCATTCCGTAAATAGGAGTACCATCTTCATTAGTATCAAGTATGTCTCTAGTCGTTTCAACTCGATATGGTCCTTCATCAATGGATTTGAGAATATTGACACCATTTTCCTTTCCAAGGCAATACAATCTGATTCGTTGAGCCCAAGAATCGTAGTCAGTTCTGTCAAGCATGGGTGGACGAGTATCTGATCCAGCTGCTTGTACATCTTCGGCAACAGTGGAGATGACAGTAGGGACGTTGGTGGACATGTTATCAGATTATACGGGATTTTATAACTCAATGATTAAACCGGGAAATAGATTCTTTCACGGGATTTTACTAAATCAAGAGAAAACCGTAAACAATCACTCAAGTCGCTAGATGATAAAGCTCTAAGTCGCTAGAAACAAATTCACTAAGTCGCTACCAATTAATTCGCTAGACACCCAAGTCGCTAGAATCCCAAGTCGCTAACAGAAAAACAAGTCGCTAAGTAGTAACTCGCTACAGACCAAGTCGCTAACCAAATTTTGGCAGCAATTCGCTACACAAGTCGCTAGAGACACAAGTCGCTAAAGAGCAACTCGCTACTGACTAAGTCGCTACCACAAGTCGCTACCCGTAGTGGAGAGTCCACTACTTGTCCTTTAACTCGCTAGCTCTAACTCGCTAGTTTTTAACACTGTAAGTCGCTACAAAATAAAGAAGCAAGTCGCTATGAAGAAATGTTATCCGTGAACTAACTCGCTACCATGAAAAACCAAATAAACATCACTTTTCAATCCAAAAACAACCCAACCAAGATGATTCAAGCTTACCAAATGAAAACCTAAACACTTATGATGATTCAAAACACAAAAGTACCAACAAAATTCAAACTTTAACACTAGAGATCAACCAAATGATGCAAAAACCACTAAACTTTTTCAAACTCAAAAACCACCTAAAAACCACTATAAATCCAAAGATGTGCAAGATATGATCTAACCATGGCTCTTGATACCAATTGTAAGATATAACTTTTCACACACACATCAAACCATAACACAAGGTGGCGTATAAGATGGAATTCTAGAGAGAGAAAGTTAGAGGTTTAGGGAACTTAGTGAGAGAAAGTGAAAGATATTATTATGAGCTCCAACTCTCTACCTTGGAAGGTAGAGAGTATTTATAGTCTTACATAACTCGCCACACTTTGGGCTGTGGATCAGGCATACAGTGGGTAAAGACCCGTCCGTCCTCCACGGTGTTACTTAACTAAATAACTACTTAACTTAAAAGAACTACGACTACGAGCTTTCTAACGAATACATATACTTGAGGTGACCGACTCTTTAATACCGGGAATTTCTAATTCCTAACACAAACCGTATATAACATGTTACGGGATAACTGCCAATGGCAGTTTTAGGGTTTCCAAGTTGTCAAGTTTTGTCCCTCAATTTCCGAAAGTTAATTTCTGCTGAGGAACATAGCTTCAGCAGAAACATACATAACTTCAGCAGAATCAAAAGTTCAGCAGAATCATTACTACTTCAGCAGAAATGAAAATTCAGCATGAATTCTTTACATAACAACTTAGTGGAAATAAAAAATTTCCAAGCTCGACCCCAGCCAGGGGCTCTGCCCCTTGGACCCTGCCAGGGGCTGCCGCCCCTTGGACCCTGCTACCAGGGGCGCTGCCCCCGGACCCCCGTCCCTTAGGGGCTTCGCCCCTAAGATCATAATAAATTCAAGTAGGTGTGCACTCCGCACCACCAAACCTAAATGATGTATTATTATGATGAAATTGGTCAAAACAAGTTAATCCAATTACACTAAAATATCCAACACCTTTGCCTATTAACGAGGATTGGGAAATGGAAGTTGCACCGGAATCAGTTTTGGCACATCGTTGAAGTAAACATTCAGGGATTTCAGTTCTTCAGCTTCTTGTCAAATGGCGCTATCGTCCAAATGAAGAAGCAAGTTGGGAAGAGTATGACATGCTAGCAGAACAGTTTCCTTCTAAACCGGTTTGAGGAAGCTCACAGCTGTTTTCAGTCATGCCGTTGTTCCTATTCTGGTATTGGCTTTGTTGATCCCGATGAGCGAACGTGTAATGTGATCATTGCATGTTTGTTAGATTGAGGAAACGACCATATGTTACATAGCGTGCTGTGCATAGGATTATTGCTGTAAAACCTCATTTTGTTCCTTCGTTGACGAATTTTAACCGTTTGACTGATCAGTTATGTTCGTTTACATGGGTCCATTTCGCTCATGTATTGTTCTTTCATAGGCAAAGTTTGGGGCATTGTCCTAGCGTAGTGTCATATACCACTTTGATCGAGGGGTATTGTAGGATTGGGGAATTATGTTATGCACATAAGGTGTTTCACAAGATGTTAGAATGTGGGGTAAGGCCTAGTGCGTTAAAGTATAGTGTTTTGATTCGTGGGGTTCTTTGTAAACGGAATGTTGAATTTGGGTAGTCGTCGTCACTTGAAAAACTATGGGAAACGATGGCAGATGAAGATGATGGCCATTTAGTTAATCATGCTGCTTTCACGAATCTAATTAGTACTTTATGAAATGCCAATTCTGGTTATGTTTGATCACTAACTAGTCAAATGGGTCAACATAACTTAAGCGACGGGTCAAACAGAATCATTGATAAATTACACAAGCAAAGGTAACAATAAGGTCTTGAAGAGAAAATCAACCTGTAAAATAGTTTTGTTTCGTTTACCTGTAATTTATATTTTTTCTGTGAATCATTTGCACCGTCAACTTTTTGAAATACAGCATAAACTTAACATGAATTTTGCGACACAAACATGACATGGCATGTAATTTCAACACAAAACTGACATGAAGTTATGCGGGTCGGGTTTATGTCATAAGGGTTGACATAAGTTGACCCAATTAACCCGTATGGAATATCGGAAAGGTTGACCTGAAATTGGCTAATTCGAGTCAAGTGGGTAAAAAGTGACCCAATAACCCGATACACTTTTAAATCAAACATGTTGAGTCATCTTCTATTTAAACTAGTTAAAAAAAGGCATTGTCATTTATAGTTCATTGTTCTTTTAGTGTTCTTGGTCACCATCATTAACCACCCTAAACCACCATCCAAGCATCAAACAACCACTCAGTCATAACAAGTATAGAACACAACAGAATTAAATTACAAACTCTAGCATGTTTTCTCTCTTTGGGTGTTCCCTTCGGTAACAAGAAAACACAGGGTAAAATTTAAATCAGTAAACATAACAGCAGGTTAAATGGGTAAAAAAGCGAAGTGGGTCAGTTGAGATAAATTTTGCCAAAAGTGAATTCAAATGCTTAAAAAATCTCATGAAATTGTTTAAGCTTTAGATGATATAGATTTTAATATAAATAATATCTGTACCGTAATGATATTCACTTTACTTTACCAATATGCAACGAATACCGTCACCACGACCAACAAGCCCAACCCTATCATCATACTCTTCCCTATTACAAGAAGCTAAGGCCAACTCCTGCCAATATGCCCACTCTTACCACATAAAAAACTCATCACCCTGACTACTACTACCTGATGTTCATCTTAACCAACAGTCCTAACCCAGATGCCCTGTCTCACCACACAGAGAACAGATAGCCATATCCCCCCACATACGACTATAATAACAAAGACGACCACCGACACCAAACAACGAATCCTCATGACAGTCCCTAACGAGATGCCCAAACCCTACTACACTTAAGTTGTAACAACCATCACCACTACAGTCCTTGGCCATACGGCCACTCTTAAAACAGATAGGACACCAATTAGACATGCTAGGCTAGAGATTACATGTACCTGTAACACATTGACTTTATGTTTGATCACTAACTAGTCAAACGGGTCAAGAAGATATGATATAACATACATAAATTAAGTAAGAAGATGGTTTAACCAGCATTAATCCGAAAACATAAAAATCAATTAAATTCCAAATAAGTTGTAAAGCATACAACAACAGAAAACAAGTAGTACTTGTTTTCGATCTTCTTCATGAAGCAATTATTAAGATTGAAAGAAACAAATACCAAGTCAAAAACATCCTCAAGCTAGCATTGACGCGGCAGCAACAGGGGCTGCGATCCCCGTGAGGACGTAAGCCACCTTTAAAATGAGCCAGTCGTCGTCTTGCAGATGAGCAAGGACTGAGTTAACGCCATATGACGCCAAGGATATGGCTAAAAGCTTCTTGTTTCTGTCGTTCATCTCAGCAAACTTCAAGACTGTGTTCATAAATCTGTCTGCAAGCAAAATAATCATTTCATTAATTCAAAGCCAAAACTTTGTTCAAAAAATAAATAAATAAAAGCCAAAAGGTTTAAATACAGTAAAGTGATCCTACCTTGCTTCTGCCATCGTTTTGGATCGAGTCAAAATGAAGGTGCGGCTGAGGGGAAGAGATTAGGTTAAACAAAAGAGGGTTTTTTTTTTTTTTTTATCTACTATTTGGTCTGTCGTTGTTTATGACCTGGGTGAGGTCACGCTTTTTCTACCATGCCTTACAGATAGAAGAGGCCCAGCCCACAACCACAAATGGCCTTGAATTAGTTTGGGCTATATTTTTTTTTTTCTTTTTCTTTTCATAAATATTGCATTATTAACCCTTTTACTCACAAAATGTATGTGCATACACAGTTTTGGTCTTACTTTACTTTAGGGTGTGTTTGTTAAAAGTAGCTGTAAGCAGTGAGCTGTATGCAGTAGTCATAGCTCACTGGTCATCGCCCACTGCTTCTTAAAAAAACATTGGAATAATGAGCATTTTTTAAAAATAGCAAAGCTTATCGCTCTTTTGCCAAACGAACATTAAAATTAAAAGGTTTATTGCTCACCGCTCATCGCCTCAAAAAGCTCCACGCCAAACATAGCCTTAAGTATCATAACCATAGTTTTCAATAGATGTTTTGTGTATATAAATAATCAAACAACTCATAAGAACAACTTTTGCTAACGACCATACTTTACCGTCTACCATTATTTTATTTACTACAATACTACGATGTTGTTTTGATACATGTAAAAACGTCTGTACGTGGCTTTGTGCATTTGGTTTACCATCTAGGCAATTAATAAAAGTAAGAGTATCAAAAAATTTAGCAATAAGTTTACTTAATTTTTTACTCACTTTATAATTTTACTAAAAATATACAGAAATAATTTTGTACTTCGTATTACATTATGAGCTGAAGATGCAACAACTTGACCAAATACACGGTATATAATATACATATATAAAAAAATGACTAAAAACCGCTAAGAACAGGCATATAAGAAAACTAAAGTAAACAAACGGCTAGATATGAGGTACTCATATAAACGACATTTTCATCGACCCTAGAGTTCTAGAGTCGTCGTACCGTTTAGGGTCTATGTTAGTTTGGTTAGGGTGGTTGTGGTTGTCGAGGTTCGTTGTAGTTGTGTTTAATTTATTGTCGCTGTAAATTTTAATTGTTGAGGGTCGTTGGAGTTTTAAAGGGTCGTTGTAGTTTTTGAGGGTCGTTGTAGTTGTGTTTATAGTCTTTGTTGTTTTTAGGTCATTGTAGTTGTGTCGTACTATCGGTTGAGATTATTGTAATTCCTAGCATATTTCTAGTTCAAATGTGTATAAAAAAGTATTGACTTTCAAAATAAAAAATTAGGTACTAAACTTATTTATCAAATGCTATCAATAGTTTTCATTATGTGTTCTTTTTAGCAAAATCTTATCATGTTGCATCGACTAGCGTATTTGGTTTATGAATATTTTCCGTAAATTGTGAAAGACTACAAAAACTTGACATAAAAATAATTCAACAAGTAAATGAAAGCAATAAATAAAGCTATCTATCATGTAAGTTTGATTAACAATGATAAACATCTAATTTAACATAAGTAAAGTGGACCTACCTTGCTTCTGAGATATTTTTGAATCGAGTCAGGATTTTGCGGCTGAGGCAAAGAGATTAGGTTTAAACGAGAAATGACAGGCCAGATTGTTAAAAAGGGGTTTTTTAATCTAAGATTTGGTCTGTCGTTGTTTATGCACCTAGATGACATCACGCTTTTTCTACCATGGGCTTTACAGAAGAGGCCCAGCCTAAAACCACAAATGGCTTTGTATTAACGATTTACTCACAAGAAACACCAAAACCATTGGATTTTAGAAATTATTAGTTGTAACATGTGATCTAATTATAAGTTTTAAACTTTTTAAAACGTTTTTAAGTAATAATCAAAGTAAAATAATACTTTGTGTTACTTACAAAACAGTTTATAAAATTTAAAACTTGTTTGAACTTATGAAAGTATTAAAACTTGTTTCTATAATATCAAGACACGTACTAGTATTTTATGAAATTTCTTTTTATCTTGTCAACCATGTTATGAATTTTCAACGTGCACGACTACCTGAATAAATGAATAATGTATATGAATACCACATACCTTTAAATGCCATTCATACTATATGATGATTAACTGAAAAAATTCCATAGACTTTCTTGTATATACACACTTGTACCAGGCCGGGAGATGTTAAAGATATTAACACATGTTAAATTCGGTTGAGAGTGCAAGAAAGAAAGCTTACGAAGTTATGCATACGTGTATGAAGCCTCATCATTTCATGTAATGCACTAATGCAATTCTATGACCATTTACTACCGTATAGCACATCTTTAGAAAGAGAATGAAATTATATGTTTTAAAAGTACATTACAGTCCGTTATCCAATTTATAAATAGTGTATCAATTACTGTCCTAAAGAAATGATAAGAACATTCATACATATGATATCTTCCAAAAAAAAAGTATCATTCATGAAAATAGAACAAGGAATGGATCTTCTACCTACTATAAGGTTTCAAGTAAACTAGCAATTGTTATGTTTATTTGCTCTTACTCAAATGACACCTCTTGTATCTATATTTACCAACCGTAGAAAACGAAATTGGGTTGTGTTTGGTATCATTGAAGAAGTCGAGACTCTCACAAGGATATGTCGGGGTTGGAGTACGATGTTAAGAAGTTTAGACATATGATATGGTGGTACTTTGGTCAAAGGAGGATATATATACGGAAACACGTTGGACTTGCCATTCAAGTAATAGTTAAATAATCTTAACTAGTGTTATAATTCATACTCTTTGTTTAGTAATTAATATGAGTAATGAAAAAAAGAGATGAATATAGGATTTAAAATCACTTATTTAGATGTGTATCCTAAAATGTCTTTGTTAATACGAGGGAAGGAGGAGATCTTCTCAAAAGGCTTTTGTGTATCCCACATCACTTGATTGAACCAAATGGCCAAGAAATGGATCAGTACAAAAAGAAATGGATCAGTACAAAACGTTTATGTTTGGTTTTACACTTTTGGTCCGTTTTTGCACATTTTCATTAGTTTTTGCACGTTTGTGTCCGTTTTTGCACGTTTCAGTTCGTTTTTGCACGTTTTCGTCCGTTTTACACGTTTCTGTTCGTTTTTACACGTTTTCATATGTTTTTGCACGTTTTCGTCTGTTTTCGACGTTTCGTCCGTTTTTGCACGTTTCCATCTTTTTTCCACGTTTACGTCCGTTTTTGCACGTTTCCGTTCGTGTTTACACGTTTCCGTTCATTTTTACACTTTTTGTACTCATGTATAAAATTGTGTATAAAAACGTGTAAAAAAGGACGAAACGTCAAAAACAGACAAAAACGGTTGAAAATGTGTAAAAACGGACCGAAACGTGTAAAAACATACCCGAACGGACGAAAGCGTGTAAAATGGACGAAAACGTGCAAAAATGGACGAACACGTGCAAAAACGGACGAAACGTCAAAAACATACGAAAACGTGTAAAACGGACGAAAACGTGCAAATTAATTGTGTGTGACTAGTTATAATTTATTAAAATTCTAATTAACAAATTAATTCTAATTATCAATATAATTTTAATTGTGTGTGACTAGTTATTATTTATTAAAATTGACAAGTATTGCATATAGTTGTCAAAGCAAAATAAAACGAATAACTAAATTAGGTTTCATGCAGCCTTTTAAACATGTTTATTAATAAGAAACGTGTAACCCATAATCGCAAAAACAAGTTGACTCGTGATGCCACTGTTGGGATTTTAGAACTAAGTTAACCATTAACCTCTACGAGTACGCAGCGGGTAAGGATCTAGTAATTGCAATTAGGTTAAACACGTAATTAATAAAAGGGGTAAAAGAAAACCTAACCTTTCGTGGCAATTTAACGCAAGTGATCGGACAATAAAACCAATACGAAACTAAACATCTAAAATAGATGTCTCTATGAGTATCACATACAACATGAAAACCGTATACGTTCGATAAAGAAGCTAGTCGAGAACGTATAAAACCAATCAATAATTGAATCACTTGAATACCACAAGAACAAGAAAAACCCAAGAACCAATTTCTTCTTTTCTGCCCGAGATAAAACTTCTGTCCGAGAAGTTTCAATGTCACCCGATATCGGATAGATCTATCCGATATCTTTCTACTTTGTTGTCCGATAAACATCAAACATAAACACCCTTTTCTTTACTGCTATAGTTCGACTAGGAACTCAGTTAAGAAACATCAATAAAATCTAATACACTTGGACCAAAATTAGATGCAAGTTTAGAATATTAAGAAACCAATTCATAAACTCTAATCGGATTCTAGGATGAATTCCGATCAGGTTATACAGGGACTAAGGTTGATCAATTTTAGGTTTAGGGATTAGATAATCATGCATGCCGTTTGATGTAGGGTGAGTTAGATTATATATAGGGTCTTGACAAACCCTTGTATGGGCTCAATTCTTGCTCGACAAGCAAGAAACCCAAGCACCCTACATGCCCGATCATTTGGAGAAACACAAGGCCCAAGGCACTCTCAAACCGACCCACTTTAGAACTTAAACAAGCCCATGGGTCGTGTAATAGATCGGGTCAATTCATGCATACATATCGGGTGTATTATTCAAGTATCAAATACGTTCGTCACGTAACTCGTGTTTATCGTGTGTGCCCCCGTAGGCTCACACACTCTTAGCCGTTTACGTGTGTTTACAACTCCCACAAACCAACATGCATAGCAAAGGTTAAGAGGAATTACTCTGGTTTTTCTCCGCAGCCGATAACGTCTATTTTCAGTGATAAACCAAGTCACACTTATCTCAACAAGCGTGATCTAAATTACACATATACAAGTGTTCACCATTGATATAGTCTATTGCAACTTTCCTCCGTTAAAAAGCTACTATTTTAGTACTTCTTGTACTGTCTATAGCGACATTTTTTTTACGTATGTGATACCATAAACTTGAATGCTTTTTGAAAAGTATTAATTACTTGTAAGATGTAGTTGGAAATAAAGTCATTAAGAAATAAAAATCAGTAGTTAACATCACTTTATAATGTGTTGAAAAGTCATTAAAGTTATGAATTTTACAACTTTAATGACTTTTCAACACATTATAAAAATGTGTATCGGATTTGGAATGAGATGGAATGATAATGGGTATGAAAAAGTGTATGATTAGGATTGTTTATGTTTGGTTGATAAAATATGGTATGAAAAAGTGTATAGATATTTGAATTTTGTAGTGGTAAAAAGATGGCCCCACGGGAATGGATTTCATAGACACCAAATTGTTGTGTAATGAATCTATGACTATGATATACCCATTTCATTACCGGGCCCACAAAACAAAACAAAACAAACACTTGCTATGACTTTGAAAGTCATAGTTTCATTCCCTTTTATGGGAACCAAACGGACCCTATAGAGCATTAAAGTTCAAAGTTATACACTTGTAACTTGTATTTGAATCTCCCTTCATCGATTCTTTCTCAAATTATCAGTCAATTCGTTTGTTACATATTATAAAACAAGTCTAAGTTACGCTATCAAATGGGAATAAAAGATGAAGAATCAAAGATAAACGATATTGAAAGATAGCCCAACAAAGTTGGTGAATAAGTAAATCTCGACGTGACATAAAAGACTCAAGCATGAAAGTAGGTTGTCATGATCGGGATCCTACTTAGGATCGTTTTCGGCTTTCCAAGATCGTAATCGTATGATCGGATCGAGAACATAAGATCTTAAGAAAAAATATATATTTTTGTATAAGAGTTGTAGTTTTATATTTTTATATGATATTTCTGTGACATTTTTGTTACAATATATATTTTAATTTAAAAAGATAAATGGATTGTATCTGAAAATGAAACAACATAATTTATAATAGAGGGCAATGTAATATTTTTTTTTCTTGATGACCAAATAAATTAAATTAGTATATTTTGACTGAAATTTTGTAGCATATAGTTCATGCTTTTATATCTAACCTGGGACGGACCTACAATTTTTCCACCATAATTTTTTTTTAAAAACCAAGTTAAAGTTGCACTATAAAGAAAAAAGCACAAAATATCTGGGGTTGCATATACCAAAAACCGACACATTTTAAAAAAAATTACATTGCGTGACTTAAAATTGGGCGTGGTTCGTGCCACACCCGACATCCATGTAGGTCCGTCCATGTATGTAACATGAAATAAACTATGAACAAAATTGGGTCAAGTATCTAGATAGTTTACTTCAAAAACAAGCTTCTCACATGTTACAAAGCACGAAATCGTTTTTCATAATAAACTAAAAAAGACACATCTAAACTATTCCTAAATAGTCCAAATAAACATAATGATTTGACACTCATTAATCTTGTAAAAGAAAATCAATTAACAACACTAAAATAATTGCTTTCATGAAGAATTCTTAGTCATTGGGCTTTTAGACACGGGCTTATACTCAATAAGTTAAAATAATTTATTGTAAATCCTATGATTTTCTAATAAAGTGATGCTTTATTAAAATAAAATTTATAAAAAAAAAAAAAAAGAAAAAAAAAATCGGCGATCCTAAGCGATCTTACGATCCGATCCGATCCGATCCGATCCTACGAGCGATCTTATGATCCTGATATGATTTTGTTAAGATCTTGATCGTTTTTTGTGTGTAGGATCGTACGTTCTTACGAACAGAATCGCGATTTTGACAACTATGCTTGAAACAATTGCATAAAATTCTTGTTAATTGTTAATAACTCTGTTGTAAAAATCGGCCCAGGCGGCCGATTAATCCCCGCATAATCGCTGATCGCTCACTAAACGCCTTGATTTATCATAATCGGCCTACTTAATCGGTTTGGTCAACGATCACTTAAAAATCGGTCAACAAACCGATTAATCAGACAAAATAGGTCTACTCGGATTAATCAGACAAAAGCGCTTAAAAATTGGTCAACAAAATCGCTTAAAAATTGGACAAAATCACTTAAAAATCGGTCAACAAACCGATTAATCGGACAAAATCAGTCAAAGGTCATATAAAAATGGTCAACAAACCGAGTAATATTTATGTTTGACTTTGAACTTTGAAGAATTATGTATCATGTTTATATTTGAACACTTAAAATATTTGAACTTTGATGCAATAAGCTTATCCAATACATATAAAATAATATAATATCTAAAATTACATTTTTGTGCATAAAAATTCCAATCCGATTAATCCCCGATTAATCCCCTCCTAACCGATTAATCGCTAGGCCCTACCCAACCGCCTCACTAGCGTCTAGCGATTTTTACAACCTTGGTTAATAACATGATTGTATGATTGTGTACAACAAAAAGAATTGTCGACAAGAGAGATGGAAGGAGTTATTTTGAAAAGGCTTTTAGGGGTGATGGGGGTGGTTGTCAATTTTTTTTTGGCATAGAATTGTGCCAATCACAAAGTGACATGTCACTTGCCAAATTCTATACTAGAAGGTGTAAGTTTGATGGGGGTGTTGCCAAATTTTGGCATTCGTAATACACTTCCAAAATTCCATGCCAAAACCGCATTAATATGAACTAGAAATTCCATGCCAACGTCGGCATACACTTGCCAAAATTTCATGCCAAAACCGCATGCCGATGCCCATTTTTTATGGGGTGGTGTTTTGCCGATGCCGATTTCGGTACCATGGCTCCATGCCTATCACCCCCATCACCCTTAGAGCACTAGGTACCCACCAAACCATCAAGTTGGTGTTATGAAAAAAGCCGTTGTCACATCATCACTTTTTCCCATAACACCAAAAACACTCAGCCCTCCATAACACCATATTTCGGGTCAAGTACCAAAAACACCCATCCCTTCATAAAAATTACTTGAAAACACAAGCCGTGTTGTGGTCTTGGCGCCATCAAGTGGCATTTTTTTAGACCATCTCGGATGGTGGTGACGGCTCAACACTCGAAAACGCCACTTGTGATGTGCTCTTGGTGCCATCGAATTGTGTTTTCGGGGATGGCTCAAGCCATTACACACGACACCTTGTGCTCTTAGTATCCCACATTGCTTGACTGAACCAAATGGCCAAAAAATGGATCAATATAAATAGAGATGCCAATCTTTAAATGAATCATACATTTTTAGCCATTCTGGCTATTGGCTATACTAGTAAGTAGTAACAACTTTACGGTGTATGTTGGTTGCATAAAAATATAATTGTAAGTTTTAAATTTTTTAAAATGACTTCCTTTTATGTCAAAATTAGTATTGTAATTTTGAAATAAGGGGTGACGCATTTTATAATATTTAAAACCTGTTATTTTAATAAACTCCCAAAGCTTGTTCAACCTTGTTATGAATTTTCAACGTGGATGACTGCCTGAATAATGTATATCCATACCACACAAGTATATAATCTTTGAGCATTGATTGGAATGCCTAAATGGTGTGACTAATTACATGCTTAAACTTATGTGTCAGTATCTTATTGGTGACATGAGAAGGACCCGCTTCTTCACAAACCAATAACTTATTGTCACATCCATTTAGACATATAATTAGTCTCATTTTTAGGCCTCCAAATCATTTTCCATAATCTTTTTATTAATGCCATTCATACATTACCATTGTAACGTAAACTGAAAAAAACTCCATAGATTTTCTTGTATATACACTTGTACCAGGTCGGGAAATGTTAAAGATATCAAGACATGCTAACTTCGGTTGAGAGTGCGAGAAAGGAAGCTTACAAAGCTATGCATATAACGACATTTTTTTCTGTATGTGATGCCATAAACAAGAATGATTTTTTTAAAGTATTAAGTATTTGTAAAGATACAAGTGATTGATACATGTGAATTACGTTTCATAAACACAACACTTAAAATAATGTTTGAAATGCATAAACCCATAATTTTTCAGCAAGCGCATGTTGTTGTGATTAGGGCCGAGCAAACCATCCGAACGGACCGGACCAACGGACCGACCGAAACTGGACCGGACCGACCACATTCGGTCTGGTTCTCGGTCTCGGCTTTTGGGCTAATTCAGTGTCGGTCTTGGTCGGTCCGGTCCGGACCACAAACATACAACTTGTGATACTTACTCCTATCATGTTTTTTTTTTCTTTTTGTTTTATAGGTATATAAGTATGGTTTTCTTTTTTCTTCGGTTTCTTACGACTTCATACTATTTTTTTTAATATATAATATGAAGAAATAAAGTAGTTAACGTCACTTTATAATGTGTTGGAAAGTCATTAAGAAAATGCAGCTAGGAATTTTACAACTTTTAGTATAGAACGTTAAAGTTCAAAGTTATACACTGGTAAAATGTATTTGAATCTCGAGTTATCTTTGTCACATCAGTTGTCCTTCGACATTTTTTTCCCAAATTATCACCTCGATTCCGTCTATTAGGTATAAAAGAAGACTTTGTGGAATAAAAGAAGACTAAGTTACTGTATTTGATCAAATGGGAATAAAAGATGAAGAATCAAAGATGAACAATATTGAGGAATAGTCCAACTTTGTTGGTGAATGAGTAAATCTCGACATGATGTAAATGACGTAACTTTAAAACATTTTCATAAAGTTCTTGTTTACAAAACCCTATGGCTAAAAGTATGAGTAATTGATAAAAAAAGTGAATATATGATTTACAATCACTTATTTAGAGGCGTATCCCAATTTTTTTTTGTTAATAAGGGGGGAGGAGGAGATTTTCTCAAAAGGCTTATGTTATGTGCATCCCACATCATTTGATTGAATCAAATGGCTAAGAAATGGATCCATACAAATTGAGACACCAATCTTTATGTGATTCATATCTTTTTAGCCACTCTTCTTGTTGTAACAAGTGATTTAATTATAAGTTTTAAACTTTTTAAAACGTTTTTAAGTAATAATCAAAGTAAAATATTACTTTGTGTTAGGGCTAATCATTTTAAAAATCATCGAACTTGTCACTCTATCTTTTTATGTGTAACATATTAAAATTTTTGCTTATCTATGTACTAAACTACCATTTTTGTCTTTATGTGTGTAGTGAAAACGTGTGATGACCATTTTACTCTGTGAATTTGCGAAAATTGCATCCACTGTCCCTAAGATAAATTACATAAATGGTCCATGTGCGTTAGCGAAAATTGCATCACCGTCCCTATTTTTTTATCCACTCTTTATGCTTTAGACTCGTTATGTTTTTATGTTTTATATATATTTTTTTATACATTGTCGTCCGTTTTTATACGTTTTATACATCGTTACGTTTTTACGGACAAAAACGTATAAGAAACGGACGAAAAATGGACAAAAATGTATAAAAGCATATAAAAACGGACGAAAACGTATAAAACATATGAAAACGTATTAAACGGGCGAAAAAAGATAAAAACTGATGAAAAACGTATAAAAACGGAAAAAAGCAGATAAAACTGATGAAAACGTATAAAAACAGACGAAAACATATAAAAACGGACGAAAATATATATAAACGGATGAAACGTATAAAAAGCAGACGAAAACGGACATTAACATATAAAACCGTATAAAAATAGACGAAACGTATAAAAAACGGACGATGATTTGAAAACATATGAAAACTTATAAAAACGGACAAAAACCTATAAAAGCGGATAAAAACGTATGGTTAAAAATTATAAAAACATTTAAGGTCGGTGGATGCAATTTTCTCCAAATGACAGGGACCATTTATGTAATTTACCCTAGGGATGGTGGAAGCAATTTTCGCAAACCCACAAGGATCATTTATGTAATTTGGAAGGGTAAAGGGTCATCACATGTTTTCACTACACACATAAAGACAAAAATGGTAGTTTAGTACACAGATAAGCAAAAAATTTAATATGTTACACATAAAAAGATACACTGGTAAGTATGATGATTTTTAAAATGATTAGCCCTTTTGTGTTACTTACAAAACAGTTTATAAAATTTACAACCTGTTTTAACTTATGAAAGTATTAAAACTTGTTTCTATAATATCAAGACACGAGTATTTAATGAAATTTCTTTTTATCTTGTCAACCATGTTATGAATTTTCAACGTGCACGACTACCTGAATAAATGAATAATGTATATGAATACCACATACCTTTAAATGCCATTCATACTATATGATGATTAACTGAAAAAATTCCATAGACTTTCTTGTATATACACACTTGTACCAGGCCGGGAGATGTTAAAGATATTAACACATGTTAAATTCGGTTGAGAGTGCAAGAAAGAAAGCTTACGAAGTTATGCATACGTGTATGAAGCCTCATCATTTCATGTAATGCACTAATGCAATTCTATGACCATTTACTACCGTATAGCACATCTTTAGAAAGAGAATGAAATTATATGTTTTAAAAGTACATTACAGTCCGTTATCCAATTTATAAATAGTGTATCAATTACTGTCCTAAAGAAATGATAAGAACATTCATACATATGATATCTTCCAAAAAAAAAGTATCATTCATGAAAATAGAACAAGGAATGGATCTTCTACCTACTATAAGGTTTCAAGTAAACTAGCAATTGTTATGTTTATTTGCTCTTACTCAAATGACACCTCCAGCTATATCTATATTTACCAACCGTAGAAAACGAAATTGGGTTGTGTTTGGTATCATTGAAGAAGTCGAGACTCTCACAAGGATATGTCGGGGTTGGAGTACGATGTTAAGAAGTTTAGACATATGATATGGTGATACTTTGGTCAAAGGAGGATATATATACGGAAACACGTTGGACTTGCCATTCAAGTAATCGTGAAATAATCTTAACTAGTGTTATAATTCATAGACTCTCTGTTTAGTAATTAATATGAGAATGAATAAAAAAGATGAATATATGATTCACAATCACTTATTTAAATGTGACTCTCAAATTTTTTTTTTGTTAATAAGAGGGAAGGAAGGGGGATCTTCTCAAATGGTTTTTGTGTATCCCACATCACTTGATTGAACCAAATGACCAAGAAATGGATCAGTACAAAAGGAGATGCCAAATGCTATGTTAATCATATCCTTTTTGCCATTTTGGCTATTTTATGACAACTATATAGTTGATATGTAGCTTGTCTAAAAATATAATAATAAGTTCAATAATTTTAAACTGCTTCTTTTGCTGTTTCTAAAATTTAAATAATAATTTTGGAAAATTTGCAAAAGCAGTTTATAATATTTAAACTTGTTTGCCAAATTGTAAGCGGAAACTCTATGGCTTTAAATATACACTTGATGTGCAATAGTCGTTGATGGAGCTTCGAAAATGCAGGCACATTCCTACGCAATTTGGCCTAATAACAAGATAGTTTTTGCAACTTATTCTATTTGCTTGTCAAACGTGTTATGAATCTTAATTTAACACGACCATTTGAATTACGTACATGAACACCAAACAAGTATATCATCTTTTTACTTATACAATTCATAGATATGCATCCATTATTGCAGGAAATGAAGTTACTAAATGTATGGAGACATGTTTATTGAGCTATTTTGTAACAAAAGATATATGATAATTAACTAGAAAAAGTCCATAGACTTTCCTGTATATACACTTGCAGTCTTGTACCATGTCGAGATAGGCTACATATGTTAGGACATGTTATCTTCAGTAACGAAACTCTATGCTTATTTACTAACATATGGGCTATATATGGCACATCTTTAACAAGATAATGAAATAATATGTTGACGTTACTGTTATTATTGATAAATGGAGAGAGTGGAAGGAAATGGATTTGGGTGAGAGTTTTATTATCACTACTACTTATAATGCACAAACGACTCTCTCTCCTATTTAATTTTCAGACTTGCAAGTAATAAAGCATGATGTACAACACATTAAAGCACAAAATTTTCAGACTTACAAGCAAATAAACATAGTGTACAACACTTTAATGCACATATTAAAAAAAACACCACATTAATACTATTAAAGTGGTCAATTAATACACGATTTAATTCACCCCTACACCAAAATAAACAACAATTTAATCACAATGTACAATTTAATCAAGCTACTAAGCCAAACAAACACTAAAAAATTATTAGGAGACATAAATAAAAAAATGTTGCAGAGGCTACACAAAATTTTCCGGCGACCACCCTTTTTTCCGGCAGCGACACAAATTTTTCCGGCGACCGCAATTTTTTCCGGTGACTGTTATAAAAAAGTTATAACACCGACGCGTACCCAACCAATGCACGTATAAATTATGAACTCCAGCAGAACGGGACTTGAACTAGGATGCATAAAAATCAACATAAAACGATCACCAAGGACTGCTCAAAACCACGATCCCCACCAAATCTGTTGTTTTCCCCTCTTGATTAACTCATAGCACCGATTAGTTTTTAGGGTTTAATGGTTTTGGTTTGTGTCGTGTGGAACATAAAAGGAGCAACACTCTTTGTTTGTTTTGCTGCTTTTAGTCGCATGAAGAAGAAAAAAAAACGTTTCTGATGATGGACCAAAATGGGAGCGTGTATAGGTTTAAGTTATGAAACAAGTAAATGGATTAATAGTGATTTAATGGTGATTGATATGGATGTCGTGATTGTTAGCTGAAAAAGGGGAATTCTTACCCTTAATATTGAGAGTTGATGGGCCAAAAATACAAACGTGTAGCAAATTTTAATTTAGAAGGAAATGTAGCTTTTTTTTATTTGTTACTAACTTAGGTTATCTCTATCTCTACTACTTATAATGCACCAATGAATCTCTCTCTTATTAAATTTTCAGACTTTCAGACTTGCAACTAATTAAGCATGATGTACAAAGGATCTTCCGTCCCTGGTTGTGTATAAATTCAGGTTTGGGGTTTGGTATGTATGGCTGAATCTTAAAGTGTAAGGATTGGATTTTGGTTTGGGATGTTGGTGTTGTATGGCTTAATATTAAAGTGTAAAGCTTGGTTAGTAAGATTTGGGCTTGATTGGATTAAACTTGGGCTTCGGGTTAAGTTTGATTGCTTTGGGCTGCATCATTCTTTGAAAGAATTTTGGGCTGAAATTTTTATTATAACAACTCGTAAATTTTCCTACTGATTTTTCGCGGCCATATTTTTTTTTCTTCTTCGTTTCGAACTTTAAACGACAAGATACAAATTATTTTTGAACTTACCTCGACCTCAATAATATTTTCCTTTATATTTTTATTCATTTCCTTCCTACTTGTTCCACATATGTTACACTTTGTTCATTTTTTTTTTCTGAAAAACGCAAACCCAAAGGATATCATGACCAAGTTATAATTTCTTTCTTTCTTCCTTTTTGCTGCTACTTCACACGACAACAACACAAGTGACACAATTATATATTTTTTTTATTTCTCTTTTACCCTTGCATGAAAACCAAACAAACTAAAACACTAGCCTAATCTACACAATAAACTAATAGCTAATCTATGGTTGACTCCTTTGACTTGGTTACCCTTTGTGTAACATGCCTCCCCCAACAAAACATGAAGAGACCTTTGCCCTCCTCATCTCCTTGTTGTCGAACACTAACTCAAACAAAGAAACCATGGTTCTTCTTTTACTTGCTACCCCACGACAGAAACACAAAAGCAACATTTATGTTTGTGATTTTTTTTTAGTGTAAGACCAAACCAAAATGGAGACAAACTTGTCTTGCTTTTTCTTTCCTTGTTGCAGTCAACAAAACTCAAGACAAATCAAAAACACAAACATAAAATATTGGACAAACTAGCATGCATGTGAGACAAACCAATGGCTTCTTTTTTTCTTTTTATGTTTCTGTAACCAACTAGTATCATGCGTGTGACAAAGAACAAATCAAATCTAACCTTAATATAATAAATGGTGGTACCATGTTTCTGTGATGACCCAACGAAAACCCCAAGCAAAAATAAAACAACATCAAACTATTGGTCCTAAATATATATATGTACGTGTATATTGATATCAACAGAGGAGACAAAGAGCAAAGTGAAACCACCCTACACTATATTTTAATAAGCCTAAGACACCCTTTTGACCACTTGACTTCATTACCCAAGAGATTATATGTTTCCTTGCTCCATTTGATGAGACTTGTCTGAAAATGTGCCCCTAAACCCCAACTGTTACCATGCACGCTCAAGGACAATACAACCCATCTCATTCTTTCTTGGAACCATGCAAGAACTCACATAAAATATTGAAGGAGCCATACCCTCTTTGTCTATAAAAGCCACTACCTCACATCACTATCATTCACACTCACAAGCTAACTCACTCACAATCATCTCTCACCCTCAACACTTTCGTCCACTGTGGGAGTAAGCAAGGAAAACGAAAACGCAAGGAGCTTAGTCGTCTAGCTTGATATAAGGAGAACGAGGAGTTATCTTGGTCACATTCAAAGGTCCTTTCGGTCACGTTCATTCGTTTTCTTTTGACCTCGTCGCCACCTCTAGGGTGTTGTAAGTCCGCTTCGACTCTTCTAATATTTCATCCCCCTCGTTATGTTATTAAAATGCACAATGAACCAAGTAATACGAAACCCGTCTTGAACTAATTTTTATGTCTCGTTAAAAATTCATAACGCGTATAATGATTTTTAAAACCTCACCCGAAACTTGTTTTGAGAGTCGAACCCATAATGACATATTATACCAAAATTATAAGCTAATAATAAGCTAGTCATAAGCTTTCGTAAAAGTTGAATAAGCTAACCAAGTCAAAATATATTTTCGGGACTAAACTTGCAAAATATTTGGTTTTCGGGTAGAAAGTGAACATTATAGAAAATTAAGGGTTGTTTTGTACATTGTACGTATGCATGTAAAAGCCTAGGGTAGAGATGGTAATTATGGAAAACTTATTTTAAAAGGGTAATTAAAAGTTTTGGTAAAAATTGTAAACTTTGAAACTTGGGGACTAAAAGTGAAAATATAACTTTTTGGATAAACTTTGTAAAAACAGATTTTCAAAGGACCAAAACTGTAAATTCTGAATGAAATATACATTTGGGTACAAATTGTCATTTTTCCAAAATATAAGGGCCAAACTCGTACATTTTATAACTTGAGGGTGAAAAGTATAAATTTAGAAAAATGTTTAGAAAACTTATAAACTTATAACGACTTTATAAAAACGAGTATTTTGACAACCTAGTGTTCATATATGAAAAATTCTAAGTCGACAACTAATTAAACTTATATATATTTATAAGTATATAAATATATGAAAACACTACTCGATACCGACACAACTTAAAGTAAATAAACAAAACTCTCGGTAACATCGTCATATTTATAAACCTACACTAATAACGCTCTATTGAATTTTATATTCAATGCTCTATCTTTTCGGTCGTAAACCAAACATCTATCATTATTCTGAGTCATGCCATCTCGTTCTTAGGTTCCGGGTAGGAGCCACTGCTATATCACACTCGATCTCTTTGTGCTTTATTCACCGAACTGCTAAGGTGAGTTTATAGCCCCACTTTTACTCTTATTTACTTGCTTTATAAAACTATGGGGTGAGAAACATGCAAAACTCTTTTCGGACCTGAAACTGAAAACACTATTACGTGAAACAACCTTGAATCCCAACTATGCTACCGTTAGTTCCCTTTGGGGAGGCGCGAATGTTATGAATAGATCTATTGGGGATGACACCCCCGTTCGAGTTTGACCGGATAGGCAAACGTCGGGCGTATATCATATCGTATTGATTGAGTGTACCGGAAATACACTTGCTGGGCTTTTATTTATCATGCTTCTAGATGCATGCACACTGTCGTAGTTTCGGTCGCATGAACTTGGTACTAGCGTAATAGCCTTTTTGCATATAGTGTCATTCACGGAGATGCTATATGTGCAACTGTGGTCCAACTTGATTTCTTAAACTTAAACCTATGACTCACCAACCTTTGTGTTGACATTTTAGCATGTTTTTCTCAGGTTTACTTATTGGCGTGGGCAATGGCAAAGGCATTCGTTGAAGACTGGCATCCGAAGTGTTTCAAATCATATTTAATACAACTTTTAATGGGACAACATATATTTTTATGGGCTTTACTTCCGCACTTTGAAACAATGATGTAAAACTATTTCTTAAATAAATCTATATTTTGAAAATGGAATATAATTTCCATTCTTTATTACCTTGTGTTGTGTATATTGATTTAGTAGCACCCCATGACCCGAACGCTTCCGCTGTGAAATTTTGAGGGTGTTACAGATTGGTATTCAGAGCCTAGGTTATAGAGAATTAGGTATTTTTCAAAACCTAAACTATAACCACATTTCCTTAAAAACACTTCAACGCCGCCACAGCTGCCGATGTCTGCCATGCCTTGCCTACTGTTACATGATGTAGTCATGCTATGTGTTACTGCTGTATCTTAGGTTCGTATAAGCTCTTATTTGAATTAAATTAATTATTTCTCAAAGTCATTAAGTTTCTTAATTAACTCACATTTAAACTTTAAGACTGTTCTTGTTTGATTGGGTCGCGAAGTTTAAATGTGTATAAGTTGTTCTCATTTAAACTTTAAGGTTGTTCTTGTTTGATTGGGTCGCGAAGTTTAAATGAGAATAATGTTGATGTAACAAACTGAATGAAATTAAGGAATAATTAATTTAAGGATAGTGTAGAGTAGACTACGAATGCTTATACTTGTTACCTCTCTATGTTAAACTGCGTAACATGCCCACTATTACAATATCACACTATGCTATGCTTCCATAACTACCTCTACGTTATTTCTTTATGTAACATACAACTACTTGATTCTCGCACACGTATTTAAACCACCTCTGTCACTGGTCACGATCTCTTATGGCACTCTTATGCTCTATGCTTCGTAACCTCATACGACTCTATTTTATGTTTTGAACTCAACTATCGTACTATTTTATGAAACCGCGTTGTATTCCGTTTGATGAATCATTTATCCCTTGTTCACTTATCGTCACACGTCACCAAATCTTTCTTGAACGACTAGCTCCTCTTCCACGTCACGTTTTAAGTATATATTCTCGCATCTCGTCACCGTATCAACCTCGACGATTCTCGCATCGTAAACCACGAGGACGTGGTTTCTTTTAAGGGGTAGGTACTATAACAACTCGTAAATTTTCCTACTGATTTTTCGCGGCCATATTTTTTTTTCTTCTTCGTTTCGAACTTTAAACGACAAGATACAAATTATTTTTGAACTTACCTCGACCTCAATAATATTTTCCTTTATATTTTTATTCATTTCCTTCCTACTTGTTCCACATATGTTACACTTTGTTCATTTTTTTTTTCTGAAAAACGCAAACCCAAAGGATATCATGACCAAGTTATAATTTCTTTCTTTCTTCCTTTTTGCTGCTACTTCACACGACAACAACACAAGTGACACAATTATATATTTTTTTTATTTCTCTTTTACCCTTGCATGAAAACCAAACAAACTAAAACACTAGCCTAATCTACACAATAAACTAATAGCTAATCTATGGTTGACTCCTTTGACTTGGTTACCCTTTGTGTAACATGCCTCCCCCAACAAAACATGAAGAGACCTTTGCCCTCCTCATCTCCTTGTTGTCGAACACTAACTCAAACAAAGAAACCATGGTTCTTCTTTTACTTGCTACCCCACGACAGAAACACAAAAGCAACATTTATGTTTGTGATTTTTTTTTTAGTGTAAGACCAAACCAAAATGGAGACAAACTTGTCTTGCTTTTTCTTTCCTTGTTGCAGTCAACAAAACTCAAGACAAATCAAAAACACAAACATAAAATATTGGACAAACTAGCATGCATGTGAGACAAACCAATGGCTTCTTTTTTTCTTTTTATGTTTCTGTAACCAACTAGTATCATGCGTGTGACAAAGAACAAATCAAATCTAACCTTAATATAATAAATGGTGGTACCATGTTTCTGTGATGACCCAACGAAAACCCCAAGCAAAAATAAAACAACATCAAACTATTGGTCCTAAATATATATATGTACGTGTATATTGATATCAACAGAGGAGACAAAGAGCAAAGTGAAACCACCCTACACTATATTTTAATAAGCCTAAGACACCCTTTTGACCACTTGACTTCATTACCCAAGAGATTATATGTTTCCTTGCTCCATTTGATGAGACTTGTCTGAAAATGTGCCCCTAAACCCCAACTGTTACCATGCACGCTCAAGGACAATACAACCCATCTCATTCTTTCTTGGAACCATGCAAGAACTCACATAAAATATTGAAGGAGCCATACCCTCTTTGTCTATAAAAGCCACTACCTCACATCACTATCATTCACACTCACAAGCTAACTCACTCACAATCATCTCTCACCCTCAACACTTTCGTCCACTGTGGGAGTAAGCAAGGAAAACGAAAACGCAAGGAGCTTAGTCGTCTAGCTTGATATAAGGAGAACGAGGAGTTATCTTGGTCACATTCAAAGGTCCTTTCGGTCACGTTCATTCGTTTTCTTTTGACCTCGTCGCCACCTCTAGGGTGTTGTAAGTCCGCTTCGACTCTTCTAATATTTCATCCCCCTCGTTATGTTATTAAAATGCACAATGAACCAAGTAATACGAAACCCGTCTTGAACTAATTTTTATGTCTCGTTAAAAATTCATAACGCGTATAATGATTTTTAAAACCTCACCCGAAACTTGTTTTGAGAGTCGAACCCATAATGACATATTATACCAAAATTATAAGCTAATAATAAGCTAGTCATAAGCTTTCGTAAAAGTTGAATAAGCTAACCAAGTCAAAATATATTTTCGGGACTAAACTTGCAAAATATTTGGTTTTCGGGTAGAAAGTGAACATTATAGAAAATTAAGGGTTGTTTTGTACATTGTACGTATGCATGTAAAAGCCTAGGGTAGAGATGGTAATTATGGAAAACTTATTTTAAAAGGGTAATTAAAAGTTTTGGTAAAAATTGTAAACTTTGAAACTTGGGGACTAAAAGTGAAAATATAACTTTTTGGATAAACTTTGTAAAAACAGATTTTCAAAGGACCAAAACTGTAAATTCTGAATGAAATATACATTTGGGTACAAATTGTCATTTTTCCAAAATATAAGGGCCAAACTCGTACATTTTATAACTTGAGGGTGAAAAGTATAAATTTAGAAAAATGTTTAGAAAACTTATAAACTTATAACGACTTTATAAAAACGAGTATTTTGACAACCTAGTGTTCATATATGAAAAATTCTAAGTCGACAACTAATTAAACTTATATATATTTATAAGTATATAAATATATGAAAACACTACTCGATACCGACACAACTTAAAGTAAATAAACAAAACTCTCGGTAACATCGTCATATTTATAAACCTACACTAATAACGCTCTATTGAATTTTATATTCAATGCTCTATCTTTTCGGTCGTAAACCAAACATCTATCATTATTCTGAGTCATGCCATCTCGTTCTTAGGTTCCGGGTAGGAGCCACTGCTATATCACACTCGATCTCTTTGTGCTTTATTCACCGAACTGCTAAGGTGAGTTTATAGCCCCACTTTTACTCTTATTTACTTGCTTTATAAAACTATGGGGTGAGAAACATGCAAAACTCTTTTCGGACCTGAAACTGAAAACACTATTACGTGAAACAACCTTGAATCCCAACTATGCTACCGTTAGTTCCCTTTGGGGAGGCGCGAATGTTATGAATAGATCTATTGGGGATGACACCCCCGTTCGAGTTTGACCGGATAGGCAAACGTCGGGCGTATATCATATCGTATTGATTGAGTGTACCGGAAATACACTTGCTGGGCTTTTATTTATCATGCTTCTAGATGCATGCACACTGTCGTAGTTTCGGTCGCATGAACTTGGTACTAGCGTAATAGCCTTTTTGCATATAGTGTCATTCACGGAGATGCTATATGTGCAACTGTGGTCCAACTTGATTTCTTAAACTTAAACCTATGACTCACCAACCTTTGTGTTGACATTTTAGCATGTTTTTCTCAGGTTTACTTATTGGCGTGGGCAATGGCAAAGGCATTCGTTGAAGACTGGCATCCGAAGTGTTTCAAATCATATTTAATACAACTTTTAATGGGACAACATATATTTTTATGGGCTTTACTTCCGCACTTTGAAACAATGATGTAAAACTATTTCTTAAATAAATCTATATTTTGAAAATGGAATATAATTTCCATTCTTTATTACCTTGTGTTGTGTATATTGATTTAGTAGCACCCCATGACCCGAACGCTTCCGCTGTGAAATTTTGAGGGTGTTACATTTATCCTCATTTAGTCAATAAATACAATTAATACAGTTATTAAAACACCCCTTGCATAAGAAATACAAATTATCAAGCATATTATACAACCAAATTAAACACAATTCTTGCATTAAATTTCACTACTACAAATAATAAAGCACATTATACAAATATTCAAGCCCGAACGGGCAACGGGCCAAATGGGCTTAAACCCGAACGGGCGCGGACCAAACGGGCTCGAGCCCGAGCAGACACGGGCCAATGGGTTCGAGCCCGAACGGGCACGGGCTATACGAAATTCTTGACATCCGTAAATTTATTATTAAAAAGAACATAATAAACTAAAATACATTATTCATCGAAAAATTTTATTTCAGGGTACCCGCCGCTGCAACGCGCGGGTACCCGCCGCTGCAACGCGCGGGTACCCTGCTAGTTTTCCACTAAACATGAAAGTGGGTACAAAGTATGGTGGTATTTATACAAAAGGAAGTCAAAGTCAAACTATCTAAGATTACAATAACACTAATACGGAGTACAAATCAACTACATATCACACTAACTACTTGGTGTTAGACCTTATGTTTACATTGAAAACCCCGTGGGTATTATGTATTATTCAATCACAGTTTATAGAGAATACATGAAACATAAAGGAAACCCTAACGGATACTAAGCCCACACACGGGCTTGGGCCTAGCCTAATCTATTCGCTAATACTCCCCCGTAGTCTGAGCGGCGAATTCACGAAAGCTCGAGACTGAAAGAGATTACTAGTATTATTGATAAAACTAACTTTGTTGATGAAGACGTCTTCAAACAAGCGGAAAATGAAGACGTCTTCAAACAAATGCTAGGCAATGGAGGGAGAGCAGCAGCGACAGAAGTGGATGAGAAGGGAGGAGAGGAGCAGCAGGTGAATGGAGGGAGAGGAGCAGCAACAGAAGTGGATGAGAGGAGCAGCGACAGAAGTGGATGAGAAGTGGATGAGAGGAGCAGCGACAGAAGTGGATGAGAAGGGAGGAGAGGAGCAGTTGAGGAGTAGAGATGGGAAATTAGGGTTTTTTTTTTTTTTTTTTTTTTGGAGGATCGGTAATGTTTGTGTGAAGGCATGTTAGATGATTTTTGTGACAAATGTTTTGTGATCTCACGTGGACTACACCAGAAGAAAAAGTTGAATTGTTTAATGGTATGTGATGGTGACTTGTGGCTTGGCCTATCAAAGGAATGAATTGTTTAATGAGAATCCAGTGAATACACCAGCGGAAGTTTTGTTGAACGATGATTGGAAGAAAATAGGGTTTGGCGGCTAGGGTTTGACGGGTGAAGATCAGACCCGCTCTGAAACCATGTTAGACCTTATGTTTACATTGAAAACCCCGTGGGTATTATGTATTATTCAATCACAATTTATAGAGAATACATGAAACATAAAGGAAACCCTAACGGACCCTAAGCCCACACACGGGCTTGGGCCTAGCCTAATCTATTCGCTAATACTTGGGAATCAATACTTCTACATCTCCTTGCAATTCCTTTGTGCATTGAGGTGTAGTCGATGCTTGTGAGGATGTTGTAGCTTGGTTGAAGTCTTCTGCCTCCACTTCATTGACATCGACGGGCTTGGGTTTAGGCTTGTTGCTAGTAGACTGTTGATACATGACCCCACCAAACATACAAATCAAAATCCTAATGGTTCCAATAAACGACGAGTGTTTATCCCAAACCATCAAATTAATCACCACCGTTAACAACTTTTTCACTATCCCAAGCATTTGAAATGTATTATTTATTTGTACGACACAAGTGGTTGATGCGTTTAAAATTTTGGACACGTTGTATGACCAAGAGCGTTGAAACAATGTTTGAAACGTAATAACGCATGAATCAATATTCATTGACAGGAACATGGTGTTCAACATATCATGTTTTTCTTTTCTAGTAGTAAAACGCTAAACATGTCAGCAATGTTCAGCAAATTATCGAACCATAAATGCAAATAGACATAAACAATATTTTTCTTTCAAGCTCCATTTTAGCAAAGCATTTATATATACAGTTACGAAGTCAACATCCCTTGTCTTTTCGCTACACACTATTCTTACCCATAATTAACTTTCAAAATGCCATTACTTGGTCAAGTTGTAGACGACTTTTACAGTAAAGAAGCAATACTTATTATGATCAGTCATAGAACTACACTAGAGAGCGAGTAACCCCGTAAATCTGTTTACTAAACTAGACGATTTTCAGTCTAGTGTACCAGAAAGAAAGCTTATGCATCCGGTTACAATATTTTATATAATGCAATTCCATACTCGTTTACCAACATTTAGCACATCTTTAACCTGAGCACAAGAGAATGAAAGGAGAAGTGTTTAAAAAGCACATCACTGGACCATAATTCAAATCTTAGAAATGGTGTATGAGTCATACAGAAAAACAACAATGTCCTTAAACATATGATAAGAACATCATACATATGATATCTTCCAAAAAAACATGTATCATTATGAGTAATTAGAATTAAGTTCGAAGCTTGTTCTGCCGATTTAAACATTTTAGAGAAATTTGAAGCTTGTTTGTAATTGCTTGTTGATGAGAGGAAAGGATGTAGACTTTACAAAAAGGCTTATCCCACATCGCTTAACTGTTACAAATGGCCATGAAAGTAATCATTATAAAAGAAGATGCAAATCTTTTAGTGAATCATTTCCTTTTAGCCATTTTTTGTTATGTTATAGCAACCTTACATTGAATGTTGCTTACATATAAAAATATAATTACAAGTTTTAAAAATTATAAATTAATTAATGATTGTTTCTCAAAATTATTACGTAGTATAAGTTTTGAGAATAGGTCATAATCAATTTATGACATTTATAATTTGTTTAAACAATAAACTAGTATTAAAATTTGTTTTAACTATAAAGTTTTGCAATGGCAAGAGATGAATTCGATGAGATTTTTGTGTCTTACTTTTACGGGAAAATGTGATTAGTGAAATGAAAATTTGATCTGAGGTCTTAATATTTTGTAAAATTCTCAAATTTAAATGAAAATGTGATTTGTGGCTTTAAATTTTCGTAAAAATCTCAAATTTTTGTATATGTGTGGTTCAAAAGTCATCCAATTTCTAGTAAACTTAATCATTTTAATAGTAAACTTAATCATTTTAATTCACCCGATCACTTTACCCGTAATAATACCTAAATTAGTAAATAGGGTGAAGGCTGAGAATACGTAACAAACTTTCTCAAATATACCGATGTACGTAACATACTTATTTTATTATTTATGTACGTAATATACTTTCAAAATTGGAACAATGTACGTAATATGACCGGTAACTAACAAGTTACCAGGTCAAAAAGTTTGAAAAATGACATAAATGGTCCCTGTGGCTTGCGTTGACTTTCACAGGTCATCCATTGACTTTATTTTCGGTTAAAAAAGTTTCAGTAATAGTCCTTATGGTCATTGGCTTTTAGATTTAGTCATTTTGTTCCGTTTTTGTCCGTTTTTCTTACGTTTTGTCCGTTTTTATCGGTTTTCATCCGTTTTTACTACATTTTTCTTAATTTTTTGTCCGTTTTTCTTACGTTTTGTCTGTTTTCTTTCGTTTTTGCCAGTTTTCATCCGTTTTTGTCCATTTTTCTTACGGTTTGTCCGTTTTCCTTATGTTTTTATCAGTTTTTGTCTGTTTTTCTTACGTTTTTGTACTATTTAAACATATTGAAAAAATTTTCCAAAAAGAAAAAAAATTAGAATTTTTTCGCAAATTTGAAAAAAAAAATTCCAAAAAAATTTTGAACAAAAAAATAGGAAAAAATATATTTTCGAAAAAAAATAAAAAAATTTCAAATTTCAAAAAAAAAATTTGAATAAATAATTTCAAAAAAATTGAATAAAAAAAATTATTTTTCAAATATATTTTTTAAAAAATTTGAAAATTTCCAATTTTTTTAAGATTTAAAAAAAATATGTTTTTGAAGATTTTTTATAAAAATTTGAAAAATATTTTTCAATATTTTTTAAAAAATTTAAAAATTTCAAAATTTTTAAAATTTTTTTTGGAATTTTTTTTTTCAAATTTGGGAAAAAATTCCAATTTTTTTTTGGAAATTTTTTTTCCAATTTTTTTTTCTTTTTGGAAAAAATTTTCAATATGTTTGAAGAATACAAAAACGTAAGAAAAACGGACAAAACATAAGAAAAACGGACAAAAACTGATAAAAACATAAGGAAAACGGACAAAACGTAAGAACAACGGAAAAAACGGATGAAAACTGGCAAAAACGAAAGAAAACAGACAAAACGTAAAAAAACGGACAAAAAATTAAGAAAAATGTAAGAAAAACGGATGAAAACCAATAAAAACGGACTAAACGTAAGCCACAGGGACCATTTATGTCATTTTTCAAACTTTTGACCTGGTAACTTGTTAGTTACCGGTCATATTACGTACGTTGTTCCAAATTTGAAAGTATATTACGTACATAAATAATAAAATAAATATGTTACGTACATCGGTATATTTGAGAAAGTTTGTTACGTATTCTCAGCCTTCACCCTAGTAAATATTATTTAGTTTGATAATTAAATAGAAAAATTAAAAGTTTAGTATATACAAAAAAAAAAAAAAAAAAAAAA